>OX465095.1:62645246-63245246 GCA_949987625.1 Chalcis sispes
ATCATTGTGTTTAAAACGCGTGTATATGCTAATAGTAACTTTTCGATAAATTTATTTATTTTGTCCCTTTGTATTGCATAATGGACATATTGGTACTTTTAATCATAATTATTACACAAAAATTTGAATAATTGATTTTTAAAATAATTTTCCAGGCAAAGTACTTTTCAGTTAAACAATATTTGAATAAAGAAATAGTAAAAAACTTTGATCAAATTTATTTCTACCAATGTATATATGTTTTTCTATTAAACGCTTTGAATTATAGTTCAAGTATTTTATAAATTGTTAATTGAATAACCGATTTACGGTAAAGCCACATTCACGTGTATACAGCATATAAAAAAGAAAAAAAATCAATACGATCCTTCTCAAAGGAGGAAAAAATTCTACACCATAGCTGAGGTTCACGCGAGCATTCATTTTTTTTTTCTACGCGTAAGGGGAACCGAATCTTTCACAATTTTTTACATTAATCAAAGGTATCATTTTCACAATTTTTTTTCGCATGTACAGAATAGAAACGTTTATAGAAACAAATGAAAAAAATGTATTATACTGGTGGTTGTGAATACGAGTATTATTTTATTGGGTAAAATTTAAATTAGCTCTGTAACCTTCGTTCATTTTCTAATTAAATCTATTCACGTTAATAGAAAACGTAAAATTAATTAAATTACTTTTTTAATTAGAGTTTAATATGAAAAGATTATTTCATATACTTAGATATTGATAATTAAAGTTTTCAATTTATTTAATATTTCTCAATAATACAAGAAAATAACCAACAATTTAAAAACAAAACTTTTCAATATTTTAAAATTTTTATTTGAATGTGAAATTCATAGAGTTTTATAAAACGTAATTCTTGTGATATCAACTCCATATATAATAATATTACAAACAGCATTTTTCTATTAAATAAGAACTTTTAAACTTTTATAAAGTTTACAATTTACTTACAACTCATTTTATGCATGTAATGCAATACTATATTTAAATAAGATTTCAAGTAACACAATTTAACACTTTTAATGTCTAAATATATCAACATATACATTTTAACTTCACACACTTATGTTAAAATGGCATTTGTCGCACTTGTTTATTTAATTTATAAATTGTATACATTTAACAATTACAAATACATACTTGAAAAATAAAAACAAAAAAGTAGCATTCGCATAATATTTAATCCTTCTAAATACGTACGTTATTTCGTAAAAATTGAAAATCTTTTAAACGTGACGCGCACGTTCAGACATCGCACGCAACTGTACGTAAAAGTCACGTTGCATTTAAACCTACGCGTTGAAGCCTCGACTCGTTATAAAGCACAAAGAAGTCACATTTTCCAAGTTTGACGCGCATTAAAAAGTGTCGCCTCGAGCTTTTTAACCGCTCTCCGTATATACTATATATAAATGTATATGTTCTTTATAGAAACGGCACTTCTACTCATTTAAATCGTTCGCTCTTTTTGTTCGCCTTGCAATGCTCTAAAGAAGGAATAAAGGATGCAGTATAGAGAGAAAAAATACCGAGAACTAACGTAAAGTTGATTACCGAATACTGACGTTATCTACGGTTAAAACGTGATAGTCCATTTTATACATATAGCGTCGACGCACGCGTTGCAAATAGGTAGTTTCTTCATTGGCTCAACTCTGCATCGTAGAAGAGAATATTTATTATAAATTATTAATCTGCTTGTAGATTGATTTCGATGAATTTTTTCGATTATTTCGATTGAAATTTTCTAAACAAGCAGATATTTATTGTTGGCATGGAATAATATAATTTCAAGGTCACGCATTAGACGTCATTAAGTTTTCATTATATATATATATATATGTGTGATTAATGACAAACGTGGTAAAACTTTAATTTTTTATTGAACGAGTAAAACTTTTAATTAATAGCATTTTTCAGCGAAAAAGATTTTTTAAAAAAGTTTTTAAAAATATATCTATTGTTGTTTCCAACTTTAATAAACAATTAAAACAAAATCTTACGAAATAAATATAGTCTCATTTATTTATAATTTTAGTTTTGAATACTACTTAAATTCTTAAATTATCGTAATAAACATAAATATCATTCTCTTTTAACATCCGCGTATAAACGGGTATAATGAAGTATACGATAAGTAAAAACTTGATATGTCTATTATCAACGATACAACAATATCATATTCAAATGTTTTTAACTTATTATTTTAAAAAAATTTAACGGCACGATATTTTGCGGCGTGTACAATAAAAAAAAAAAAAAAAAAAAAAAAAAAAAATAATAAAATAAATCGATAAAACCGAATTTATAAAAAGTAACTAATTTCATAATTGTTTTCGTTACATATTGATTCCGTTACATCAGCGATAAATTTACAAATTATTTTATATTCCGCATACCGCGGAGTTTAAGCAGCGATTGAAGACGTCGCAATGTCCTTACTCATGCGTGAATCCCGAAGGTTTGAAAGATGGTGCAGCAGGATCCTGCTACAGGATATCCGGAGAGTGCCCCGGGGGGGGGGGCGGCTATACGTTCGCTCTCTTTTCTCGTTTCCTGCGATAAATTTTCGCCTTTTTATTACTCCTCTCTATTTCTCTCTCTCTCTCTCTTTTTTTTTCCGTCTTTTTCTTTACCTCTTTCCCTCCTTTTCACTTGCTCTTCAACTCTCTTGTTCTTTCGCTTTCCTTCCCTGTCTTACACTCTTTTTCTCTCTTTTCACGCTGTGATAACTTTCTTTTGTTCCTTTTTTTTTTTTTTCTAGTTATTTTCTTTTCTTTTCTTTTACAATAATATGTGAATTCGTTGTGAAAAGATGTTATGTATCATTACATCATAGAGTAGCATTTCTTCTTGATATAAATTATTTTCTTTTTATTCTAGAAATATTACTCATAATTATACGCTTGGCAATTATTCTTGCATAATAACTTTATTGATTACTACTCGTCGGTTTTTTAATATTCAGTATTTCAAGAAAGATTTAAAACATATTATTTTGTGCTAGCTAGTCTTTTATTAACATATAAGTGCGCGTTTTACGAATAAATTTTGTATGTTATTAAAATTATAATATTTTATTTATGTTTACTTATATATTTAGTAAAGTAATTAAAATAAATTATATGAATTTAAATTTTAAAAATGTTATAATGTATAAGAAAAAAAAGTTTTAACCTTAATTTTATGAGACAAATTTTAATAAAATTGAAGTTTCAATTGAGCATTGAATCAAAAATACTTTTATTAATAAAAATTCAATTTATATTTTTAATAAAGTTGCTTGAAAAAAAAAATTGAAAAATATTGTTGGTTATTAAAGAATTCTCAATGAAAATATAATTTATTCAAGCACGAATATATTTCACATGGGTATTAGAAATGATACGTATTTTTCAAGAGGTCAGAAAAAAAAGTATATACCTAAAGCATCTGCCGGTTGACTGATCAGCATATTTAGACGCAACTCTAAGCAGCGGCTGCATCCAATGAAAAATCATCCTAATCGATCACGACGAACTGTTCACTGACCCTACATACTCAATGCACCCGATGCCACTCGTGATTTACGAAAATAGAGATACACGACGAGGGTAAGTTTTGCTTCAAATCGGCCGACATGATTCTGCAAAATCGATTTCCTCGATCGCTTCACATTGTTAATGCGTGACAAAATACTTTTATTGTAGTTTGATCGTAACAACGAGTTGAATTTAATTGGAAATAGACGTCGACAAAACTTTTATTTGTTACCGAACACTGGAATTTGTCGATAACGACTACATTTTTTTTTTTTTCTTCAACTTTTGTTATTTACTGGATTAAAAAATGTTTTTAAAAATTTTTTTTGCATCGCTTAAATATTATAGACAGTTTTTAAAACGAAAAAAAAAATAAAAAAAAAATATTTTCAATATTTCAAAAAAATAGTCTTATAAAATTTTATACACGTTTTCATTGACACGCAATATAAGAGTTACAAACTCGCGTTTAGTGCTTTCGTAAAAATCCTTAAAAGTTTTAAGTAGCTTAAAAATAAAGTGTCTCTTTTAAGTTGTAAATTTTCATATTTATTAATCTTTTCGTAAAATATGTAGCGTTAAAAAATTTTAAGTGGCAACAAATCATAAAGAAAAGTAATTATCATTAAAGAATCATTAAAGGTTTTTTATCTACATATTTTAATCTTTTTAATACCAAATGAATAATTTTCACGTGTAAGTATAATTTTATATAAGTTATGTTATGTTATATTTAACATTAGACTTTTTATCTCATTTTCATATCACAATATAACTTTTTTTTAAAATATAAAAGCAAATGTATTCCGTTTTATCAATTTACACGTGCATTTATTTTAATATAGTTTTCTTATCGACAAAAGTTACGTAATTTCTAAATAACATTTAAAATACTTGTAAATAAATTATAAATATAATCTACGCTCGTCACAATGTTTTATAAAAAGTGCGCGAACGGTATCTAAAATAAAATATAAGTTAAAAAGCGATTACGAAAATAATACCTCGAAATGTTCGAAGCGACGATTAACATACTAGTATTAATATCGCTCTATATTCTCTATGGCACAAATAACGCAGCAAAAGCATTATATCGTCTCAATAGCCATCGAATTTAAGTTTTTTCTTTGTTGAGCTACAGGCGCATAAGTATTCGCCACTTTGTATAAGTATGAATAATATTTCTCTTTATTTTCCTCTCTCCCTCTCTCCTGCTTTCTCCGATTGAAAAAGTATCACGAACCCCTCGTATACAAAAATACCAGTTTGCATCGAACAGACGCTCTCTTTGAAAAATAAAAAGGGGATCGTACGATACGACGACTCGCATCAATGAGACGACAAAGCCAGCGCGCGCGCGCGAGTGAGAGAGAGAGAGAGAGAGAAAGAGGGCAGCGGGACTTTTGGAGACAAGCGGCGCGCGCGCCCGTCGTACGATAAGATGCAAAAAAAAGCGCCGGTACGATAGCAGAAAGGAGAGCGGAAAAAGCAAAGTCGACAGGGGGCCTTCGATTCAATGCGCAACAAATGATTCTATCCATCAAGTCTCTCTTTATTCAGTAGCTCGGCTGGCTGCTGCGTAACATAAATTAGAGAAAGAGAGAGAGAGAGAGAGAGAGAGAGAGAGAGAGATAGATTTCGAGTCGGATTTACGTGGAGTGAGCGCGCGATGATCTATCGTCGTTTAATGTCAGTCTCGCGAGTCTAGCGCTATGTATATTAATTCTAGACGACTACAATAACAGCGGAAAGGGTTGTGATTGTATTGAGAATGTTGATATGTATACGTGTGTACATACACGTAACGATGTATGGTTACGAGATTTGGACGATGAGGGTCCAAATTCAAACGCGAGGTATGCGCTAGGAAGAAATTTTTCTTCTTCTTTACTTAGTTGAATTAATTTATCGGAAGTTAATGAGCAGCGATTCAAAAGCAAATGTCATCGATTTCGACAGGGATTTTATTTTGACATTTTAATTCCTTTTACGGCGAAATTCAATATTTATGCGATAAAATATAATTGTTTTGTAAATTTTGAAAATAATTATTGATTATTACGTTTATTTTTTTAAGTATAATTTTCTAAAAAAAAACGCATTAAGTACATAATTTTTTATTAATTCGATTACATTTATAATTTTAACAGCGTGTTTAGACCGTAGGTTATAATTTTGTTACAATTTTTATATCTATTTAATACAAAATATATTAGAAAACAAAAATTGAGAGAATTTAGAAATTTAGAAATCTTAAATGCTGTTTGCCTAATGTTTTGATGTAAAGTGCAAGAAATTATTACCAATATGATCTAGTAAATTTTATCGCGATGAAAATTTCAAAAGAAAAAAGTAAAATTAATCAAGAATTTCATTAGATTAGTTTTAACTATTATTACGTAATAAATATTAAACTTACACGAAGCGTTTTATTTCTGCATGAAACATTTAACTTGAAATTACGAGATGTTACAAAATTAATAAGTTGTACAATTGAAAATTTGATTGCTTCTTTTAAAACGCAGAATCGTAATTTGAATTTTTTTCATTTCACGCATTTAACTTTTTTATTCGCGCGTAATCTTTATCTCTGTGCATCGACTAATAATTCACGCTGTATAAATTCATTCGGTTATTTCATACGTTCAAATTGTGCGGATTCAACCGAAAAGTCTCCGATTTCATAACGTCGCTGTTGGTTCCATTATATTATTCGTGCCGAGGAAAACGGCAAAACGTATATAAACCGATATATAGAGGTACTTGCGCTTGAGGCAAATCTCAAATTTCCATCTTCCCTTACTCATCTCGGATAAAAAGAAGAAAAGAAAGAAAGAAAGAGAGAGAGAGAGAGAGAGAGAGAGGGGGAGGGAACAGACTTTTTTCCGCGTCGGAAAATCCGAGAAGCAGGCAACCGAGCTGCCGGCTGCTACTGGGATCTCATTATTAGAGTTGATTGTGTGTCTTCCACGGGGGGTCTGTCTCTCTCTCTTTTTCTCTTTCTATCTCTGTCTCTGTCTCTGTCTCTGTCTGTCTGTCTGTCTCTCTCTCTCTCTCTCTCTCTCCCTCTCTCTCTTTCTCAAAGCTAGACGAGAAAACTTTAGCAATTTACACGAAGCTCGATGTTGAAGAGAGAGAGAGAGAGAGACAGAGAGAGAGAGAATGGAAGAGAGAATTTCCATGTGAATGTGCGAGGACTTGATGCGAAATTGGACGATGCCGAAAGTTTTCGATTTCCGTATGATTCATAATTCATCCGGGCCATAAGTTCATTGTCTGTCGAAAAGTGACGATTGCAGATTTCGCCGACGTTTGTCGTCGTGACAAGCATTTTATCATCGATTTCTTATTACTGCGTTGCGCTTGACGATGTCAAATATCGCGTAAATTTTTGAAATTATACGAGAGATATAAAAGCGAAAGGGAAAATTTTTGTAAACATTGATTATTTATGCGATTGTTAAATTTAAAAATCATCAGTCGTGTTTTATAATATTGCACATTATGATTTGTAAAGCTCATTTCAATGTAAAATATCTTAATATTACTATATTTTAACTTATAAAATGAAGTGAACACATTTAAAAATGTAATTTAATTAGTTATTTTTTTATTAAACTTCTTATATAATTAAGGAGCAATTAATTGGATAAGGTTATTTAAAAGTACGTTTCAAGATTTAATAAAAAAGATCTCGCTAATTACACAAGAAATATTACATTGTAATTAAAAAATATCACGTATTATATTCAGACGGACATAAAACAATATTGTAAGCGTAATTTTGAAAGAGTTTCTATTGTGTATCGATAAAACAAAAGTAGGCAAAAACGAAGCGCGGAAATATTCCTATCGATTATTTCATGTCAACGTTTTGACAACTTAACGTATACCGTAACAATAGAAACTTGTTTTGAAATAATCGAATTATCGATGTATATATCTGTGTGTGTGTGTGTGTGGGCGTTTTTTTTTTTTTTTTGCATCTTTGATCGCTACAAAATAAATATTTGTTAGTCTAATGCTTCATCAATTTGAATAAATCAACTAATAGTCGCAGCTTTAGCTTTATCTTGTGGATAACGTTTCGAGCAGTGTATGCAACATGTGGTAGTGAATATTATGCTAAGTGAGACGTATAACCTTTCCTTATTGATTAAATCGCATTCGATTATATTAAATTGTTAACGATATTAATTTTTGAAAATTGTTCAAATTGTATTAGCAACTTTTTTTTTATTTTTATTTTACATTGACCGTGAGCAATTTAAATGTTGCACAATTAATTTCATTTTTTATTGTATTCCGTATTATTACTTAAAAATTACTGGGCTCTTCAACAACTTTTGAAATAGATCTGGTCGAGTGGTAGCGACTCCGATTGCACGTAATCTTCAATAAGTGCTTGTTTGAATAAATTTCAGTTGCGGCGCAAGTTTTTTCTTACTATTACGCGTAGCAAATTATCAGCTACAAATTGCGGAGACTACATTCAGTGTAAGCAATGTTACTTGAATTAAAATCACCTTCCTTAAACACTTGAACCAATAATGATAAGCTACGCGAAGCGAATTTTTTTTTTCAAATTTACAAGCACACACTAATTGTATACATTACAACAGTTGTTTTATAATTATTGAGTCATGCAAGGCAAGAAAAGATTTTAATTATCAGACATTTTACTGATTAAAATGAGCTTGTGCAAGTTACGAAAATATTAAATTTAACGTAACATTTATGATTGCTAAGTATTTTAATGATGCGTTAAATGTACAACAAAATATTTTTCAAGATAATCAATTGCTATCGATAATTAAATACATAATAAGAAAAAAAAATTTTTTTAAATTTCGCAGATATTTAGAAATCAAAGATATCCCCATTAACGATCATTCATATCGATAAAGCTGCACGGCATGAAATCGAAAGTCAATCGTTATTTTGAAAAATAATCGTGCTGGAAGGATACAAATTGAAGAAGAGACTGGTTAAAGTAACGTAGCCATTACGCTACGACAAGAAATTGCCCCGTTGTTATAAACCGACGCGCGCATGTACCTCATCGCCTTACGCCGCTGGCTCTTTCTCTCTTTCTCGTTCTTTACCCTCCTTCCATATATCTTCTGCACGTATATTTACACGTATACACATATACCTCACGCGCACCTTATGTACATACACGTTCGCACCGATGCTCCTTTTCTTCCTCAGTTCCCACGAAAGTCAACGGCGTTGCAAACTGCTCGCCGTTTCTACATATATATATATATATATATATATATATATATATATATATATATATATATATATATATATATATATGTACACATACGCCGCTCTTTACCCTACACAGCTCGAAAATTGGCGCGCGAACGCGAGGTTGTGCGACCGGAAGTCAGAAGGAAACTTAAAGGTCCTTAATACACCTTTTTGAGCTCGCGCTCACTTCGGTAACTTTCTCGTTAACGAGTTTTATTGTAAAAGAGAGGAAGAGCGCGCGAGAGAGAGAGAGAACTCTACTCTTTCGAGCTATTTTCATTTTTCGAGTTCAGGAGAGATTTTCGCTTTTACCGTATTACGTGCACTTTTCCTTTCATGAACGGTAGATTGTGGATTTTCATAAAGCCGCGTAATTTGCACTTTTATGAATTAAACGTCGGTTTGCAAATGTATATATTCTTTTATAGAATATTGGTTTAATTAATTATGCGCCACAAAGTTGAGACTCGAATTATAAAACATTTAATTTTCATAAAAAATGTAAATATCTCTCTATACGAGATGTTCGAAAGCAAAGTCGTTCAAAAGCTATTTGAACTTTCATAGAGTTTTGAGTTGTTTGAAAAATGTTAAATTTAGTCCCTTAAATGAAATAATAAATAATTTTTTCAAATTTTTTTTGAAAAAATTCGAATTGAATTCGATAAATCTTATGCACACTTTCAAAATAATTGGAGTGAATGTTTCTGATTGTTACATTAATTCGTTATTATAAAAATAATTTTAAATTTATTAAGAAAAAAATTATACAGAAATGTAAAACACAGACTTCTTAATAATATCCATAAGAATTAATTAATCTTATTGTTTAATAAATTAAATTTACTTCTAGAAATTATCACACTAATTTAAATTTTAATGCTTAATAATTTGTTAACTTAATTGCACAGTAAACTCAATAACTGATTAATTTTCTTCAACAACATCTATCGTATTGTTTACAATATACAAGAGTTCAAACACAAAAAAACCACACTAGAAATGACTTTGTAATAAAATTAAAAAACCAAAAAATCTTTTTGATTGCCTAAGAAAAGTGAGAGAGAGTGAGAGAGAGAGAGAGAGAGAGAGAGAGAGAGAGAGAGAGAGAGAGAGAGAAAGGTTAGGATTAATGTTTATGCGTTCGTCAGTCGTTTATTTTACACTCGGGGGATAAATCCGATAACGACCGGGAGGTCGTAACGGGCTTGTTAAATTTAGCGAGCTCTTATTGCTTAAGTTTTTACGAACTTTTTTTATATGTATATATATTCAGTGTTCCGAGGGAAGATTAAAAGAGTTGTCGGGAAATCCTCAACGGTCTTTTACCGGCACGTCACCGAAAATCTTAAAATTACCAAACTGTCGTCCAGCACCTGCCGACAGGTGCGCGGTGGGCGTTGAATTATTCTACTCGCCCTAATATTCGTTGCGGTTGACTGTTGCGCGGTAAGGACGTCAAAACTTTAAGACGTTGATTGTAAGAATTTTGAGGTAAGTGAGGTATAAAAATATAATTAAGGAAATTATTGTCCTTTCCTAATAAAACATTATTTTTGCTTGGATGTTATCGTCATGGATGACATTTTATTTTTAATATATAATTATAGTCCGATGCAATTTCAAACCATTAAATTATAAAAAGTATGTTTAAATTATTGTTTTTTATTCGATATTTTTATTTCTTTTTAAAATTAATGTGGCAAAATAATTGATAGATTAAATTAATTTTTTTTTATAAAAGTTTTTTACACTGTTGTTTTAATAAAACAACATGAATTATTCATTTCACGTAAAAACGAGTTTTCAAAAGTTTTTTTCTTTTTCTGCCATTTATTATATGACACACATTAATTTAAAGCTATTAGATACATACTAAGTGACTAGCTGCGGTCTTAATCAACATTAGCGTTGTAAAATTCAATTAAAGCAGTTTAATAATTGATGCTACTGCATGAAACTACGTTTTTGTAATGGTGCTGTTTTTTCTCTTTACCTTCTTCTTCTTCGTGCGCTTTTACGCACTTAAACAGTTATCCGAATACCGTATGCGATATAAATTCGTTCTGTAAGATCGCTTTTTTCTTGTTTTGCGAGCTTAATGAGTTAATCAAACTAATTTTGCTGAAACTTTATTAACACTATAAAACTCGTCAAACATTTTAAACTTAAATTACTTATTTACTCTTTCACGCGGTTTTATTTATATAAAAAAAAAAAATATTCAACACTGAATTAATTAAATAAAATTTTCTTTATAATTAATAATTACCACAAAATTAAAAGATAAACTTTATTTATTAAATATTCTTATTTGCTTGAGCAAAAATTTATATGTTAAAAGGCATATTATGCAATCTGCATATACTTATGAAAAAATAAAAACAAATTATTCTTGAGTATTGTAATTTAAGTGTTTTTTTTTATTAGATAAATAATCATTTCTTTAATTATACATAAAGAAAAAAAAACATAAGGCATTCTAACAATTTTATTACGTTAACCCAATTTTTTTTTCTTCCTCGCGAACAATTGCAATTTAACCATACGGCAATATAATTTTTGTTCTTCAGCACTTTTAGTTTCGCCATAGATTTAAAGCGTCATTAATACACGTTCTAAGAGCGAACAGTTGATTGCGAAACTTTTTACCGGCCGATCCCTTTCTCCGGTAATGGCAACGATTAGCACCGCGGAGAGTATCACATGGTTATACGTCGCCTCGTCTTGGCAAGGCGGCAGTACCAGCACGATGGATCGAGTTTTTTCTTAACCGGCACCGTACGCACATGTATATATAGATATGTCCCAATCACGCCGACGATACAAACGACGTCGATCGTTCACCGTTTCATTCTCGTATTTTCTCTTTCTCTCTCTCTCTCTCTCTCTCTCTCTCTCTCTTTCTCTCTTTCTCTTTCACACCATTTCGTTATAAATTTTCCTTCATCCTTCTACTTGCTCCTTTGCGAATCATCGACGATTTCACGCTCCTCGTCGTACAGGGTCTTCCTGCTCATAAAGTCCGCGATATTGTCGACGTGCTGCTCGAGCAGCAATATTCTCGCCTTTCTCCCCTCTTCCCTGTCCATTTCCTCTCTTCTGCGCTCCTCCTCCAAAGCGGCTCGGAGTCTATCCAGTTCCTCGGCGTGGGCGCGCTCTCGCTCCTTCATCAGACGCTCGAGCTCCTCGCGATACTCTTGTCTGCGACGTCTTTTCATCTCCGCCGTCAGTCGGTCCATCTTTTCCGATTCCATTATCTTGCTTAAAATCGCCTCGGCGAACTCTTTCTCCCTCTCCATAAATCGCCGTCTGCAATCTTCTTCGAAGCGAATCTGCTCCTCGAGGCCCTCGGCGAAGTCTCGCATCCGCTCTCGCCGGCGCAATTCGGCCTCTCTCGCCTCGATTTCGGCGTCGTATTTAACTTCCTCGATCATGAGATCGACGAGCAGACGGCGCCGCTCGTTTTTCTCGTTCTGCAGCTCGAGCAGCATTTTAGCCACCGTCGCTATCGCCTCCTCTCGTTTCTTCTGCGCGTCGAAGCGCAATTTTTTCAATCTCTCGGCTCTCTTCTCGAGCTGCGCGATGTATACATCGTTCTTCACGCTCTCCTCCTCTTCCAATTCCTTTAATTTCTGCTTGTCGATCTCTCGCATCTCCCGCTGGATGAGACCCTCGAAAAGCAGCTGCTCGGCTAGCTGCTCCTTGTTGCGCGCCTTCTCGCACTCTTCCCGCTCTTCGCGCACTCTGTCAACTTCCACGAGGAGCTGTCGCTCTCTGCGCTCCTCCTCCTCCAGTAGAATGCGCTCCTCGTGCTTTTCGACGACCTGTCGCTCGAGCGCGGTCTTGAGCTCGACGAGGCGACGTTGGCGCTCGGCGTTTCGGCGCCGATCGAGCTCCTCGGCCTCGGTCTCGGCGCGACAGCGCGCGATCTCGTCCGCGATTCTCCTTTGGATGCTCGCCGCCATGCGAGTGGCTTCCTGCTCGGCGAGTTGCGCGTGCAGCGCCTTCATCGCGTACGCCTTCTTTATCTCGTCCTCGAGGCGGCTCAGCTCTTCGTCTCTTACGGATCTTCGCTGCTGTCCGCCGTTCAGCAACGAGCCGTTCAATCGACCCGCGGCCTTCGCTCTTTTTGTCCCATCCATCCTTGACGAGTTCGTTCGGGATGGAAAAAAACACTCGTCCGATATTGCTCTGGGTTTTCTTTTCGTCGATGCGCTTTTATCGAACCTTAATGCATTTGCGCGACGAGACGTTGCTTTTTCTTCTAACTCTAAGATAATATATTTTTAATGTATTACTTGAATGTAATAAAAAATCTATCAGAATGAAAACAAATTTTTAAATTCAAAATGAAATTTAATTCATTCGAGTTTTATTATATTAAAAATTTAAATTCATTTTTTAAGCTTTAAATTAATCTAAATTTTATAATTTTCATGTTAGTCATTAAGTGCACTATAGGAGAGTAATTGTAGGAAATTTTTTTTAAATCAAAATAATAGCGAAATAATGAACATTAAGCTAGTAAATGAAACGAATCATGTTGAACTGACTTATTTGTAAATTTATATTAATATTGTATATCACAGAACGGTAACATTTTTATATTAAGCATCCGAAACATTCTTTCTTAATAATATTCATCCTAAATTTAGTCTGTTTAAAACAATAATCTCTTTCTAAAAAAAAAAAAAAAAAAAAAAAAAAAAAAAAAAAAAAAAAAAAAAAAAAAAAAAATGTCATAACAAGCATAGTGCAGTAATATCAGAAATTATGATAATTTGTACATGAAAACGTTTAAAAATTCACAAGCAATTAAATGAAAATAATATTACAATTGCGTACAATTATATATAGTACATTTTTGTCGACGGTAACAATAAAATAAAGGCAACAAAAATGGTTATAAAATAAAAGTAAAAACAAGCTATTGAATATTATGATTATTAATTTAATCTGATCATGTGCAGTAATACGGAAATTATCCGCAATTTATCGAATAACTGTATATTGAAAGTCCTAAAATGTAAATACCATTAACATATGATTAAATTAAATAAAAATTATATACATTTAATATTTAAAAAGTTTAAAATGTAAGCATACGGATAAAATAATGTAGCGCATTTGTCAAATGTAAATAAATTAAAAATATTTCAAAACGAGTGGATTATTAACAATAAACTAAATCTTAAGAGGACAAATATTGAGATACTATGGCAATTGTTTTGAAAGAAAGTGTAATGCTCGCAAACGCTTCGAAGTAAAGGTTAGAACAAAGATAGATTTTACAATGAAACATAATGGCACGCATAATTTACCTGTTTTGGTCTCTTGACAATAACTGGCAAAAACTTTTCGCAAGTCAATAGCACCACTTTGTTGTCGCTTCTAATAACGGTTTTTAACTGTCGTCGAAATCGTTTTACTCATAGCCGGTGTGTACCGTTTGTAAACAAGGGCTCGCACACTTTGACAATAAAAACCGACGTGTTACACGTACATATGTCGCATATATATAAATATATACTTCACTGTTCACTCGTTAACGAATCGACCTCTTATACCACGCCAAATTCAAAAGCAAATTTGATCGAAAGAGCCGCACAAATTCAAGAGCCTGAATGCGCGAACGGAGCAAACGGTGTTGAAAAATAAAAAAAAAAGGGGAGGGGACAGAACGAGGAAAACGAAACACGAGCGCTTGAACTCGTCGCGCGACGGTTTCAATGCGACTAACTGACTGTGAGAGCCTTGGATGTTGGAGGCCACGGTTTACTATACCGGCCCCATTATTGTAGTCGGGGAGAAAGAGAGAGAAAGAGAAAGAGAGCAACGAATTTACTGCTGACCCTTCGAATACGACTCGAGGATTGGCTCGTTCGGGGACCAATCGTAGCGGTCGGGACCGGCTCGACAAGTCGAGAATATATAAGGCCGGTAAAGATGCACTCTGTAATATATATATATATATATATATATATATATATATATATATATATATATATATCTATCTATTTATGTTTGGGAAGCATAATAAGAGTAATAAATTTAAATTGAATAGACTCTAAGACAACCGAATTGTTGGTAAATTTATTACATTTGAAATTATTAGTCTGAATAATTTGTTTAATAATTCAAATGAAAGATAGATGCTTTTATTCTATTAGGTTGTCCCATAAGTTTTTTCCGCGCCACGCTATGAATGACTCTAACCGGCTATGTTTATATAAACATGCAGGCTTATCTCTTAGCCGTTTATGGCATCGGTTTCAGTCATCCCAGAGCTCTTTCAAAATACGTTTCGTTGGTGACAAAGTCTCTTTTAAAATTTTTTCTGCGCCGTTCAATATGGAGAGCCAAAAGAAGCATTTGCGGCATGTTATGCTTCATTGCTTTAAAAAAGGCAATAGTGCAAAGGACACTGCAGACGAGATTTGCATCATTTACGGGAGTGGTGCTACGACTATTAGGACCGTCCGCAATTGGTTTAAGAAATTTAGAGCCGGCAATTTCGAGTTGAAAGATGAAGACCGCAGCGGCCGCCCAGCAACGACGGATACGGACCTTATCAAGACTGTGCTCGCTGAAAATCCGCGATATAGTGTGTGTGTATAATAGTGGATGCCACTAACATTCCCAAGACAACGGTACATTAGCATTTAATCAAGATGGGATATTAAATCAATTTTAAACAACAAATATCGTGTATTCATTTCGCATCAAAAAAGGGAAGAAACTTATGGGACAACCTAATATATACGCAATTATTGTATAAAAGATTAATGATGACTAATAGAAACGTGTCTATATACAAATATTGTTTTACTTATAGCATTATGTGCATACATATATACGGTACTGAAAATAACAATCAATTTTAACAAAATTATATAATAAAGTTCAAAATTGTTTAATGTTTTATTAACGGGTTACCCCCACTTGCGACTTTGAAAAAATCGATTTTTTGTTAATTGCATTTTTTTGAAGTATAAGTATCTGAGAATATGACCTGGAAATTTCAAGTCGATCCGAACAAAATTGACTGAGATACGAGCGTTGAAAGAGAAGAATCCGTTGTGTAAACAACCGGCAATTAAAACTTTATACGCGTTTTTCTCGAAATGGCATTTCTGAAGTCGGTGACCAAGATTACTCAAACACTAATAAACCGATCTTCTTGAAATTTTGCAGGCTTATTTAATACATGAAAATGTAGTCTTTAATCGTTCGATTTTTTCGTTAAAATCAAACCATTAACTTTGACTGTCCGCCATTTTGTGAAAAATGAATATTTTTTTAAATCCTTCGATTAAAGACTAGTTTATACTTATATTCAACTAAATCTATCCACATTTTTTGTTTCAAATGATCCACTTCGCCGCAATGTTGGTCACCGCAAACCGTATAAATAAAAACGCTATTTCATTGGCGGCCATTTGCCACTTAACAATGTAATATTTTGCAATAAAAAAATTACTGAAAGTTCTTTAAGATGTATTCTTTAAGATAATATAATAATCGTTTAAAAAAGTTTTGTAGTTTTCTTGGAAAAAATTCATGAAAAAGGCCTTTTTTGTTGAGCTACAACTGGGAGTAACCCCTTAAGTAGGATATCATTATGTTATGCGATAATTAGGATAAAATTATTAAAAACAACACAAATTTTAATATATCAATGACCCATTCCTAATGCAAATATGCGCTTTTTATAAGAATAAGAATTAAAAAAAAATTCCAAATGAAAATATTCCGAATTAAAATAGTAATTCACAAGTGTCGGTTAGTGCACTCTGCTTTAACTTTTAAAATTAACCTAATTTTTCAATCTAAAGCAATTATACATATAAGAGAGAGCATGGGCAGGATGATACGCGCGACTCAGTTGACACACTCGCGGCAATACTCGTACCTCTGTGAAATTAGACGATACGATAAAACCGGATTTTTATGTGACAAAAGTTCAATCAACTGGCACATTTATGATTTTTAGTGTCACTAAAGGAAAAATTTGATTTTTAAATTTATTATATGAACTAAAATTATAAAATTTAAGTTAATTTTTAATTGATGAAAGATTAAAAATACTTTTACATACCATGCGGTGCATTTATTTTCGAGTTAATTTAAATAAACTGTTCTTTGGTTGTTTGATAAATTTTTTAAAAAAATTTTTATTGTATTAATTTATCCCATGACTTATGTCAAATGTAAATCTAATATTAAAAAAAAAAAAAAAAAAAAAAATGTCAGTTTAAAATACCTTAGTTTTTAAAAAATTTAAATTTAAACTTCAATACCGTTAATATTCCTATAGCAATATGTGTTTAAATATACTGATTAATGACGTAAGCTAATTATTTATAATGATATTTTATATTTTTAATAATAGTTTAATCAAATAAATAATTTTAGTACTTCCACGCTATTATCCAAAATTGAAATGCACTATAAATAACCACAAAAGTAAATCGCAAAAATGATCATTGAAAGTAAACATAGTTATTTTATAAAAAAGTAACACATACATAAAAACCTAAATTTGATTTAAGGAAATTATTATGCGTGACTTCAATTTAGCATTACTGGCAATTTAACATACAAACGATTTACCAATGGCCCGATATTGTCATCGGATGTAAAAGTGTTAATATGCACATTTTATTTTAAATTTTTCTACGCGAGAGTGCAATAATTAGATTTTTAAAGATATGAATTTTTCAAAGATAATAATTATTTTACCTTAGCAATAATATTGTTTAATTAAAAATTCAATATCTTAACCAATAAAAGTAAATGCAATTAATAACAGCAGCAGATCATTATCATAGTAAGATTTTTGAAAAAACTAAGTGAATTTAAACAATTTTCATCCTTTAGTAGTTGAGAAAATTAACAAATAATTTATCAAATAGTTTTTAATAAAAATAGTTTCAAATATAATTTACAAGAGCCCTTTTTTACTCATACATTCTCATCATCACTGTATCGTGAGTCCTCAGTCCTCAGGTTGCTGCCAGATGATTCGGCTTTCGGATGTAAGTATTGAATAGTAGCAAAGGTACAAATAAATGGTTTTAGGTAGACCAGAAAGACCAGATGTAGAGTAATCATCTCGAAACTGGCAGCTTTCAATTAACCGAAATTCCAACACATAGTTACAGTAGTCCGGGCGAAAATAATTTCTAATTCATTTTTAGAATATTATGTTTAGTTCTCGATATTATATCGTTGTAATTAAATGAAAAACAAAAGAAAAAAAAAATGAGCAAATTAAAATTTAAATTCGATTTCAGGAGTTTTTTATATTTGATAAAAGAATAAGTTCCCAAATTATCAGTGATTACATAGTAACCTGAAAATAAGAATTGACACAAGAATAACATAAACAATTTCTTTTTACGTTTGTAAAATTAGAACGATAATTTAAATAAAACAAAATAAATGTTTTTTCTATTAATATACTTAAAATAAATATTTCAGATAAGATGTATTGAGTCACTGGGGAATGCAGGAACTAAAAGGAGGTCACCTAATACCATTAAAACTATTGAGTCATGTAGATTAATTCAGAGATTGAGAATTAAAAAAAAAAAAAAAAACATAATAAATGTAAAAACAACATGTAAAAATTATAGAGAGAAAAAATTAATAATTTCCAGCTTGACTAAGTTATACAATACTAAATTAAATTAAGAAAAAGAAGTTTGCGTATTAAAATTATGAAATGAATTATAAAATCTCATGACAAAGTTATAACATTGCGTTATTGTTAAAATCAAATTGAAAAATTAATTATTGAGCCAAATTCATGAGGCAGAGATGGCAAAGAAAAACGTAGTAATGTTATATGGCAAAGTGTTTAAAACTATAATGTTTATTTAAACTTTTTTAAATTTAGAATTTATTACATTTTTCTTAAATTTCAAAGTTTTTATATATATCTGTAATTCAATCGACATATTCTGCACTACGAAACGATATTGAAAATATCGTAAAAAGATATAAGATCATAAAAAGTTAGAAAGGGTTCAAACAATAATTTACATACAATTGATGGCAGATATAAAAAAGTTACATTTGAATTGATTTACTTTTTTTCTTGTTTTATTACTTAGTAATAAAAATATGCAGTACATTAATTATACTATTTATAAATTTTTTAAGTACCTTTAACAATTGTTAAGCAACAAAAATTGAAGGTTTAAAAGACATTTATTACAAATTTTAAAGGTCGAATACTAATTTGAAATTTACGCTACAAAAAATTTTGCGAATGAAAATAGAGAAAATATTTTAAATGAAAAATTTTTAACTATCCCTGCTAATGTTTATTATTTCGTTTTGGGTTTTTTTTTTTTTTTTTTTTTTACTGGGGTTATGATATGAATTTAAGCCAGTAATATGAGTTTATCGTAACATATACAAAATCGAATATCTCAAATAGTTTATATAGATTTTTAAAGTTTTAGTAGCCAATGCTTATAAAGCTTTCGGGAAATAAAATTAAAAACCATAGCCATTATAACCATTTATTAATTATTAATTGAAATAATAAAAAAAACTTTAAGGATCATATGATTTTAAATTTAACAATATTAAAATTTAAGATATGCTTAAATCAGATATTGTATACTAAAATTACTTCTACATAAGTCCTGATCACATTAATTAAAATTATTACATTCTAGTTATAAGAAAGACGCCATTAACTAGATCCTGTTTTTATCCCTTTGGTAAATAGAGAGAAGAGCATAATTTCCATTTCCAGTCACGAACGAGACGTATATAGCGATTTTTCCGAATCGCCACGGGGGAAAATTTCGTTGCGCTACACTTCGAAATACGTGACAGACAAATTCCCCAAAGTCCTTATTTAACGTAATTTTCAGTTAAATTTTTACCTTCCTACACGAGAACTCTCTTTATCGGAAGAAATTTTCAACTTCAACTTGTTATCGCGCACGAGTAAATTTTTATTTTATATTACGATTATAAAAGCGAATCGACGCAATCACATAACCAATTAATATTCACGCCTTTTACTGTGCCTTGGTAATTGATGCAATTTTTTTTCTAAAATCATGCAGACAATTATTTTATTGTTAAAAAAAAATTTTACTTTTATTCGAAGTAAATTTTTAAAATTAACATACATAAAAAAAAATGCTTCTATGCTGTGAATTTATTAATAAGTTAAATATTAAACTAGTTTCGATACTTCTGGTGTATACATTTACTCTCATTTTAAATGTAATAATTTTGAAATCAAATTTAGATTCGGTAATCCCAAATATCATTGTAAAATAAATCTCATTGAAATTGCAATGTTGGGTAAAATTCGTTTTCATGAATACATACAATAGATTCATTGATAGTCAATTTTATTTTCTCGCATGTAAGCTTCTGGCATTGTTAAGGGATTGATAAATAAAATATTCAATAAAATATTTTCTTATATCTTATAAAAATAAGACAAAAATAAGTCTTGAAAATATGTTGAAGATAAAAACTAAGTCTTGATAATGTTTTGATGTCGATTTAATTTCATTATATATGTATAAATTAATGCGCGATTGCTATTAATAATTGTTTAATTTTTGAAAAAATGCAATCTCGCTAAAATGCTACCATTCATTTCAGAGAATCTTTCGTATACATCTATATGTATGTAATCTATAATAAAAGTGTTCCTGATCAATATTGTATGGTCAAGAAGCAGACTTGAAAATCTAGTTTCAAGATTTAGATGATATTTCATTTCTTGATATATAAATCCATGTACGTTGTTATGGTGCATCCATAAGTCAGTGAGATTTTCAAGGATACGACAAAAGTTTCTTTTCTTGACGAAGCACAAGATTTTCGAACGCATTCATTGTGCGGCATGGGAGTAGTGTATACCACATACGTGAAATATGTATAAGTAAACATAGATAGATCGAGTTGTTGATTCGAGAATAAATTTTGTTTGCAGAACGTGCACAGGAAAGGTTTAATTTACACAGTAATATCTATTGCTTTAATTAAATTGAAAAAACAAATATTGATTAATTTATTAAAGATATCTTATTTTAATATATTTAACGCGTGGAAAAACATTCCAAGAAACGCATTTAGTAAATGTAATCTTAAGTTTTAATAAGAAATTTTATATAATATTTACATTGATTATATTACCAGCCTAAGTAAATTCATACTTATAATTAAGTAAATTAAATTAGTTAATTAGTTTCTTAATTATTTTATTTCACATGCACCTTTTTTTTTAATACAAAATAAAGATTGGACAATTAGTTTTCTCTTATTCGTAAAATAGAAAATTAACGGAGCGTACAATAGTTTACATCTTTCATTAATCCATTGATACTAAAAATCTCCGAAATCCCAGGTTTTTTTTACCCTAATTCTTACAAATAAAAAAGAGAAAAATTTATTGCAAAATTCTGTCCTCTAATAAAATATCTTTTATTCTTCTTGATAGAAAAATAAAAAATTTGATAAACAATGTTGTTAAAAAATTATTTTCGAGTCGTAGCAGTACACAAGTTAAATTTGGAAGTCAACCATAGAGTCAACCGATTTTTTTATTTACTATATAAAAATATTTATATTTATTTTCAATGACGCGATGGAAAAGAACAAATTCGATTTCATCAAAGTACAGAATTTAACGATTATTTTTTTTTTTTTTTTTTTTTTTTTTTTTTTTTTTTTTTTTAAATACGAAAATTGGTAGAGGTAAACAATAAACTGTAATTTAAGATATCTGGCTTTAATTGGTGCATATATAATTTTCAATATGATACTAAAATATAATTTCAAATTATACATACCACAATGACATGTTTATTACTAAAATCTACCTCTTATAACCTGTAGATTAATTTAATGTTTAAAAAATTAACGATATAAAATGTTTATACTTAATTTTAATATTGTGCAAAATAATCTATAAATTTGCCTTTTTCGTAAATTAATTCTATTAATTATTGTAAATATAATTTTAGTAAAAATCGCTAATACGTGATTTTCAAGATTAAACTGCAAAGTAAATTTTCGTTAAACTACAGCGTTAATTTCTAGGCATGAAGCGTATAATGATTAGAGAGAAATTAGCTATATGATACGCACCACTAGAGTAAAGTGTATCCACGTACATATTAAATTGTGGCAAAATGTACACAAACATGTGGTTTTGGGCGTTTGGGCACAATAACGATTATGTGCTCAATGATATTTAGGTACAACTGAATGCATATCGCATATCGAATGCATGAATGCACTGCTAAAGTCCCATTAATATTTTAGTACTAATAGTTCTTTTAACTATCATTCATAAGAAACTGATAGATTTAACAAAAAAAAAAAAAAAAAAAAAAAAAAACGTATTTTATTGATTAAATTGCATTATTATATCAGTAATATTTTACTTCATTCTTTTTAATATGATTTTCATCGTTACTGCATGTATTTTTAAAAAAATTTGTTGGAAATAAGTTTTATTTATTTTTTTGATGAATTTAATTATTACATTATGAAAAAAATTTTTGATTATTAAAACTGAATATGATTTTTTTTTTTTGAAAGTATAAAATTGTCTTAAATGATTGAAAATAGATAGATAAGTTTCAAAATTTTAAGAAAATATTTTAAAATTAAATTATTTGATTTTTATTTCTCATCAGGATGCAACAATAAAAGATCAATTATATGCAAATGAATACTTTTTCAATCTATTCGTTTTGAAACTACGACATCTAATTTTTTATCTTATTAAATGATGATAAAAGAAAGGCTGACTCAAACTCGTCAAAAACAAATTATCTTTACACTTATAGAAAGTAATACAATTCAGAATATTTTATTTTATCAATTAAATTGACTGGATATGAAAATTAATCTATTAAAATGAAAAAAATTATGTAAAATAAGTGCTTTAAATATTTTTATCATATATATGCATGTATAGTATAATAATGTTAAATAAATCATACACTTAAAGTTTTGAAATTACTGTGTGTAAAAGACAAAAATTTTACACATTGTATGCGTCACAACAACCTGATGATCAATAACCCGGCCAAAATTTAATTTCACAATTTAACGAAATTATATTTTCCCACAATTTTCCTTCCTCTCGATGTTGCATAAACAACTTAACGTGAAAACTGACCGCTAAATTTTTAAATATTTGGGCGTGCCTTTGATTCGCGTGTACGAGGACAAAGTGACCGTACAATCTGTGCCGTATACGCATAAAAGCGCCTGATGATGATCGACAACTATATGCGCATGTGCGCGCACAGAAATGCACACGGGGCTTTTGCGTCGCTATATTTTCTATGCTGCAAAGGCGCAAATATTGGTAGAAAGTTGATGTAGTTTTTGTTATTTACTTCGCTTAAATAAGCGCATTTTTGCCCAATTCAACGTTATGATGGATATTATTTTTTTTTTTTTTTTTTTTTGCTTTAAACGTACATTGAAAATGGATTACTAATGAAAATAAAAAATCTGAAAATAGTAAAAACTGTTAAAACATAGACGTGTAATTAACTTGTAGTAAGTATCAATTTGCAATAATTATTTTTATATAAAAACATCGTTTTGACACTGTGCGGATACAGTAGTCTATCTCTTTTAAAGTGCGAGGATAGAATAACAGAAAGAGTATAGGAAAAGGCAAATTTGTTTTGTTTAGTTCAGTTAGCGACGAAAAGTCATAAAGTACATATAGAATCGTTAATTATTTTAATATACTTACAGATTACTTCCACGTATCTCCAATTATGCAAGTAGTTAGGTGCTGCGACTTTCTATCCCTCTCTCTTCCCCCAAAATAATAAAGAAATATGAAAATAAACAAGGTTTGGATATAGTAGAGTATCTCAAAGATTAGTTTAGTTTGCTTAAAAGAAACAAAAATATATGTGGATAATATTCTTCTAAAAAGTATCAAATAATGTAAAAATTAAATACTCTCTTTTCTTTTTTGTGAATGAAAAAGGGCAACTTTGAAATGGTAAACGTCAAGCCCTTTATTACACCAGAATTGAATTGTCTATAAAAAAAAAATTGTATAATGTTATATTGGCTTTTTAATTTTCATTCTCGATAGATAGCATTATAATCACTAAAATTATAGTCACATTACATGAAATGTGACTTGCAATATTTTTAAGTTCGATGAGAGTGAATAGCACTACTTTTACTCTTATTCTTCACTATTTTTAACAACGTAATTATAGTTATTTCGAGTTTTTTTGACACGCATTGTTAAAGTGAGTTATTGCGAGTTTCTCTATTAGAAGAGTTTATTATATGTTATGAATACATCAATTCATCATATGTTACTATAATCATAATTCAAATTTTATCGATTTCAGTATCGTACGAGGGAAATTTATAAAAATCATCGACAAATTACTGTACTTTAGTTCTAAAGAATTCAAATCTATAATAAAAAGGAGGTTGTATTATAGGGAAAAAGAGGGTATGATGAAAGGCTTAACTTTGCTAATAAAATAAAAATTATATTGAATGAATTTATTTTAATCAATTTTAAAGTATAGCTAAAGTAATTATTAAAAATTATAAAAAAAGTTTTTAATATTTAAAGAAAATTCAATAAAAAAAAGCATCTTATAAAAAGTCATTTTACATCTTGCCTTCGCGTTGAGACCAAGATGAAAAGTCTCTAAGGTCAAAATGTGACACTGTAACCAATCCACTGCGGAAGGATCCACATACCGTTATTTATAAAAAGTTCCGTCTGTTGCAAGTTGACTACTCTTTCTTTTATATATCAAAATCATTTAGAATTAAAAAAAAAAAAAAAAAAAAAAAAAAAAACAACTTGCAAAAAAACTAATTCAAATTTAAGTAAGACTGAATCTTCCATTTTGCCCTTATATAAAACTTATCATCATGCCCGATGATTAAATTGATATTCAATATCATTATGTAAAATTTAAATCTAATCCATAAAATTATCAAAATCAATAATAAAACTTTGATTCTATTATAATTGATACTCTATTACGAATTGAAATATTCTATCTATACCTTTTATTAATAATAATAGCTTGACAACCTTGCATTTTTTTTAGAAAATGAAGATTTTTAAAAAATATGCACCGTACGTGGAAACTGTTGACGTGAGACCATTTAAATTTCCTCCAAAATTACAAAATAACGACACGAAGCTGTGAAAACGTTGCGTATTTTCCATCTTTCCCGCCCATTCCATCTTATCCTTCCTTCTCTTTTTTAAGATTAAAAAGTTGTCTTCGTCCTTCCAGAGGAGGAGAAAGAAGATACATTTTTAGCATTATTAGATAACTCTCTTCGAAACGAATGAGTTTTATTCCCAATAACGATTTTTGATCCGATGAGTGGCTTTTGACATATTCTCGTAGATTGAAAAACTTGAAAGACTTTTTCTTTAAAAAATCATTACAGGTAAATAAGTTTTTTTTTTTTTTTTATTGCGAATGAAAATTTACTGACTTTGTTTTATAATACTTTAAAGAGGTATGTAATTTGATGCATTTATTCAGAAGAAATTTCTTTAATTTATGAGCACGTTGTTAAGTCAAAATTAGTAGAATTTGAAGGCACTCTGTTTATTTTTCATCGTAAACCTCACGTACAACAAATAAAAGCTTAATTCTTTCTCTTTAATTTGAGCAAAAAAAAAAAAAAAAAAATATGGAAAAACTAAAACCGCGACACATTTTCGTAGATTCGCAATATTCTAAAATTACTTTTGTATTTTCCTTGAATTACATTATGCGTGAGAAGAATTTAAGTAAATTTAAGTTTTAGCAATAAAACTTAATTAATAAATTAATTAATTCTAATGAAATTTTGTAAATTTCCTTTATACTTTGGTTAATTTTCATGAGAGTCAATATTCAGAAATATTTTTAAAGGGTTACTAATTCTATACTTACACATCTATTACATATCAATCATATGAATTTTTACACAAAAATATTTAAAATTTCATTTCTTTGTTGATTTGATTTAAAAAATTAAAAAATGCTAAAATTACATTAAAGTTTATACTGTTTTTATGAATCGTTAAAATTCGTAAATTTTGTTTCTATGTCCGTGATAGTACTTTGATGATTGAATCATGTTACAAATTATTTTAACCGTTTAATAAAATTACAATAATAATATACCTTATCGTTCAAAATTACTTATTAAATAATTATTCGTATTTATATGAATATAGCAATCAATAAACTAAATAACATTGATATTCAACATTTAGTAAAAATCGTCATTTACTTTTAAAATTTAGACTCCGCGATTAGCTGAATTTTAATTAGAATAAAAAAAGGATTTAGCCATAAAATAAATTATTTCTATCTGTTAAACCTCTCACGCCGAACTTTTGTCAAATCTAGTTACCAACGTAAAAAAACCAGTTCTTAATTTAGAGGGAATTTAAGGAATAAACGAAATGTACGTACATACCTTTTTCATAAAATTATTTAATATTTTTAATTGAATTTTTTTTTAATAATAATACAATAAATATTTTATTTTTTTTTTAATTTTATCTTAATTTATTAACCAAAGTTATAAAATTAAACTTAGTTATTAAAAATAAATTATTTTAAAAATTTTTTTATTCACAGTGAATAATAGGTAAATATTTAAAATCTTCTGTTTTTTATTATTGAAGAAAATGTTTTTGATCTTCATATTTTGCTTCGATTTTTTTTATAGAATATTTATATTTGCAATAAGTAAGGTAAAGGTTTTCATTTAAAATTGAAAAACATTTTTTTCAATCGAAGCTTGAAACGATATTCAAAATCAACTTCAAGATCAAATCAAAGATCATAAAATGGTCCTCTCTAAATCATAAAACTTTCATAAAGCTAAATTTTTGTTGTCATTATTTTTCACTAATTTATTGACGTGAATGAATTAAAATGGCCTACTCTGTATATATAGTGTTGCATCTATTTTGATTGTATTTACAATTTCATGCTAAGATGCGTTACACTAATAACATTATTTGTTCATAATGTACTTTGATATAAGTACACATATACAGTATTTTTTTCAACCAATAAAATGTTTATATATACGTATAAAATAAACTATACTGAATTTAGCGCCTCCTTAAGTAATTTTTATGATTAAGAAACAAAGACAACAATCTTATCATAATAATCATTTTAATTTTAATTATAAAGAATTTATTAATAGAATCCAAGCCTTTTTTTTTAAGTATTAATTAACCGAAATTTATTATCCGATGATATCTTAATTTGTTTTAATCTTTTTTAATGTATTTAGTTTTATTCATCACTAGATGTAAAATAATTTTTCTTATCGATTTTTGTATAACTTATTCTATGTTAATCTTGTATTTTTCTTTATTCGTATCGCAAAGATTCCTCAATTATTAATGAATATTTATAGGTGTGTTCATAAATAAAAAGTTAAATTAACAAGTATAAGGTACGCGATATAATAAATAATTTGTTTCTAATTATTATTTAAATTATATGACAAACTATAATATATACATTAAAAAAAAAAAAACATAATTTAAAAATCACAAGAAATCGAGATAAGTATAAAAAGATATAAAAAAATATATTTTAAATTTATTTTAGTTTAACGACAGCTCGAGTAATTATCACCATTACAAACTTCAGCAGTGTCCGCGAGCTACGTTCGTTCGCGACAAACTTTATAATGTATTCACCTGTACACTCGCCACTCAATCTCATTAAAAAAAGTTGGTCCTATACCTAACCCGCAGCCTCCGCAACCACTCATCGGATTCGCTCAATTTCACTCGGACGCGAGAGACTGAGCGTACATATATATAGATATACACCCGCGACGTCGACGATGACGCGAGATACAGGCCAGTTCACAGGCTCCGCGTATATCCGCGATAAAACGCGAAAAAGCTTCGGCCTATCTTTATATACATATATAAGTATACAGAGCGCTTCGACAGGTGGCTCCGTGCAGCGAGTCGCAGCGGCAACAGCCGCGCAGCGTCGAGGCGGTTTTGCAGGCGCACGCCGAGCAACCCCTGCGCCACCGCCGAGGAGAAATATCGAGGTAGAGGGAGAGAGAGAAAGAGAGAGAGAGAGAGAGAGAGAGAGAGGGAGAGAGAGAGAGAGAGGGATCCGGACTAGAACCAACGGCTACCCCCCAAGAGCCGCTCTCTCAGTGCCAGCGCTTCCGCCGTTGGGTTCGCGTGCCTCTCCTGTCGTCGAATGACGCGGCCAGGGTGTAGCGTTTGTATACGCTCGCTCCTACGTGAAAACCCTCCTCCTGCGTTTAATTTATTTAATAAAGCCTCGAGAGCCGAGCATTCGTAGGGAACATATCGCAGCGCACTTACTGGAGCTGGATGTAAAAGACAGAGAATTGGATATATGCGAATTTTGTTTGCCTCGACGCGGTCTGACCGATTTCGGGACGAACTACTTGTTACGTGCATTTGTCGCGAGCGCATGCGGCGATAGAGCTTCGCCGTGGAAGAAAACATTCGACGAACTATCTGATTGCTTTTACTCGTTGCGCATATACGTATATATAAGTGTACGCGCGCGTATATTCGCGAACGAGGAAATTCGTCGACTGAGTGCAATTGTTCGCACAGGAGAAGCAATTTTCGCGCGAGAATTCGACGCTCGAGTAAAGTGGAAAAGTTGCCTCGAATCGTGCGCCGGAATTTTTCTCACACAAGTTTACGATTGGGTACACGTACGTACGCGTACCTGCCCGAGGCTTTTCGGCCGAAGGTTCGTGAAAATTTGACGAATCAACCTTTCGAGGACTTCATGGGATTTCCATCGAATTTTCATGGCCCGGGCCGGAGCGACGGGGAGCTATTCTTGCAAGGTGAAATAAAATAAAGTGAAAATAGGAAAGCCAATTTTCGAATGGAGGAGTCAAACTTTTTGGAGCTTTATTTATTTAAGATAGCTCGCTGAATTGCTCGATACAGTTGATTCGTTTCCTTCTTCCTTAGTTCGTACCTTAAAATAGGAAATAGTGCCTTTTGTTGTGTGTTTTAGTGACCGAAGGGATCGCGCTTGCGATTCCAGCACGACTAATACAGGCTACGTTGAAAACTTTTTTTCCGTAAGTAAATTAAGAAACTTAAAAGTTACTTGTTTTCGTTCCGTGTACTAGGGAAATTATTTCATCGATACGTAAAACAAACTTCGTAAAAAGAAAGTCTGGTTAAAATTTTTATAATTCTTATGATAAAATTCAGTTTTAAGAAATTACATTAATATAAATCAAATAATTGTTATAAATAATAAAGCTCTATTATTTTATAAAATTCTCATGCAACAGTGACTTGTATTAAAATGAATATACTAAAATCAACTCAACAATATGTTAAAATAGTAAAGATTGAAAAAAAAAAATTCAAATTATTTATTGTACTTGTACAAAAGCATAAAATATATCATAAAAAAAAATAACGTATTGTATGTAATAATTGTTTTAATTGAATAGTGTTTTTCAATGCGCTTATTACATAAGCTAAGTTCCCATCTACTCGTTTAGTTCCCAATTATATTCAAATAACTGCCTAAAGCGTATACACCGAAATAAAATTTTAGTTTTTTGTTTCCATTATTGATTAATATTAATCAACAAATTTTACCTTTATATATTGTTTGGTAAATATGCGTTATTTAAAAATTTATTTATTTTAAAAGTTAGGAGGTAAAATTTTTTTTTTTGTAAGATAAATACTTTTAAATTGTGGATGGTATATTAATTATGAAAGTCTTTCATAAACCTTAATTAAGCCAATTGTTGTTCTAAAATGGATAAATTATGATAAAGAATCAAAAAAGAATTATAGACTCAATTTAAAATTAAATACAAATAAAGATTTGCACAAAATTAATTCATATCATTTTTAAATGTTAATTGATTGAGTAAAAATATTATTTAATTACAATAAGTTTTAATAACACATATACAATACATTTTTATAAGGTATTAGTTGTATAATTTTTTATGATGTTTAAATTCATCCTATATTTGATTGGTAGAAATAACGCTACTTTAAGAACACAAAGAGCTATTTATTAAATTACTTAAATTTTCCTGCTTAAATTTAAACAATTTTTTTTGTCAACTGCATTATAAATATTTAATAAGGGTTTCTCAAAATTTGAAATATTTTAAATTTCACAGTTGTGGAAAGTCATGGAAAATTTTTAGCGAAAGAAATTGCACAACATCGAAACAAAGCAAATAAAATACAGCTAAAACTCTGGAATATTTCATAAAGTCAATTTTTAAGTGCTTATAAGTTTTCTAGAGCTTCGCACGCTGCTAATAATTGACGGATATAAGTTTTTTTCTTTCTTTCTAGGACACCTCGGGTAAGCGCGCAGATGTTTTTACGGTGAATTATCGTAAAATAACATATTGTCGGTTTGGTTTGTTTTGTCCGGCTTCCTCGACCCACTTTTCTTTCTTCGATTGCCCTATACGAAATACGATACTAACGACAACGGCAATACGACTTCAAGAGAAAATGCACCCCCCCCCCTCCCAATTACGTATCTCCGCTCCATCGCTCGTCTTCTTTTTTTTTTCTCATCTTTTAGAGATTCTCTTTCAGGCTCAAAGAATATTTCAGATATATTAAATGTGTACAAGCGTGTCTTTTAATTTATACTATTATATACATACATATAATTGTTTTTAAAGAATAAGATATTATGAGTATTACGTTTTAAGATTTATTAAAAAATTCAAATTACAACACTCCATTAACAATCTGTTATAATTTTGATATTTTGCTTACAATTTCATTTTTTTTTAGATAAAATAAAAAATAAGTAAAGTTTTTCTTCTACTAAATATTGTTTTTTTCTTTTTTTTCAATCACCAAATAAAAGTTTTCATTCAAAAAATTTTTAATTTTTTCGTCAAAGTTATTCAATATGTATATTTTTATATATCTAAGGGTTAATATTATTGCTGCAATATGGTATTGAAAAACGATACCTTTATTGATTGTATAGTAACTATTGAAAAATATTTTATAACAAGAGAGATTTTTATAATGCAAACATTTTAGTTTACAAGATATGAAAATTCTGCGCGTTATATTATGAAATTTTTCCAAAATATTATGCTCCACTGGTGTAATAATAACGATAATGTTTAATGTTTGTAATGAAATAATACAATATTGTTACATTGCACCTTATATTATCATCATTATTTATTTTCAAACACAAATGTAAATTTTTTTTATTCAAATTAACAAACGCATACAAAATTATCGATTTTTATTTTTTATTTTTCTATACGTAGCTTGATTTTAATACGTAAATATTTAAAATGGTTTTACTGCTTTAACATATTTTTGTTGAAAAACTTAAATGCTCTTTCATATGAAAAAAAAAAAAAAAAAAAAAAAAAAAAAAAACATACGAATAACTTCTTTAATTTAGATATATAAAAGTTAAAATGCATTATAACTTAGACAAAGGAGCCTTATTTTACCGCAGTATATAGATGTTTGCACTTCGCATAAGTAAATGAATACTGAAAAGTTTTCTTTGGGGGTTGCATTTACAAGTAACTTTTATTGCGCAAAAAATTGATTTAAACAAGTCATTAAATTATTCGAAACCCCCGTCATTATTTGAACTTTACACATTAACGGTTATCAAGGCCATGAGAATCGCAATCATCGAGTTGGTTTTTTTTTTTTCTAAGCAACGCTTTGTTAATAAATGTACCGAATAATAATCCTCCGATGCCAAAAATTAAAGGGACGTACGTGTTTGGCTTTCAGTCCCCTGCTTTTTTCTATGACTGCTCTTGTTCCTCCTCAATTTTCTAGCATTCCATCTGATAAGCGTTATTCGTCAAGTAAGAATAATTTGGATATATGCGACATGTAAGACGTCTAACGCACAACGTGCCACTGTGTGTACGTCATACGATGATAAAATTGACGATACTTTATTCTAAATTCGTGTTTATTTTTTTGATGTTTTTTTTTTTTTTTTTTTTTTTTTTTTACGTACGTTTATATGATTGTTTGTTTCATTGATAAAAATAACGAGAATAACTTATATTATCACAATTATAACAGATTTACGTGGTATAAAATTAACAATAAAATTTACGATAGGTGCACGTTATCGGTGGATTGCAAGGCCATCACGTTGAAATTTACAATGTATACAAATAAAAATGTACCAACGTCTTATTTGACTTGTAAATGTTTAAAACGATATATAGTAAATTTAAAAGATTAAACATTATTGACATTGCTAGTAGTTTTTTATTAAGGGACTATCGTAAAATTGACTGTACATTAAAATTTTCCTACGTGAGTCGACTTTATTTTATAATGTCTCATAATAAATTGAAATGCATACATTTATGTATGTATACTGTAACTAACCTTACTCCTAATTAAGATAACTGTGTGTCATTGCAGATTCCAGTGATAAGTAAAAAAGATTCACCCATAACATAAAATAAGACGGTATACATAAAAATAAAAATTTCACTGTGTATCGTGAGAAATTTTTGCTACAGATAAAATTTCTATTTTGATTATGATATAAAAAAAAATGTTTTAAAATTATTTACAATACCTATACATGAAGTTTTTAAAATATACCAATATTTAAAATTTTTTAAATTTCATGTCTTACATATTTATATTATATACTGCTTTATAAGGATTTTTAATTACGTAAATAAATAAAATCAAATATGATAAATTTTTTTTTATTTTTAATTTTTATTTACTTTTTACTCATAAATTTTATCACAAACTTTTAAACAAACATATAAAAAACAAAGAATATGAATGAAAATTAGAATTCATCATTTATAAAAAAAAAAAAAAAATATCTAGAATATTTTTACTTATACGTTTAATGGATGTATACAAAGTTTTTTTTTTCTAGAATAAATTAAACTAAATAGTGCATACAGAAAGGCTAAATTCAAAATTTAAATACATTTAAAAATTGTATTTGGTCTTTTACGAAATAGTTAAAAAAAATAATTTATTTTACGATTTTGCTACATATGGAATGTTTCGTTGACTTTTTTTTTTTAAATAATTGTTTATTTAAAAAAATGTAACATTATTAACGTTTAAATACACATACGTTTAAAAAATAAACACACATGTATTACATTGTTTATAAAAAAATGTTCTAAATTTAATGCGGTTTAATAGTAGAAAAGTCTTAAAAAGTAGCTTTATTTTAAATAGTTTTCTTAAAGATTATTTGTCATTGGTTATCGACTTATTCTTTCTTATATTAATTGGTTTTATTTCTTTACTTTGCTAAGATTCTTGTTAATATTTAAAATATAAAAAGCTTTCATACGGTTCGAGCATTGTCCGAAATATTATAGAATGAGTTAAAAAATTGAGGAATCATCGTTTAAACTAAAACACATTTATTTGCAAAATCTCAGCTTCGATTTTTAAAACTCGATAAAGTAGATAACCATTTTAATCTTTTTTTTTTTTTTTTTTTTTTTTTTTGCGCGTGATTTAAAATGTATAAAGAATGCGGCATTGTAGAATTGTAACAAGAATAATGATTATATTCAAGTCAAGTAAGCAAATAATTTTCTTGTTTTACTAAGATATGTTAAAAATAACCTTATTTACTTAATAAATTTTAATGATTCATAAATTAATTAATGTTAACCTAATTAATAAATAAATAATAAAATAATAAAAATTAATTAATGTTAAATCCTCTCATTGGCTTGAGAATGACGCTTGAACCAGCATAAAGGCTCACACAAATAAAGTATTAGAAAATTTATCGTGACATAGTCCCTTGCTGGCGAAACTCGCTTGTTGAAAATTTAACAGATAAACTTAGATGTTACATGGATGTATCTAAACTTTTAATAAGGAATCGTCAATCTTCTTTGGTGTGTTTACAATATGAATAACCCAATTAAACTTATTTTAAAACATTTTTATTGTTTTTTTTTTCTTTTTTTTTTACTTATAAATGAATTTAAATACTAAAACTATTGTGATTATAGTATTGATTAATATTTATTAGAATAAAAATATAAATTTGTGTGCTTGAGTTTTTATATAAAATTATTTACTACATAAAGCAAATAAGCATCACGATATAATTATAATAAGAAAAAAATATATAATTTTATAAATAAAAAATGTGGAATTTTAACTTGATGATGTTTTAACGAATTTCTTTTTTTTTTTTTTAATTAATAATTTACCCTTTTTAACTAAATATTTTTAACAATGCTATTTGAATTCTAAAGAGATTTGTTAACACCTTAAATTCTTACGTTGAAATGTAACTATAAGTATCTTTGTTGAATAATATTTTATGGTAGTTTTGATATGTGGTTATGACTTTAATACTGCAGGTCACAAGTGCATGAATTTTTTAAATAAAATTGTAACCGTTATTTTAGTGTTGTTTTATCTATCCTCATCAGAATATTTTCGCAGTCTTATATCTATACGCCATTATTTTAACACTGATTTTCCATTTGATTTTGTTACCATAATAAATAATCTTTAAGACTAAACTAAATGGTATTAATCTTTACTCAATTTATTTGTAAATTTTCTTTATTCTACTTTGTTTGTTACAAGAAATTACGTTTAATTTACTGCAGAATAACGATATTAAAAATTATGTAAATTTTTATGGAATGTTTACAACTTTTTCTTATATCTGCATTACGCTATGCAAAGCTAAATTTACTCATAGAAAAATGATTAATGTTGATAAATCATTCAATATATTAAAATGCTCCTTTTTTCGCGTATTATAATATTGTCATTGTTCTTAAAATAAATTCTTATTTAAAATCAAATTTTATTATTTTATAAGTGGTTTAAAATTAAACGAGAAATATTTTTTTTTTTTTTGCATGCATTAAATTGTATAATATTTTTTGGTATGTAAATTAGATAAGTAAATGAATTTATTGTAATAGTAATTTTTGAAAATGCATTATAATTTGACTCCTTTATTTTTGAACAAATGATTTAAAAAATTGAAAAAATTTACTTTTATTGTACATGTGGATTATTCCTTTAATCTTAGGAAAATAAAATAAATTTAGGTTTTTTTTTATTCTATTGCATAATTTTATTGCAGTGTTTTATTTAAATTTCGAAAATTTTTATTGTTAGAAAAAAATAATGTGAAATAGCAGTTAGTAATTATAATGTAAGATATAATTTTTTAATGTGAATTTAGGCGTAAGTTACTAATTTAATAATAAAAAAATTTTATTTTCATTGATATTAGAACTCAAAATATAATATAATTTTTTAAACGCAATATTCGTGTCACACTTAAAAAGCAAAATTGTATTCGAGTAATCTTAATAAAGAATTATGTAAACGAAACATCGTCAATATATAGTTAAATTGCATTTTATGAAATTTTCCTATTATGAACGATAAAATGTAATAAAGTTTACCGTGCAATAAAACAAGCTGATGTCTAAAAATTCAATCAGCAGTCAAATAATCATCGATAAAATAACGCGCACAGATAAAGAAAAAGTTCATAGAAAAAGTGACAGGGTCGAAGTTGCCGTTGCATCGCGCGCTACGTACCATATATAGGCAGTAGCGGTACTTATTGCCTTCCACGCCGTAAATCGAAAGAAAAAGTCGCTGAATCTACGGGAAACACAAAAAAAAAAAAAAAAAAAACAAAAAGAAAGAAAGAAAGAAGAAGAAGAAAAAAATAGAAGACGCCAAGAGGATGAGAAATTGTTCGTTTGCTCGTTGCGCCAACAGATATCGAGAGCAAGGACGAGCTGCCACATTGGAGTATCGGTTTATATATATACTCGTGGATATATATATGTGTGTGTACTTTTATATAAAGACAGCAGACGACGTACATGTAGGTGTGGACGTACATAAAGCTTGCACAAGTCAATATAAATATATACGCATCGTAGGCTTCTATCGACGCAATATCGAGTATCCGCGTTCACGTCACACTTAGACGGATGAGTGTGTTACGAGTATTCTCGTTTTCCAAAAATACTATCTTTCGACTCGAAGAAAAAAAAATCATTGTTGATTCACGAGATTCTTCACGGAGGTATGAAGAATGCTGATGAGTTTTTTTTTTTTTTTTGTTTTTTATTTCAAAATAAAGTCAGCGGCTTTTATTCTGAAAGTGCTTTTGAATAATATTCATTTTCTTGAATTTGAAATACTTAGTGTCATGATAAAATTTAATCTTATGTGTGCAAATATAAATAATAAATATATTTACATTAAGAATTTCAAATTTTAACAATTCTAATTCTAAAGGAAAGAGATACTTATTTTGTACAATAAATATAGAAGTATTAACATAAAATTTTATTTAAATTAGTGCAAAATTTAACGTTTTCTCATAAACTGAGAAAATATATTCAATTTAACGGTATAGAAACATTAAACTCAAAAAATTACTCAACGAGTTTGTTGAAAGCGGTAACTTGCTTTATAAAGGATGTTTTCACTAATACCCACAAAATATTATCTATTTACACAATGGCTTAAACTAATGGGGTATTTAAATATTCAAATGTGCATCAGAGGATTTAGTCGATAATAACAATTAGTGAGTTAATGTACAACGATTTCCATAAAATGACTATTTTAATAAAAGTTAATCAAAAATCAATATATTTTTTTTTAAATAGTTTACTTGCTGATATGATAAAATGAAAAATTTTATTGTATACAAATTATTTTTAATTGACAAATGGAAAATAACAAGTGGATAGGAAATTGACGTGAATTTCATGAATTTTAAATTGATCATTCGCATCATCATTTTAAAGCCAATTTCTTAATTGCTTTAAGTTTTTAGTTTATTACTTATAGTATACAACTATGTACTATTTATTTAAAATTTTGATTTACAAAAAAATATATGCATTATTCGTAAAAAGATGATTAAAACAATGTGACTTTTAAATTAGTTTAGTTTATAAATTTTTGTTACAATATTCTTTAAAGTAAAAATATTTCAAGTTTTTCAATTTCATTAATTATTTTAAATATTAAAACTCGTTGTAAAATACCGAACAAAAGTACAGTAACAACGCAAACTTTTCAAAATTATTTTAAAGATGACAAAGTAGACAAGATAATAAAAATCTCACGTAATTAAAATAAATTTAACTTTGAGACATAATTTATGCAAGTGTATTCGTTTCAGCGATATATGACAATGACGAGCTACAGAGAGAAACAACCTGATGAACCGATAGTTTGACGAAAGGCATGCACAATGCTCGGACGCAAAGGAACGCGTTTACGGAAGGGGCTTGAAATTTATCGTTTGTTTTCAGCCAGTGAACGACATAGTCGACGGAAATCGTACAAAGTTACGGGCGAAACTTTAACGAATAGCTCGCCTCGCGCGATTTTGTCGACGCAATTTCTCGAAGCGGGAGAAAAACCGATGAGGAGAGGTGACGATGCGACGCTTCGATTGTTCGACTCTCGGGGTTGTATACCGGAGGATTTTGTTTCGTAAGTGTACGTCCAGCTAGTGCGGACTATCGCCTCGTTTTTACGCCGTTCGTCGAAAAGTTATTTCGCGCGCTCGAGCAACTCGGAGGGAAAAAGACCATGACGACGGAAGGCACGATGTTGCGGAACGTTTTTTTTCTCGAATGGACCCTTCGATTGCTCGATTTCACGCGTTCCACGCGTGTTCTAAGCTGTCGACTTTCGATGAATTGCTGTGATTTTAGACGAAAGCTAAAGCTCTTTGTTGTCAAATATGATGAAATGTAGGTCAGACTCCTAAAGGATCTTTTTATATAAGTTTTTATGATTTATCACGAGCATTAGAAAGTATTGATATACTTTGTGTGAAATTCATTTTGAAAATTGAAAATTTATCGATGTGTTTTACTGAATTATTGTTTTTTCTTTTTTTACAAATTGAAAATTGGTATTCATTTTTTCAATATATTAATCAAAATATAATAGTATTGGTCATCTAAATATATATAATAAACAAAAACATATATAGGTTTAAATATTATTCTTGTAATCTTATCCAACTTTAGCAAAGGATAAAAATATCTAGCAAAAATCTGCGCAAAATGAAAGCGTTTGAAATTTTCCGCACATCCAAGTAGAAAATTTGAATTTACTCACGCAGGAGTTGAATGTGCAAATCTCAAAAGAAACTGCAAGAATCCCAAGAATAAAGTAAAAATTTTGTCTGTACAAATCTGTACGCTTGTTTTGTATGAAAAATTCTTCACTGCATGATGAATAATTTCTTTTTTACTTAAAATTGCTCATTGACTATAATTCATATTTATTTTTTACTTGAATGTGCTTTAGCTTTTATTAATTTAAGAGTACTTGTTTAAAAAAAAAAAAAAAATAAATAGATAAATAAATAAATGAATCAAAGCTATAAAAAAAGTTTTATTTTATAACAAAATTTTTCTGTTATTTAATAATAGATAATAATACATACCTTCGTGATTTAATAATAACTTATCAGATTTACTATAAATTAAAATATTATATTATAAATAAAAATTTAATACCATAATTTCTTAAATCATCATTGTACTCGTATTATGATAGTAAAATGATGTATTTCTTATTATCTTTGTTTTACTACTTTGTTTTCACTACTTTCGTCTTATATTAAAAAAAAATTTCGTATAAAAATTTCGAATAGAAAAGACATATTTTTATTGTAATAAATAATACTTTATTTGAATTACTTTGTATTTTTTATTTATTTGCAGGGTTAATAAAAAAAATAATAAAATTGTGTTCAAAGTAAATTTTCCGTAGATATTAACAATTATTAATAACAGTTTTGGAAATGATTGCTCAATATTTTTAAAAACAATTGTTTACTTAACCAACATGTTGCGATATTGTTTTGCTGCATGAATTAATTAACTCGAAAAACTACATGAAAAACAAACTTACAAATTTTAAAATATTCTTTTCATTTTAAATAAAAAACAAAAAGAATAATTTTGCAGACGAAATTATGATAGCTTTATCGTTGTTGGTCGAATAAAACAAGAAAGTAGAGAAAAAATATGAAAAAAAACTTCTTAAAAATATTCTTTAAATATTTTCTCTCGATATCATCGTAACCTAGTTTATACTTTTTTTCTAACGCAACGAAAACGCGAATCTCTTATAGTTTAGCGCATTCGTTAAACCGGGGGGGGGGGGAGGGGGGGAGGAAAGAAAACGTTTCAACGCTCGCTCGTCGTTTAAAATAGAGCACACCGGCCAATTTCAATCGTTCCTTCGTAAATTTAATCGCACGCTTATCCATCCGAAAGAACCGCCCGAGCAGCCGATGTCCACTCACTCGTTGCGATTGCATCGTATAAACGCAGCCATAGGAGGTAGTAGTCGTCGTAGGACGAATCGATAAGCGGCTTAGAATTCTCCGGGCGTGTTAGGCTATGTAAATAGTATAGCGTTGCCGAGTTGTTTCGTGCCTATAGGCCGCCTCGCACGGCGAATAAACGGACTTTGCGCACACCCCGCTCTGTCCAGTTTATATACATATATATATATAACGCTTGCATATATAGCCTTTGTATATATGCAAGCTCGAAGCTTTCAACCGCGTCTATCTCCTCGCTTCTACAACCAACGCTGTCGTCCGCCAGATCCTGAAGTTAATTTAACTGTCGGCGAGTAGATTGGCTATAGACATCGCGCCTCTTGTTATTTTACTCTCCTACTCCATCTTTCCGCGGAATTTCACCCGCCGTGTGTTCACGTGCCGACGCATTATGCAGCGACGATTGTTTATGAATTCGTGATTTCGTCGAGGCGGAGGTTGGATGAAATCTGGACAGGAAACAATTTTAAGGATTCGAGAAATTTCTTTATTTTACGGGGCAGTACGACGAGCCGCGCATCATGTAGCGTTGTACCCTTGTCAAGGGGTAAGAAAACTCGTTGCTGGCATTTCGCAACATCCCGCGTGCTTGTGAATGACGTTGTAAAAAATTTTATTATTCAAGCTGCCACGAAGGAGCTTTAATTATGTAGCCTTCAAAACTTTTATTTTGTTTCAGAAACTTATTCTTGGATATTGCAGTATTTATTATTTTATGTGTAATACAATTTTCTTTTCTGTGAACTGTTTCATTTTTATCGTAGCAAATAAAGTATAATTATTAAAACGAATAAAATTCTAAAATAATTTTTCATCGTCGAATTAATAATAATAAATTAATTGCAGAATTTTTATATTAATATAAATAGTATTATTTGTGCATAATTAATGAAAAAAAAAAGAAAAAAAAAAAAATAGTCATCAAAAAACCGAAAGAATATTTCAGTGATAAATTTCTTTGTCCATTACTCGTCTTCCGAAGAAGTACACGGTCATAAATTATTTATGGACATTTGTAATTTAATTAAAACAGCGAGGGTATCGTAATAACTTAATAAGGTTATAAAAAGCCCGCATTGCATTAATAACGAAACTTTATTTTAATATTTCTCTCGGTAGAGTTCAAGCTTACGAGGCTATTGGATTTCAGTTGAAATAGTAAAACATATACAATGCATGATTATACGCGAATACGAACTGTGAGAAAAGCTAGAGAGCGAGGTATATATATATATGTATAAGTCAGTTTTAAGGCACGGCTTATGACTTAGTTTTCCCCCTGGCATTATGTGTATGGCGACGCTAGTACGTTGACGTAAAAAATACTAGAGCTATTGTAGCGGTTCAACTGCTTATAAGGATGTATATGTAATGCACGTTCGTTAGACGTATATATATATATATACGTGTGCGTTCATTATTATCTGACCCAATTCACTTTATTCACTCCCGTACCAAGTTCTTCGACACTCTTTTGGGCTCATTAAATATTCATTCTATATTCGAAAATATGTGCCGTTATGAAATATTTAATTGATACTCGAAAACTCGATCGAAAAGATCCAACTGCGTGAACTTCTTTGTGATTATTATTCAATTTTCACTAAAACACGATTATATGTATACTCGGAGAAATTCGAAACACGTTAAAATCAAGATGAAAATTGAGAAATGAAAAAATAAACTTAGCATTTCATTCATTTATTTATGACCATGCGAGTAAATTATTTTAATTATTTGTCTTCATCATCTATCAATAATTTTTATTTTCGTTTAATTTTAAATAATACGAGTATAATATATTATTCAATGTATTCCTTGCAACTAATTAACGCGCTGCAGTTATGACTCGGAGTCCTTATTTTTATTTTAAACGGCATGAATTATTGATCTTAGAGCAACATATTTATGCTACACGATTTAAAGTGCAATAAATAAAAGATAGTAGCTAAATTTTTTGTCAGGCTTTCTGCCAACAGTCCAACTTTATAACAGGAAATTTCTATCTTTTGTGTTGCAGATCGCTATGAGATGAATTTCTTAAACTCAGTTCCGGGTTTCTTCTGTACGCCGTGAGATCGGGGTCATTGCTTCTAATGACTCGCTGTACATCGACTATTTTTTTCTTCAAGTCAAGGCCGCACACCGAGATTATCCTTTCATTCAAGAAAAGCTCTTTCGCTCCCTTCTTTCATTTGGAAATCGTGCGAGGTAATTTGAATTCAAATGTCAGTCTGTAAAATGTGAAATAAGAAAAAGTAAATTTGCAAGTTAAATACGTGTCACGTCTTCATAAAGTTGACGAAAAAAAAGTTTTTCAAGTAAACGCGCCCTTGAAGAAGTCTTTGTGTCAAAAAATATCGATCATCTAAAAAAAAAAAAAAAAAAAAAAAAAAAAAAATGCATGAACTGACGTTCTTTTGTCATCTATCTGCTGCGATCAAAGCAAATTTGAGTCTAATTATAGAACACGAGTATTTTTTGAAGCTACTTTTATAAAAACAAAATGTTTTTAAAAAGAAAAGAAATACATTGGTTATAAGAAATTTATTCATAAATAATAAATATTAGTTTACGCATTGATCGATTCGCTTACTTTTGCTATTTATTATTTATTTTTATCTTATTCATATTGATAATAAAATATTGATAATAAAGCTTGAAAAAATATGAGGATATTATTTTTATCGTATTAGTTGTATTAAATTATGTAGTTATACGGTATTGTTAAAAAAATCTGATTTCTTCTGGGATTAACAAAGAAATCAAAGAAAATCGTTATTCGGCACGTAAATAAAAGTGTCTGCTGAATCTTTTACGACTTGGAGAGATCTTTTCTTCTTCAAATCCTTCCCCAATTCTCCGAGTTATATTGTCTTCGTAGTATACGTTGCAGGATTAAACAAACAAAAGGTATTTGTGTGTTTGAGTTTACCCATTTAAAATGCCTATGTATGCAGACGAAGATAGAGAAGGTTTCGTCGTAACATTCTTATTTGCATTAAATCTAAAAAAAAAAAAAAAAAAAATTATAAAAAATAAAAATAAAAAGAAATAATCGTTAAATGGTCGATTGGTTTAATTGATTTAACACAATAATATGAGTAAATAATTTTTTTACGTTATACCAAAGATTTACATTATAGAAACATATAGTAAGTAATTAAATTAAAGGGCTTAATGATTCAAAAAACTTAATAACTTTGAAAACATTTCAAATCTGTACGAAAATAATTCGTATGGACAAAAATAAAAGTACAAAGACATTCACATATACGTGCATAAATTCTCATATATTATTGTCAATTATTCTAAATCATCGCATTTTAATAAACAAAAATCGTAAGACTTCGATTTCTTTTATCCATGCGAAAATTCATATTTTGTGATTGTCAACTCAAGATAGATGAAAAAAATTTATATTTAGAATTTAAGAAAATTTTACACTCATTTAAATATAGAGTAAAATTTAGTTATTTTTGCCTCGGTGCAAATCTTTTGTTGATGAATGTAATTGATTTTTGACGTTTAATGAATGTGCGTAGTCAATAAAAAAAAAAAAAGAAAAAATAATAATTATGATTTTAACTTAATTAAATAAATTTCAATAAATATTAATATTTAAAATCAAATAATTATAAGACTCAAATGTTTAATAATTTAAATTCATCAAGTTATTAAATTTATTTCCATTTTGCTTGGACATAAAATTTTTATCAGGAATTCGATATTTTACGTCATGCTTTCAATGCCCATTTCAGCAAAATATTTGAAAAGAACTGGAGGAAACGAACATAGAATATTTTTTGACCCTTATTCAAAATGTCGCACATTATTTAGGATAGTACTTACCTTCATCCTCGGTCAGTCAGTTCATGAAAAGTAGATGAATTGCTTGAAAAAGAAAGAAAAAAAATATTAAAATTTTATATTACTTAAATTTCTACAAATTATAAATGAAAGAACAATTTTTGTTGAAAGAATATTAAAAATGACTTATTATTCATAAAAAATTAAACTAAATATACTTGCATTTATTTTGAAAATGCACTTCAATATATTATAATTGATATTTATTATTTCCAACGAGTAAATTGCATTGTCTTGATGTTTTGATAAATTTGTAATCGTTCAAGATTGAATCAAAGATAGATAATTGATTTGATAAAGTACGGCTAAAGTACTTATTGAATTGTTGCTCTGTTCATTTAGTTCTTCCGATAATGTTTGAATGAAGTGAGAAATGGAAGCGCATATTTCCAACGCCTTGTAAATAATTATCGCGGAACTTAATCTCCGCGTGAATCGGCACGAATCGAGATTACATAATTATCCAAGACATTTGAGCTTTTCCGCTTGTTTTCTTAGATAAACATCTTCAAGATTAAAATGTGATTCTCTTAATACATGAAAAATCTTGTATAATTCTAATTGATAATTAAAAGCGATGTGAGTATATTTTTTAAAACAAAATTATTTTGTAATGTACTGTTTGCGTTAAAAATTTTGAGTATTTAATCGCCTTAACGCTCTTTCCCTCCACCGCGACTCAATTCTTTTTTTTTTTTTTTTTTTTTTTATCAAATAGATTTTACAAAGTTTAAAAAAAAAAGTATAAATCAAGAATAATTATATCCGAGAAACATGTTATTATCCCCATCCAACATAAATTTAAATTCACAATGAGATCGTGATTTTAAGTGAAGTTGGAACATTTTATTTATATTTTATAAACTGGCAGTGTAGGTGAAGGAATATACGTAGGTTGTACGTAGGCAGTATGTACGTAAGTAGGTAAAAGAAGAGGAGGCAAGGACCTAATCTCTAAAGGGATCTCGAGGATCTATAAATCCAGTCAGAGGGTTGAAAGTCTAGCTCTTCTTTTAAATAAAATAACAAATAAATATTCCATTGCATTTTATTCTCCTTTTTTTGTTATCAATTTCACGCACAAAATTAGGAAAACATAGGCATATATATAATATAAGAACACGGCAACGTTAGTTATGATCGATAACAATTACAAACCAGTCATCATTTCTCGAGGGAATTTTCTAAAATCTAATAAAAGAATAAAATTTTTTTTTTTTAGCTACTTATAAAAAGGGGAACATTTACGCGTGGGAAGAGTACTTTGAATGAAAAAGTAGCAAATTTTGTATGAGTATTATTATTTTTAGGCGAGATCACAAATTATTCAATTATTACAGTATCAACATAAAAGATTATTTATTCATAAATTAAATTGATAAAAAGAATAATCTTACCTGTTCAAAAAAGAAACAATAATAAATAAAAAAACTGTACTTATACATTTTTATTTCCTGATATTCTTATTTGAATAAAGAAAATATAATCTACGTCGAATGTTTGAATAATTTATATAATTGTAAAATGAGAAATATTGTGACTAATTGTGGCTTACTATAGTACCATACTATCGAAACTACTTTATTTTTTCTCCATTTTTAGAAAGACAAATCGATGTGGATCGATAGACGTGGAGAGAAATCGTCAAAGGTCAACTTCTTATAACGAAACTAGATTCTGAGTATTTTTATTCAGTCGGTGGACACATTATTCTTTACAGTCGATAACTTACAACTCATAAAAAGCTTACTTTATTACTTTACTTATCCTTTGTATATCACATTTTCACGAATATATAACGTATATTACATTCATTACAAATGATGTTTGTATATTTAACGTCGTTATTTGAAATAGTTTTTACAATTGTGTACGTCAAATTTACAATCAATATTAAATAATATTGTTTTCGCAGCTATTTTTGGTGCGTATAGAGCTATTTGTATACCGTTTCTTCAAGTATAAAAATTATTTTCGTGCCATATTACGCGTGTCATATGTACTGCTAGTTTATATTAGAATACTCATGATATTTACAAACATAAAAAGTTGACATCTTCATACAAGTGAAGTCATTAACAACGATGAAATTTATATAGCACTTCTAATTACATTATCAAGTGGAACTCACTCGTCGCAAAGCATATTTCATAGCGAGTTACATCGCTGTTAAGTTAAATCAGCATAAATCTTGATTTGGTAAATCCGAATGGTAATAGAGTCCTTAGCGCTCTCGGTAAAGTAACAACGGCGACAAATTAAGATAAACGAGTGACGATAATGAGAGGGCAAAAAATTCCGGTATGATTTTTGGAGTACACCGGCGCGACATCCCAAGAGCAAACATTCTTAAGTTATCCGACGATGGCAACGAACGGCGCTCGGCCATAAAAATCACGCAAGGGAATATTTTTTCTTTTTTTTTTTTTTTTTTTTTTTTACGGTTCGCCCTGAAAACCTTATCACGCCGAGAGGAAAACTCACAAAATAGAACGCAAAATTACTCCGACGGCAGCCTGGAGTTTGCCCTCGACGCTTTTACGAGTGTCATTTTGATAGCGCGAAATTTTCTCGGTACTTGGACAACGCGCTCGTTTGCGTATCTCTGCATTTTTATTTTTACGTCTTCTGACAAGCCGAGCGCCACTTACTTCGAGCTCCTCTCTCTCTCTCTCTCTCTTCCTTTATTCTATAAGCTTTTATATCAAGGGTGGACAAAATTTTTCGGTCGATTCAAACGACAGGCATTATCGCTCTCGGGGGGATAGGAAACGCGATCGCGGAAAAAAAAAGATGCCCCGGGAAAAGCCTCGTGAATGTAACGAAGTGGATAAGAAAAAATAAAATAGATACGCGGGCAACTAAAACACACGTGACTCATATCGTATGGGATACATGAAAATATATAGCGAGGAAGATTTTGTGGAAAGATGACACTTGGGACAGGGTTGGACGATCGCGAAAATAAATTATTGAGATAATGATAAAGCGGGGCAACTTTGAAAGAGTGATTGCCACTTATATGAATTGTATGTAGTTGTGTATGAAAAAGTTTTCTTTATTATTATTAAAAACTAAAAAATTTATTTTATTTTATATAATATACATTGTAAAAAATATTTTATACAAAATATTATTGTTGAATGAATTTATGTTTATTTTAAAAAGGAGAAGATAAATTTTTAAGTATTTATTTTATAATTAAAGATAATTTTATTAGAAATATGTTCAATGTATTCTTACCTCTTAAATTAAAATTATAAAAAAACATTGAAATCGAATATTGTCAATGGCCTCTTAATATATTGTATCTTTTCATTTAAAATTGTTAATGATAAGAAAATTTTTTGTTAATAAACTTTTGAATGTTAAAATTAATGCGATTGAAACAAATAAATGTTTTCAAACGTAATGATCTAATTCAAATTTTGATACAGGAACAAATTTATTATTATTTTATTATTAAATTCTTTTAATAAAAAAATAAAAAAGATTGAACTATAATGCTTTCAATAGCAGATGATCTATTGCTTCCGATTATAGCTATTGGACATCCATTTTATTATTTTTTACGATCCAATTTACGAGTTTTTTTTTTTTTTCAAGAAACCTTAAGGAATCCTCTCATACTTTGAACGATCGAAAAAGTTTTAAATTTTTACAACACAATGTCCAGAGCGATTATTAAGATGCTAGCGTTTACAATAAAATATAAATTTTTCAAGATAAAACATTCTTATGCGACTTTCAAATATTTTTTTTTTTTGAAAATTTGATTGATAAAAGATTGCTTTTCCGATAACTATCTAAACAGGAACTTTACTGTCAAAACAGTTTTTTTTTATTTTTTTTTTAAAGGGTTTTCCTAAGGAAAACTTTTATTATTTAATTAAAAATTTATCTCATTTACTTTTAATTTTCTTTAAAGTAATTGAAAAATTTATTGATACTAACTTTTATTTCACACAATGTAAATAGTACAATAGTATTCTTTAAAGATAAAAAATTCTTTAAATAAATTTTTATTTTTATTTAATTTATTTGTTTTTAGTTTTGATTGCGTTTTTGAATTTTTAATATAATATGAAAATATGTGTCATGATAGATAAAATAAGTAGCGTTTTGTAGCGTAATAATAATTAATAATAATAATAATTTTATAGTGTAATTGTGTAATACTAAAATAGTGTAGAATATTGAGTTCGAATCTTCAACAGTTTTACCGGTAATTTAAATATCGTAAATTCTAGGAATTTATTACTCCAATCGTTATCGCTTAATCTCTTTTCTTTTTTAATTCTCCTTTTCAAGTTCTTCTCTTTGATTTGTTTTCTATCATTAAACTTTTCTGCAAAATTGTTCCTCTAAATTGATAATTTGCCTGTTGGCGAATTTCGAAAACAATCGTTCGCACGCTCCGCTAAATCGAACAAATAATAAAACAAACTTTGGCTAAGAATCGAACTTGGTGAAACTATTGTACGTTAAAACTTGCTCGGTATTATTCTCTTTGTATCTCAAAGCATTAATCGTAACGTTGAAAGTAACATTTTATTTTTATAAAGAACATCGAATAGTTTATTGATTTTATGACGACTTTTGAAATTATTAAAACTTTAACATTGACGAATAATAAATCCTGTAAGAATATTTATTTCTTTTTTATTTTACAACAATGATTTATTAAATCGTCTTGGAAATTATTAAAACTATGCGTTTTATGATTTAAAAATAGTTTCATATACTGTTAAATGTAAAATAGTTGTTACAATTTTTATATAGAAGAATTTAATTAAAGTTCTGTGCCATACCGTTTTTACCTGACTTGTTGTTTAGGTCGTTTGATGTTTTCATTAAAGATTGATATATTATCACACAATATTTCATTACGTCATTCATAAATTCGCAAATAATTAGTTTGTTTAAAATCGTTAACACATCGTGTACCATTTATGGTAGAAATATATATTTTACAAAATTAAATTTAACGTAAAATGTATGTTTCTAACATATTAAATAGATATATCTGCGTGTATCATTTATGACACACGTGGCCTGAAGGTCAAGTTTAATTAACATATGCCATAAATGGTGCAACGCGTTAAAATAAAATAAATTTTTAATGAATTTTTATAAATAAGTTTATTTTAAAACGCAAAAGCATTATTTATAAATAAATAAACGTTACGAAAAATAGATTAGAAACTTTCACGTTAAAAATTTAGTCTGTTTTTACGATTAGACGGCAAAGTATAACAATAACAGTATTTAAAATGCGTTTCTTTTGTGTATTATGGTATCTAAGATTTATTATAAGCATTAATGATGCGTATAAAGGGGCGGGGGGAGATAGAAGAGGGAGAAAAAATTGAGTTGGTACGCGGCGACGATTACTACACGGATGATTGGTCATAACACTAGAGCGTAAGTGGGTCAAAAAATAAATGATTCCTTACGGCGCGTTTGAAAATGAAGACGAATCGGCCTTGAGACATATAGCGAAATTGAATGCATCGTAGCTTATGTCCGTAATGTCGACGTTGATTATTTTCGAAGTCTACGCGTAACGGGCAAAATTTTTTAAAATTTCGTCACCGAATTTTCATGCCTGCGTTAACATTTTCTTTTATTTCTACATTTTAACCGTAACGTTAATTGAATTCATTATATGTTTTACGTAGCTGCGCAAAAAATTGTGTACAGCCGATTATGTATAGCCGGGGCTTTGAATTTTTATTTAATTTCCATACATTGCTTTACGTAGATATAGACTTTCTTAGTCATTTTTAATATTGATAATTTCTGAGCAGTAGATTTAACATTTTATTAATTTGAATTCTATTGATCCGTTGTTTAAATATAAATAAATTTATCGATTTATGTCTATAAATGTCATATTCATAATGTGTATTCAATATTCACATATTAGAAAAGTACAGTAATTCGTATAAAGTATATACTGAAACCTTATTATTCTCTATAAATTCGTTACATTTTTTAGCAACATAATCAAATAATTTTCTTTCTAATGATTTTCTTTCTAATACAAATAATAAGTTTTAATGATCAAAGAATTTTTTTGGAAAATTTGATACAAATACAATATCATAAGTTTTTCTTTAAATATCAAAATAAACGATAATTAAAAGATTAAAACTATCAAATAGGCAAAATTAATCAATTAAAAAACCGTGTAAATGTATCTACACGCGCATTTATTTTCAACACGTGAAATAATTTATGAATAAGTAATAATAATAGTGATAAGAACTAAAAATACAATTGTGAGAGAAAAAGATAATAGGCTAAAAAATAGTAGAATAGAAATTGAGAGAAAGAGAGAGAAAATAAAGCGACTTCAATCGTCACAATTGGAAAGAGGAATTTTTGTGCTTCCTCGCCTACCTTTCCCGATGGGTTATATGTCAGAGAATAATTCTCCGTCCTCTCTATTTCCTCCTTCTCTTCCGTGGTCTCTTTCTCTCTCTCTCCTCTCGTTCTCTTTTTTTATTCCGTGCTCGCCGCGAGCTTGCACGCTGGTGTATGCGAGAAACCGCCAGCGCTGCTGCTCATTAACATAGCTTTCGGAGCTTTAGCTCTTTTCCACTTTTTTCCTCTCGTTCTCTTTCTTCTCTCTCTCTCTCTCTCTCTCTCTCTCTCTCTCCCTCTCTCATTCTCTTTTGCTCTTCCTCGTTTCGACCGTCTGACAATTAAGCAGTGGGCTTTGTTATAAGTGTCGCAGTATCACGGCAGCTCCGCGATAAAGTTAGCCAGATTTATATACATATACACAGATGTATACACTGACACATATAAATGCATATATCGTCAAGATATATGCAGCTCTCGTGTGCTCGCCAAATGGAAAACCAACTGATGCGCAAAGCTTTCGTCGTACAACGATACATGTACCGAGTGCCCGACCGAGACAAACTAATGGACTGTAGGTGGGGAAGGGGGGATATTAAGCTTGGCGTAAGCACTTAGAAAAAGGTTAAAAGCGGAGAATGTAATTTGAGTATTTTGAAAAAGGAAAAAATAAGAACGATGGATAAGAATGATTAATGGAAGAATTGTTCGTGTACGATGTTATAGTGTGGTGGTGATAATTATAACGAATGACGAGACTTTCATGCACACATTTATACGAAAATCAAATTATTCAAGCTTGCAGTAATGAATTGATAAAACACGGTAAATAATTATTAACTTGAAAATACATGTAATATCACAATACATAATTAAAGTGGTTAAACCGCATTCCGCTGTTAAAAATTTGAATTAATTATTCGTTATTTATTTTTTTTTTTAAAATGGCTCTTTTTTTTATTCGGCATTCTGAAAAGTCAAAAACAAAAAGCAATATAAATATTAATCACGACCGAATATAATTGCATATATCAGATACAGGTATATTATCTACGCCAAACACATTTTTATACGCATAAGAAGCGAATTTAAATTGTATATGGTATTTTTATCTAGTTGTATTTATCCAATAACAAATGGAAAGCTTATGTTGTAAGCATGTTAAAACGTACGCGAACCTGTCAAAGATCAGATGGAAATTATACTGATTACCAATCGAAACATGCGCGCAGCTTATTTAGTGATGGATATTCGTTTGGAGTTGTAAATTAACACGTAAATTTTTGAAAGAACATGTTTTTTTAACTGGCTCGATGGCAAGATAAAATTGCTTTTAATACCCTTTTTTTTTTTTTTTTTTTATTTAATTATTTAACGTGAATTTTGTTGAAGTCTCTTTTTCAATATTTTAGTTTTATCTCATCAATATTTCCATTTTAAAAGGTTGATGGTTTAAATTTTCAAAAAAAAAAAAAAAAAACAACGCAATTATCCTTCACTATTCAAATGTCGCGATTAATAAAAACTAAATAAAATAGAGAACGTGAAAAATAGACAGTCAAAAGTAGATACGAAATGACGGACAGATATAGATCGACATTCACGTGGATGTAAGCTGTCCAGAGAGGGTGAAAAAAGAAAAAAATTATAGAGAATGAAATAGAAAAAAAAAAAAAAAAGAAAAGAAAAGAAGAGAACAATGTTGATGAATGGGAATCTGAGGACCGCTATGACACGAATGGTAGATTGTCGAAAGATGAGAGGGAAAGCTGGACGGAGAAAAAACGGGAACGTGAATATGGGAGGAGAAAGGGAAGATTGAACTCGCAACGCCTACGTTCGTCGGGTAGCGAAAGCTGCGCGGAGCATAAAACCACGTCAGCTTTCTGAAACGCGCTCCGAAAGTAAATATACGTATATGTGTCTGTGCGTGCGCCCTCGCGCGTATGTGTGTGTGTGTGTATGGGCGCGTGCGTGTGTCTGACAGCGTATATCGCGTCGCAAGCTCGAAGCGATGGTTAGCTTTCCCGGTATTTCATAGATATACAGTTTATGGTATGGACCGTTCACGCGCACAATCTATTACGTCGAGGTTAATTAAATTCACCGATGCGCAACCGAAGATTCGAGCTACGCGGAATTTCAGCTTTCATTCCCTGTATGTTTCTCCCCCCCCCCCCCCGTCTCTCTCTCTCTCTACCTTTCCATCTTTCAACGGGGAAATGATACTATTGATATTGCTGGCATTATACGTGCAGTATATATGTAACGTTTATTTTAGGCAAATCGTCGGCGAGCCTTTATATCGCAGGAACTGAGTTTCCAATTTAATTCAGAAACATTAGCGAGCTCGTCATTCATTTTAATATTTATATTGTATTTTGCTCTTAAGAAAACTATAGGTACAGGAAAAAAAATATTTATTGAAATGTCAATAAATAGCAATATTTCAATCAATATCTCTTACTTTTTGAAAATATTTACAAAATTTATATTTTTTAATATTAGAAAGAGGTTTTTTAAATACTCTCGTAAATAAAGAAAATTTATTAATTAATAATCGCCATTAATAAAGAATTTTGAAAAATTTTTGTGATTTATTTTTAATAACTGAGGCGTGTATAATTATAAATCATATCAAATTTTTATGAAATAATGAACAAAGTAATCAAGAAACAGTTACAAAACAATAAATGAAAATTAATTAAACTCTTTTATGTCAAGATTAACGAGCATCAATTATAATCCATTCAAAATTTTCCAAAAGAAAGCAAATACGATTAATTTCTCTAACACGAAATACTCGATTGTCTCATTACAATCCGTCAAACGTCATCGAAAATCTCACATACAGCGCATCTCACAAAGTTTAGACATTTGATTATCAGGCGACTGTTTATCGTGTATCGTATATATATAAAAGCGAAGAACAAGCCTTAAATCATTTCATTTGCATAGAGGCGACATTTTACGTCGTTCGATAATCTAGCAGTAGCATCGGCCTACTTGCCAATCACGGCTGCATTTGTGGTAACCGCCGCTATTTTCCCGCCTCTTATCTGCTTCCGTGCCGATTCCGCGTTGCTCGTCTACGTATTGGCTTTGTCGTGTATACGTATGCCGTATGTATCACGTGACGCGTGTACGAAGAATCGGGCATATATACAAAAAGTCATACGCTGTACGACTCGCTTGCTTTTACCGATTCCCTCGATGACGATTCGCTGGCTAGTCTCTTACATATATGTATATCGATATCGCGTTCAGGGACCTTGGACTCGTGCCATTGAGAAAAGGAGGTTTGCAGAATCGAAGAGGTATTTATTGCTCCCTGCTTCTAGTTCTGCTTTCTTCGATTCATTCTTCTTCGAGGAATGAAAAAAAAAAAGTAAACTCGTTGCTCGACGAAGATAAAAATAATTCCAACCTTTATTGTTGCGCTGAAAAGCTTTATCTTTTATTTTATTTAAAAAAAATAAAAAGCACGAGAAGATATTTCTTTAATTTTGAGATACATTTTTTACTTGCTTTTTGTAATAAATTTCAAAGTATTTCAATTATCGACGCTCTCTTTTAGGATTATTAACGACGCGATTATTTATTAAATATTTACGTATGATTATTGAATTAATATCTCGAACAATATTGAAACGACGATGGTTTATTATTTACACGAAAACTTAGTTACACAGAAATGTACGATACAGAAATTGTAATTCGCTTCCTCTTGGTGCAGTGGTGTTGCATCGGTTTAAACTTTGCTTCGACTAAGATTAGAAGCTAATTTCAATTACATCGGCAGCGGCATTTCTATGAGATAAATTAGCGGTAAGAGAAATTTCTGAAACAATTTAAATAAAGTTAATTAAGCGGAAAGTCACTTTTAATTGACATACTGCAAATTAAATTAATCTGATTGTTATCGAGTTAATAATTCAAATGAATTTAAAATGTAAAGCAAAAGTGTGTAATTTTATTATCTTTAGTACTTGTTAAAGTCAAAAAAATGACAAGATGATTTCGATTGGATGGTGTTGCGACTAAAGGTTGAGAAATTAACTCTTTCGGTATGTGGAGAAGCTCAATATACAAGTACGAGCATCAATAAGATATGATGAGTATGATAATATGATATTATTTTTTTTTTTTTGAGAGTATATATGCGCCTATCGTATTAAGATATTTATACACCGATAGAAGAATTAGCTTGATTCATGAAAAATAATTTTAATCATTTTAAATAAAAATATTTATATATTTTATATTTTTTTGACACGAGAATTTCCGCTCCTATTTTTTCAAGAAAATATTTTTATTTAAAATGATTTTTCTTGGCTCAACGTTTTATCTCCAATCAAGTTAATTCTTTTATCGGTTTAGTATACGCAATATACGTAGTAAAAAGTAAAAATATTCTATAAGTTCGACGTCAACTCGAGGCTGGAAACGAATTCATCATGATTATCAAAACAAACAATATAAATTTCGAAAAAAAAAGGCCGTAATATCGTAATGTGTACATCAAGGGTTCGTACACGCGTTAGGGCAAGGTAAAGAGGGTAAACTGTCGGGTTGACGATGTTTGCGGCTCCTTGTAAAATCGATCGAGCGCGCCGATCGAGCCAAGGCCGGCACAAGGACCTACCGATGACCGACGCGCGAGCGTACCTTAGAAATCAGATTGACACCGAAAATTAGTGTCGTCCCCGAAAATGAACGTCAAAGTAATGCTCTTGCGTGACATACCTGTGCCTCTTTAACTTTCAACTTTCCTATAAGCTCTTGATTCATTATTTTCTTGATTTTATTAATTATTACACGTACGTTCGTATTTTACATCGATGTTTACGAAATTAACGATGTTCATTACCTTATAACGTATATTTGCATGTTATAAATCTTTGCACATTGCGTCAGCATTATACGGAATTGGATATCATTATATTTAGCTGAAAATGTTAAACAGAACTGTGAAATTTCAATTTAAATGAATATTATTGAGCAATTTTTATTTTAAAAATTAAAAGTCCAATAAATCTTTAATTTTGTTTTTTCTTTTTTTTTCTTTTTCTTTCGTTATATACCTTTGACGAAAGCAGCAATAATTTAAAATATAGAAAATGTAAAAGGTGTAAAAGTCTGATAATTCTTTGTTTTTTTATTAATATTAAATATGATATATTTTAATAATGGATTGTTTTTTTAATTTATTTTAATTTCATTAAATTACTTCTTTGAATCTCTAATTTATGTCACAAAGAGATTCTGTTGGTTGCCTTGAATATTTTAAACTCTTTTATTTGATTCTACAAAGCACTGTGTGTAATTTGATTGTCTTAAAAAGTAACGTGAAATAAAAGAATTAAAATTTTGATGCTTTTTTGAATAAAACTTGTTAGGCACAACCTAAATCATCAGCTTTAACAGTTGTTCGCTATGAAATATAAATGGTGCGAACCAAATATGAAAAAAAAAAAAAAGTAAATAATAAAATGTGTTGACGAAACGAAAGATGTTGGCAAACATGAAAGATTGATTCGGTGGCTAGCCTTCATCTCGAGTCGGAAATCGTGCTTGAGGCAACGACGCTATCTTGATAAGAAATTTTATATATCTGCGCAGTGCAGCTGTACATTCATTCGTTGACATTTTTACTTGCAATATAAATCGGCGACCGAAAAAAAGATTAAATAAAATACTATATGTTTTCATCAAAATTTTTCAACGAAAAAGGTACTTGCGAAACTCTTTGTATTAACTTTTTTTCAGAAATACTTGTATCATAGATCATGTAAAAAGGTAGCCAAGTTTATGTTTAAAACTGAAACGACTTTATTTTTAATAAAACTGTGGTTCACTCTTAAAAGATTTAAAAAAAAAATATAGAGATAGAGTAAAGTAAAATAAGGAAATTTTCTCTTCTCGCTAAAATTTAGATAAAAATGAAAAAAATAAAAATCCTGCATACGCTATCGAAAATTTATAAGACTTCTTAATGATCATTTAAAAGTGTAAGAAAATATTTTACACTTTAAAATTGATACCGAAGCATATTTTTTAATTCGTGAAATTAAATTTTTAGTTTCTTAACCGAAAGTTTTCAGGTACTAAAAGTGCCAAAACCACTTTTCAATGGATGATTTCATCGATTATCTGATTTTGGCTTAAAATATTCCCTGCAAATAACTAATAGGTCAATATTCTCGAAACTAGGCTAAGAGACTTATTAAAACACAAAATAAAACAACAATGTATTTGAGTTTTTTCAATATTTCCGCCGATTACACAAAATTTTTAATGAATGTTTGAATTTTAAAAAAATTATATAATTGACGTCTAAGCAAATTAATTAGCTTTAAGTTTTTCGAATTTAAATTTATAATTGAATTTTAAGTAACCTGTATTTTTTTAATTTTGTTATGCCGTAATAAGTAAAAAATTTAAATTGATTATTTATTTATAAAAGCCAGTTATTTTAGGCAAACTTACTTATTCAAAGAATTATAAATAAAATATTTTAGAAAGCAGCGAAGTTATGTATTATTAATAACAAGTTTTTACATATATTATTTTAATCATTCATTTATTATTTCTTATTTAAAGTATCATTTTGATAACTTACCCATTACTCTGCTAAGAATCTTTAAAGTATCTATAAATAATAAAAAAAAAAAAAACAAAATTCAAAAAAATCAGGTAAAAATAATACGGACTCGATATTTAAGTTAAAAGCTGCTTATAATTTTAACAAAGTTCAATATTGAATTGCAAAGATTTGTTTTTTTCGTCGCACCATTTTTTCCTTATTTAATTTTCTCTTTGAGCTTTTAGGCGGAAAATTTTCTGGAGAATTTTGTGTCACAACTCGACTCCACCCCGGGATCTTAAGTATGAGGTTAAAATTGAATCGGGCTGGGGACAGAACGTAATTAGATCTCACGTGATGGAAAAAGAAACGAACGCGCAAGAAGTGTCGCCGTACGATGAGTCGTTTCAGAGTATACGCCGGTTTTATCCATCCGAAATTGAGAAAATCGAATTACATTCGATACTTTTAGTTGGCTTTGCTCAATCATTGAATTTAAACTATCTGGAGCTGTCTGATTATATTTTAATCAGATTTAAAGGTCTAATTATCATTTGTTAATTAATTTTCTTATTTTTAAATATTTAAAGTATTATTCATTTATTTTGGATGATTTCCTCGTTTTAAAGAAAACATACCGTAATTAATTATCTGGAATATTCTGTCACTTATTATTTTAAATTACAATCTTTAAAATTTCTTGTTCCATATTGAATTATAAAAAAAAAAAAAAACGAAATTTCTTAACGTATACATTTTCGTCATCGATATGTTTATCAAGTTAAAACAATATTCTCATTAAATAAAAATTAAGTTACTGTATCGCATTTTTAAAATAATATGGAGTAACTACATTCGATTCGCCACGAAAGTTTAACATTTATTAATAAGAAAATACGTTTTTTGCTATTATCTTCAGAAATTAGGTAACATATACAAGCATCGTCACTAATTAAATGCAGAGAAGGCGTTTAGGTTTCGGGAAAGAAGTTCAGCATCGAGTGCACATCGGCTCGAGCGGAAGCTTCGGGAATCTGTAACATATAGGAATAACGGGCGGCCCGTAGCTCCGGTGCTGCTTGGCAAATGCGGAGCTTTATCAAATTGGATTTTGCCTTCGTTAGTAATGCATTATATCGCATACTAATTGTCCCGCTGTGGACTGAAATTAATTAATTCCATTGCGCATGCAAGAGGCTCGAGAGAGAGAGAGAGAGAGAGAGAGAGAGAGAGAAAGAGAGAACGAACGAGATTCAGGGGTCGACGCGCCTCTTCATTTCGTGACTTCGGACGCTTGCTCTATCCTAATCTTTCTTTCTCCCTATCTCTCTCTCCCTTTTCGCATTCACCTTTCCTCTCAGAATTAGGCTCACGGTTAAATATTCAAGCCTGATGCTTCTATTATGCAGACCCATGGCGTGTGTGTACGACTAAGCTTTGGCAATCACACTTCCGTTGATGTATACACTGTGTCGTTTGCTTATTGCTTCATTTAATGTTCAATTTTCTCCCTTGTGGATAAAGATAATAAATTTTAAATTCTTTGATGTTTTGTTTTTTTTTTTTTTTTTTTTTTTTTTAATCGGCTTTTTACTTTTAACCGCATTTCGCGTTATTTCGCGTTCACCTTTTTCCACGAAAAATTTCCCGTATCTTCATTTTTCTCGGATTTCAGCGCTTCACATCATTACTACTCTTTTAGCTCCATTTAATTTTCCAATAAAAACACGATGTTTTTATTAAAAAGAAGGGAACATGTACATATCGCGTATATATACAACATTTAAATGTAAAAATTTTGTTTAAATTATTTCAGTTGAGTGCATTTGGTAATTTAATATATTATAATAAGAAGTTAAAATTTTTTTATAATAAATTTTTATAAATACTTGTACTAAATTGTAATAATTTCTTATATTAATTTACATTTTTAATAAACTTGTGTTTAAACTACAAAGATTATATGCGCAGTTTTTTTTTTTTTTCTTAAATTTAAAAAAAACCCACCGTCACATAATATTCATCTAACTCTTGATATACTCGTATATGTCCTAATTTCTTCGCATGAAACAGTCTCTACTTTGCCAATGAGCTCTAGGCTTATACAAAAACTTGAATATACTACAACTGCTATTTCGTCATTTCTAATTTTTATTTACCCCACCTATTTAGAAGTTTTGTTAAGTATTGCCAGCCAAGTCCTTAAGGTTTTAATGAAAAAATAAGAATACTTTATTTAAAAAAAAAGAAATAAAATGATTTATTTGCTCGTCTTTTTTGTGTGATAAAAGAACTATACGTGAAGAATAAATGTTTCATTTTGATTTGTAATATATAAATAAATGTTTATATAATATTTACATTAAACATCAAACAATAAATGAGTAAAAGGAAGAATAAATAGAAAACGTTTTTTCTTTTTTTTTTTTTTTTTTTTTTTTTAATAAAGCATTTATTGCGTCATGGAAGAAAAAATCTTACTCTTTATATGAAGTTGTGTAATCACCAAGATTTTTTTATATTTTTCTTATTACGACTTAAGTTACCTTGGATTCTGTTGGGAGATAGGAGCGGAGTCGTATCGTTCTGAAGGTCTAAAGATACGTACACCAGTCTCATAGAAACGTTTTATTTCTCTCGAAAACTGTACTATTGTTATATGTTTGAGCGATCAAGGAGACAACATTTACCGCATATTTAAAATATTATTTATCTAACAAGTAAGATAAGCATGTATATGTTTTTTATATATGTTTTTTTTTATAATCATCATAATTCCTGCTTTTAAATTTTTGTTTTTGATTATTTTTTTTTTATATCACGAGATATTATATCAAAATTATAAACATTATATTTTTTACTTTATTCTTCGATAATGTTAAAAATTTGCGATATGTTTAGTTATTTATATACAATGTATTGCATACTTAAATTCATATTTTTTAAAAAAATGTAATTTTTTATTTTTACATCAGTTCTTTTTTTGTAATTGTTAATATTAGTTTATAAAAATTTATATTATTCTAGAGTTAAATTGAAAAAATTGATTGAAATTTTTTTCTTTTAATAAACGATTGAAATTACTTTCTGAACAATTCTCAATTTACTTTATTTGCAATGCTTCGTTTAAGACCTTTTCTGACAAACATATAACGCGTAGAAATGAAAGCGTGAACAATAAAATATAAAAAAAGAAGGTAAAAATTTTATATTAAAGATTCGAGAAAAAGATATAATAAATTGAAAAATTGTTTAAATTTCAATAGGATTTTATTCGTTCGCATTCTCGTCGTCTTTTTCACTATAATCACAAATTACTCAAACAGATTTTTTTCCTTATAAAGCTTTTAAGCCAGCTAAAAGTGCTATCCAGTTATCAATTTTTCTTTCAGAAATCGTTTTTATGTATATTTCTTTTCTCTTTCTTTCTTTCAAATTCTTCTTTTTTTTTTATTTCTTCATTATCCGTTTTTAATGGAAACAGTTTTTTCGATTTGTCGAATACAAAGCAAGAGAAATAATTACATATGGATGTACGCGATAAAATAAATCCAGTAAATTTCCATTTCCAAATTGCCGGAAATGGTGAACATAAATGCAACTTAGAATTCAACCGAATAGCTATTTTGCGAGAAAGAATGCCGTAGGTAAATTGATTGATAAAGTACGAAAAGATTATTCGTTGAAAAAGGAAACGCTCACAGTGCAATGTGTTTTTATTCTTCGTTATGTAGATTACTCATAGAATATCGATTATGGTACAATAAATGTAAAATAAAATTTTCCTTCTTCAATAAACACTTTTTTTAAGTACTTTCCAGATAAAATATGGTTAATGCAGTGCAAGCACAATTTAGAAAGAATTGAAACATTTTTTTTTTAATAGAGATCAGATTATTATACAATATTATTTCTCTTATATTATAGTTTTAAGAGCAGTTCAACATAAACAATGCCATAATTGATTTCTTCCATTTTAATTAAAATTAATAATTTAGATTTAAAAATTACAATAATCTTTACATAAAATTCAACATATTTAACCAAATAATTTTAAATTCTATTTATACTCTAAGCGTAATATTTTGTGTGAATTCTATGTACATGTATCTGTACGTATATGTCACAGGAAATAACTTGTCGTAAGCAGCAAATCAGTTTCGATAATGTTCGATGTATATGGAAATTTGTACGCTGCAGGCAAGCGATATACATTATTTTTGTCGAATAAGCAATTAGTTAAAAATGATTAGATTTCAAATAAATTTTATTAAATTTAAATGTAATAATATTTTAAATTAACTATCGAGTCTCGTCAAAACAAATTTTTGAAAAAAGTGTGTCAATCGACCCTACTTTCTTCTAGATTTTAATTAAAGTGAAGAAAATTTAAAAAAACATTTTAATTTAAAATGATAATATCCTTACTTGCCAGACTCTTCGGACTTAAGTTTCAGGATAAGGGAGAGGAAAATGAAAAAAATACCAAAGCAGGTGTTAGTTAACAAAAAGTAACTACACATGTTTTTTAAAAAAAAATCTCATTCTTATAAGAAGTAAAAAAAATACGAGTTAAAAGAAAATGTGCTTATTAAATGAGAATTATTTAACAGTAAAATAATAAGCGAAAAAAATTTTACTTTTGTATGCAAAAATTAAAAATCTAATTAAAATCTAAATTACTAAAATTATTAAAAAAAAAAAAATTAACATAAAATAAATATAAAAAAAATAATGAGAAAAAAAATTAAGTAGTATAGCGGTAAAGAATGTTGGTGTTTTCAAGGAGAAGGAAAGAGGCTACAAATCTACTGCATCCTTTTCCGGCTAGTCGCTATCTTAAATAAAAAAAGAAAGAATAAAAAAAAGCGTAACGTTTTCAACGAAAACATTTCGATAGCGTAGGCGTTAACGATGGTAAAACTCGTCCATGCATACCTGCACGTAACAGTTTGAATGCCAATAAATAAACGAGTTGAGTGTTATCTCTTACTGTTCGTTTGCCATCGTGTGATTTTTTGTTATTTTATTAAAGTTAACTATCTTGTTATTGATAACTTGAAATTTCATCGATTATATAATATTTTTTAAAAAATCAAAAAGAATTATTATTAATATTTAGAATAAAGTTTTTTATCAGAAATAAATTGTGAATGCAGTAAAAATGTTCAGTGCTTCACAATTTTGAATAAAAAATTTATTAGATCTTTAATAAAAGAAAAAAAACAGTTATTATTATTTTACAAACAAAAATATCCATATCTTTTACCACGACGTGAAAATATATAATCTAATAAAGCCGTGTATTATATTTCAAGACTCTTCATATTCACGTAAACGGGCATTATTGTCACAAGGCTTAAAGAAACTCTGGCTATTACTCTGAATGACTTTTTTTTTTTTTATCCGAGACGCACCTACGCAGGTATAAGTACGCGACGTCGTAACTTTTACAATTCTACCTCTGCTTTAAACGAGGGAAAAAAAAAAAAGAAACGAACGCCTTGCATTTCTTTTTTTTTCTTCACTGCATATCACAATGCAGAGGTAGCAGTACGGCATCAACGGCAGCTGCATTAAAGGACGTGACTATGGAAGCTTTTCCCGCTCGTACTGTACGAAGATATCAAGATGCTTTTCAATGTTACCTACGAGCTTGTAAACGTTATACGATCATCTAAGTTACTATTGCCAACTCTCCCTACCTTTATTCTTTCTTTTTTACACTACTTTGAGAACTCAATTGCTTGGATTTTCTTTTCCTCGTTTTGGAGTATACGCGCTTCTATTGCGAGGAGCTATTCGTCTTAATTTCTACTATTCGCGAGCAAAGTTTATTATTATTATTACAAACTTTATTGCTTTTTCAAGATCTCGCAACTGTATTTACCTATATTGTGATAAAAGCTTTTTTAAAAAAGCTTCAATTTTACTAAAAATATGACAATTTAGTAATTTTTTCTCAATTTACCAATAGAAAAAAAACTCTTATTTATTTTAAAAATATATTTCAATTTTAGAAATTTGTAAATATATTTATAATATATTAATTAAATAATTAGAAACGTAATATTTAATTTAAAAATTATTTATTTTTCAACAGCCATGTTTGTTCAAAATATTATTGTATTATATTAATAATAAAAAAGTTTAAAAAGTAACTTCATTGTAAAAAGATAAAATTATAACGTGTAAGAAAAATGACAGCAAAATAGATGCAGTTTTAATTGTTTCGTTTTTTAACTAAGTTTGAAAAATAACTCGTCGTGTAAACTCTCGTTATAAAACTATTACCATTTTAATTTAAAATTTCGTTCTTTTTTTTTTAAATTTTTGATAAAGTTTATGATTGACATTTTCTATATCATATTTGTTACATTATCATTGTTATTATCATACAAAACTAGCGTTTCCAATAAATTTTAGTAAAAAATTTGATAAAAATTATTAATATTAATTGTCTATAAAAGTAGGTAGAGATAAAATTATTATGAAGAGAAAAGGTTATGATAAGCTTACATTTATAAAAGTATGCTACGCACTTCAATAAAAATAATTTAAAGAAAAATTCTTCGAAATGAAACAATTTTCTAACTGCAATTTTGTTAATAAAAGTTTAACATTAATTCATCATTAATTTATCGAATAACAAGCTCTTTAATTTTGACTTCTGATAACGAGCGCTTTACGCTTTTTTAAACTCTTAACTTTTAAAAAATCTTTCGAAAAGTTTTGTAAAACGATGTTATTTTCCAAGCCGAGATTGTAAATCTTCATCGAGACAAGCTAAATTTCTCGTTAGCGAAAAAACTCTGTAACTTTAAAAAGGCATCATGTAACGTATCGTTTGTCTTATAAAAGGCGTTGTTCGTTCATCGGCTCGTGGCTGATCTACCAACGTGATCTACCTTTCTTTCACCCTGTTATTTTAGACTTTCTATAAAGATTCTACTTCTTTGTCGCTGAACACTGTTCGCGTATAGCGGGATAAGAAAGTAAGCGTATAACCAAGCGCGATGCGCGAGACGAGAAAATACGACGTTTCGCTCGTAGAGGCGCTTTATTTTTTTTTATTCTTTTACTGAAATGTTTTTTGTTGCTCGTAGGTTTGACATATATAATGTAACACGAAAGGAAACGTAACGAAACAAAAGAGGAGAATGAAAGAATGTCATTGTATATGCTATCAAGCTCTGTTGTATGTATAAGCCTATAAAATCTACAATAATTATACGTGTACGCATAGGTAATGCTTGTCTATATCTGTTAGCTAAAAATTCGCTTGAAAATTTTATTTTAAACATAGAAGCACATTTACCCAAGTAAACCTTAAAAATAAAAAGGAAGCGAAGGAAAACTCGAACGTCCAGCAGGTTACCTTACGTTGTAGTTACACACAAAGTACATTGCAGTAAATTTGTTCCTTGCACATTGCTATACAGAGCGAGTACAGAATCACGTTTCGATTCCTCTTCGATCTTCCATCGTGCACCATCTATCTTTACTTTGTCTCCTTTGTTCATAAAAATCCGGACAAGTATCGGCGAAGCCCTGTGAAAGCTCTGTACAAGCTCCATCACAGAGAGAAGAGCAAAGTTTCTATAACGTGACGAAAGAAGAGAGAAAGAAGGGGCGATGCCAGCGGAGAATTATTTCGTCGAGGAGAAGCGAGGATCAGCCACAGCTGTCGCCGAGCGATAAAGTGCCATTTTGAAATTCTTCCAGGCCCCGGGTTACTCTCGCACCTTGAAAGGCCTTTGTTTGTGAAATTTTGTTATGTCGATTATGCAATATAAGACCTTATAATAAGTAATTAATTCCCTTGTTTTTATAAAAAAAAAAAAAAAAAAAAAAAAAAAAAAAAAAAAAAAAAAAAAGAATTTTAGCGATTCAATTTTAGAAGATTTAATTAAATTTTTGTTCACTAATTCGCAGTTTTTTTATTCCCTTTTCATGATTAAAAGAAAAAAGGGTTGATTAAAATAAAAATTTTTTATTAATGATAAACAATATTTAAGTAATGAATATCTTATAATTAAGCTTAGTGAAAAATTTTTCACAACAGATTCAAAATCTTATTGTCTGCAGTGAATTTATTCAATTTTTTATATTTTAATTATTCTAATGTTGACAATACATTTTTTTTTTTAAAACCTTCTTTTTTTTTAATTTTTTTAAGACTTTCACTTGTCGATTGAATTTAGTTAATCAAATTGAAATTCAAAACGTCAAGAGTTGATTATACATGAACATTTGTTTCTAAGCAATCTGATCTATCACATATGATATTTTATTTAAAGCAAGCATCTTTCTTTATCATTTATCTGTTAAGGTAATAAAATATTCGTTGGATAATACTACAAATTTTAAGGATTCAAATTAATCATAGTTTCTAATAGCAAGTTCGATTACCTTGAAGTAGAGTAGAGAGCAGTTGAATTTAGTTAGTAATTGGTATGTAAAGTTAGTAAACAAGTAATTAAGTAAAGGAGTGCAGTGTCATGATGGGAAACAAGTCAGATAAGTCTTATAACTCTATAAAAAATATATTTCAAATACGTACGACATGTTTAACCTTTATTTTTTTAATATAAATCATAAGTGATAAAATTGTTTATAAAATAATACAAATGCTAAAATTTTTCAATCAAGTTTTGTAAAACATAATACTTGAATAAAATCAATCATTTGTCTATCCAAAAGAATCAAATCGAATATAACATATTTTGTTATTAATTAAATAGAACAATAAAAAAAAAAATTATTATTTTATTCTTTAAGACTTTTTTTTTACTAATTTTTAGAAATAAAGTTTATTTTATTGCAATAAATATTAATGTAAAAAAAGTTTTTATGAAAAAATATCCAAAGTTAATAATCGATCATTTTTTAATTCTCAAAAGCTTTGTAAATTTTATTTAAATTTTCAATTTTATTACATTGATACGCGCTCGAGTAATTAACTTCAATTTTATACAATAATTTTTATATTATTGCATAATCTTTCAGTTTATCACAAATTTTGTTATGGATGCTTGTTTTTTGTACTTTGAATAAAAGCTTAATCATTATCAATATTGTATATAATTTGCTTAAAAATTATGTGTAACATATTGTCTTTGTTTTACTACTAGTATATATAAATTGCATTAAAAAGAATAATATTTCGGATATAAAAGAGATACATTAGAAAAATGCCGTTTCTCTTGAATTAATTATTATTATTATGGCAAAGGTTCATAACTTTATTGTTGTACATACATGATAAATTATTCCAATGTTATTATTACATTCAACATGACTCACTAATTTTATAAAGCTTTCGTTTTCGAGTCACGCGTTTAAAAGCAATTTTCCTAACTGAAATTTAAAACGCATTTTATTAGTAACCTTGTATTCCTTGGGCGATGGTGTAATTGATGCGAGTGCACTTGTCGCTTAGAAAGCTCTTTATAAAATCAGTAAACAATTTGTCCTTCCATCGTCGCTCATTTTTATATACGATATTAATCTATAATCGATTAATGAAGATAGAGAAGGTAAAAAAAAAAAAAAAAAAAAAAAAAATAAATAAAATTAAACGAAGAAAGAGCAAATGTAAAGAAACAGGACGCCAGGGAGAGCGAAATCCATCGTTTCGCCGAGATACGCGACAACGGACAAGATTTTCACGATGTGCTTGCGTTATCCAATTACCTGCGATTATGCTCCGACTGATTGACTCACCGTTGGAATCCGCTAACTCCCGCCGCTACACGCCGCGCTCGTGCAGTCGTATTCAATTTGGATTTCAAGGCGACAGGCATAATATCGATCGGCTGCTCTTACCCGTATACACTCGTTAATTTTGCACGTCCTCCGATATTTGCCGGCTTATGTATTCGTATGTGTGTATATGTGTGTATACGTGTGCACAAACGCGTACACGCGCGCGGGCGCGTGCATATTAACGGCTGCGCACACGAGAGAGAGAGAGCGAGAGAGAGAGAGAGAGAGAGAGAGAGAAACTCAAAGCAAACGCGAGCTATCACTCTGTACTTATACCACGCATGTTTATATTACGACTCGTATGTGTACCTTTCAACTTTAGCTATTTCAATTTTAACTATATAAACGAGTATCACACTCGGGTCAATTTTATTGCCCTTAGAACGAGTTTTTAAATTTCACGTTTCAGTTCTTCTTTTTGTGTATTTTTAAAATAAAATAATTATAATTTAATTAATTTTTTATTTCATTAACTTATTAAAAAGAGTCATTTAGTTTTATAAAAGTATGTTGATGTGTATAATATTTATTGTTCTAGAAATCTTCCAAGTTATAAGAAAAATTTATGCAGGCATGTGACATTTAAATAGAAAACTCATCTGCGTATCTTACGAATGAATATACGTAAAAATAAAATTGATATATTTTTTTTAATTATTATTTAAATAAAATTGGAAAAAACTTGTTTAAATTGAAATAATCAAATAAAATCATAATCAAGATTTTAATTATAAATAAAAATTATTAACATGTTTTTAGATTATTTGTACATCGGCTAAATAAGCAATAAAATATTTTTTAGTAATTTATTTTTTTATCTTTGCATGATTGTAATAATTAAAAAAAAAAAAATATTACTGATATAAAAATTTTAAAATTTTTAAACGATTGTATTGTTTAAAATAAAATGAATATTTTTATTATTTGATTTTTTATTTTATAAATAATATTTAAAGTTATAAAAATTGATTGGTATGAAATCGAAAAGAATAATAAAAGTTTTAGTACATGATAATTTCGTATTTTATTTCTGTCGTTTCTATAATAGGAATTATATATAAAACTTTACGATTTTAATTTAAAAGGATGATAACTTTAAAGAATGAAATAACAGATTACTCAAGTATAAAAATTTATATAGGTGTACGCAGATTTTTTTTTTTTTTTTTAATAAAATAATTTATAGATTGATCCCTAATCGAATTTTTAAAATATTTTTATTCATAGAATATTTCTATTCGAATGAAGTCAATTATATTTAAAATAGTTAATGATTCAGTTTGTTAAAAAAAAAAAGAGAATAAATATCTGATAGATATATGCAGAACTATTATTAGTTTCTATTTTTTTATATTTAAAGAAAGTAATTAGCCTGTTAGACAATTTATAAAAATTATCTGGCATTTCATCTACGCCGCAGAAACTATAAGGTATACTGATCTATTTTCACATCGAAATTCAATTTTATACTGTTCAGTTATATTCCTAATAGAATAGATTAATAGTTTTATTCTAATGATAATTTTGTCAATCCAGAAAAGCCCATAAACCAATATTGACTATCCACATTGTAATACACTAAATAGTTCCAATAAAGTGTTCATAAACTACAACAGTAACGACAGGTAAATTTATTTTACTTTAATAAATATCACTTTATTCATTTAACTACATAAATCATAATACATAATAAAATTGTAATAAGTTCAAATTCACGCGTGAAATTTTCAAAGCATACTGTAAAATATTGCAATATTGTTAAAATAATTAATTTATTAACAGTTAGTTTTAAAAAATTGACGACTATTGTAAATATATTTTCACATCGAAAGACAATAGTTTTGATACCTGTAAATGAAACAAATAAATTAATCTTTAATTTCAAACAAAATACAAGTATCACATAGACAATGCTATCCGATAGTCATCTTCTCGTGTACTGAATTATAAAATGAAGGTTAATTAGTTTAAATTTATTTTAAACGGCTCCTATTAAAAAGGTTTACGGAAATTTAATTAAGCGCTATATTTTTGGGTGAAATTAACAATCGTTTTTCACTTTATAATTAAAATGATAATTATTTTTCCATTTTTAAAAACATTAATATTATAGAAATTTAAAATAAAAAATATCTGTATTATATCGTGAATCTAAAAGATTAAAAGCAACTTAAAACTATTTTCGAAGAGAATATTTCATTTGGTAATCGCTATAAATCGTCGCGTTTCATTCACTATAAGAGGGGAATTAAAGAAAACGTAAAGTAGCGTGTTTCAATAACAAATAGTAGCACAAAAGTAGATGATACAGAATAGAAAAATAAACCGATGTACCGATATTTCATATGAAACGAAATACCTATAAGAGGTAAACGAAACGAATGGTTTTTTTTATGAAAAAAAGGAGTTCGCATATTATACTTCATCATGAAGGACGTCTATACGACGACAACGACGACGACGACGACGACGACACTTTCTGTCCATTGTCGCGCTTCCGTATCGATTGGCAAAGAATGACACGATCCTATTGTAGTTGTGTCTAGATATATTTATTCAAATATATAGGCGCATATGTGTTATATAGACCTCCATTTCGTATACACACGAACGAGCTTTACCTTTTCGAAAGCGAGCTTAACATGTGCTACGTCACTGCATATCGCTAATTTAACCGTGACGTCAAAGCGAGACAGTTGTCACGCTAGGCATATTTTAAGGAGGTTTAATTCGCTTTCCCGTGCGAAGCGAGAAATAGGCCGTACCCTCGATGTAGTCTAATACCTTTTGTTTTTATTTATATTTTTAAAGGAGATCAATCAAATTAAAATATTGCGTATATGCTTTTTGAATTATACTTTTTTGATTATTTTCACATTTTTTTTTTTTTTTTTTTTTTTTATTTTCCTCTTAATATTAACAAAAATCGTACTCCAAGTTAATTTTTACTATTCAAGTTTATTCATAGGTTTTTGTAAGTTTGTCCATACGATATCCTGTGTATAAGAATCAATTCTAAAAGCAATTACCTTTCAAATGGTAGATGGTTTTTATTACTTTGATATTCAGTGTGCTATCGTATAACGTTTAGAAAAAAAAACACGTTAAATTTTCAGAAAGATCTTAGCATTTTGAATCCAGTATCCAATTCCCTTGAGTATCGTTTAAAGAACGCAAGAGAAAAACTTCCACAAAGAAAACGATAAGAAGTTGTTTGTTCCAATAAAATTACGATTTCTTTTTTATATGTATCTTTTATATTTGACATATTTATGCGACCGCTTTAATATTTTTGGAAATTTCCGAGTCACAGTCGTTTCGATGTGTGATTTAGGATTTCTCATTTATTTTTACAGATGGCTTTCGTTAGTTTTACAAAATGACTTTGAAATGTTAATCCAGTTTTCGGATTATAACGTTTGTGTAACATCTTCCTTTAATCCTAGTTTATTCTTTTATTGAATGAATTGCGTTTACTTTAATGAAAACTTTATTAGGGAAAATAAAATTTGAAATATTTGTTTTAGGTATAAAACAAATATAAGTAAAGGTATAAATGTAAACAATATACAAAGATTATTAATAAAATTGTGTGCGTCATTGATGATTATACATAAATATACGACAAAAGTTTTTTTTAACGTTTTATTATTACATCACATAGATTAAAATAAAAATAAGAGTAAAATAAGACATTGTAAAGTAACGAATTAATGAAACCAGCGCATTCGTTATTTCATCAAAATATAATGACTTTTTTCACTGTAGCTAATTCACTATTAGAGTCTTTATGACAATTTATTTTTGTTATTGCATTTTGTTTAGAATTCAATTATTTTTTACTTGAACTCCTTCATATTGATCATATGGTTTTTTTTTAAATTATTTGCTGTAAACTTTATTGCGACTTGTTTATGAAACTTTATTTTATTCAAGTAAATACACAACTTTACATATTTTCCGTTAATTGCGCATCAAATACCCTTGAATTATATGATGTTTTAAAATTATAAATTTATTTTTCTCATTTTTTTTTTAAATCCCGTCGTATTTTATATTTATTTTTTAAAAAATTATTTATAACATTGTTCTGTAAATAATTTATTATTTTCATTATTAAAAGTAAAATTTTTAATATAAATATTATTTTCAATAAGATTGCATATTTTTCACAACGGCTTTATATATTTATATTTTAAACTTTTATAATGATAAAATTCTCTATTTATTATTAATTATGTTTTTTTTTTTTTTTTTTTTTTTTTTTTTTTTTTTTTTTTTTTTTTTTTTTTTTTTTTTTTTTGTTATAAAAGTATTTATATCTCAGTAATTGAAAAAGATTATAAATTTCTAAAAATTACTATTATTCAAGATTTTATTTCATAAATATCAGCAATTATCTTATTAATTAGGTGCTTCGTTATTAATATGCTGAGTAAAAATCTAACTTTAAATAACTTAAAAATAATAACTGAATCCGTTTTTATACATATCATAAGATTTTAAATGCATTTATGTATTTCCACGCTAGGCTATATAATATCAATAAAAACTGCGTTTAATGATAAAGTTATAAGTGCAGATTTTATTGATAAAATTATGAAAATACTCAATTAATTTTCATTTGCAATCAAAAGCAGAATAATTTTTTCACTTATGATATCTGTCAATTTGTTTTTATAAAGTAAATAATATTTATAAATAATTTATAGAAACAAAATATGTCTACATACATATACGTATATTAACAATAAACAAAAAATTGTTTCAATTAAAGTAAAATATTTTTGGAAAATGAAGAATTTCATTAAACAATTTAAAAAAAAAAAAAAGAAGAAGAAAAAAGAAAAACAACACTTTGGGATTAAAAATTAAAATGTGTCAAGGGAGAAGGGTAAACTTTCCTTGGATGCGAAAAGATTACTGCAGCACGCCACGGAATTGCGGATAGCACCCGGGGGCTTGCAAGCTTCGTATTTTACCGTTCTTTTGTTTTAGTGTCCGTACTTGAGATTTGCCGCCAAGTAGAGCTTTTGCTTTTTAGCGAAGAAACTTCCTTTCTTGCGAGTTTACATTTACTCGAAAGTAAGAAGAAGAAGTTACGTTTGATCATTATGAATGCGGCAATTTTAAGGCTTCACTTACCTTCAACACCCACCTAGCTAATAAACAATCAGTATAGGATTGTCGTTCTCGAATTTTTACTGCTTGCGAACGAAAATTTATAAAATTATAAAAAAATATAACAATAATGTCGCAAGTATTTTATTATTTTTGTACCTGTCTGAAATTTTAAAACGTTGAATTTTTATTAACTGATTTTTTAGTTTTATTATTTAAATAAATAATTAAACATTCATTTATATTTTAAAATCAAGTGGCAAAATGTCAAATTTTCAATGCCATTTTTATAATAATATTTGTAAAGGACATGATTTTTGGAAAAAATAACCTTGACAAAAGTTTCAAGAATCAAGATGATTATATAAATAGAGATTTCTTTATCTTTTAGTAATTGTGATTAGAATATTTAGTAATTGTGAAGAATAAAAGTTCTCGTTTAAGGAAGTTAAGTTTATCTTCAAATAATCTTGAAAATGATTCTTAAGTTCAAATCCAAGGTAAATGTTAAAAATCTTCTCCGATTTCTACAACTTTTGTCAAGGTTATTTTTTCCAAATACCTGGTCCTTCAGTTTTACTAGGGTGAATGCACAAACTTTGAAAATATTCTGTATAAAATTCATTAAAAAATTTCTTAATTTAGATAGTTTAACCTTTAAATTTTTATACTAATTAATATATTAAAATAATTTTCTGTATTACGAATGCACAAATACCTTATAGAATATTATATAATAAAAAATGATATTTAATACGCAAACTCAAGATTTTATCTTTGTTATTACATGGTTCTAATCTACATTAAGATCTAAAATATTTATTGAAAATAATTTCATTTTAGTAGAACTTTCTTACTGCAAGGATATATTTTTTAAAATAAAAACTTATTTTGCTAATATTTTTATAAAACCTTACAACTCATTTTCAATTAAATTAAATGTCAATAAAATAATAATAAAATATTTCTTGGAATCTCTCTCCATCGTGCATGCGCGCTTTTATATCACACGAGCGTAATCATAAAAATTAATAAAATTTTGAAAAAAATTTTTCACATTTATAACTTATTTAAATATTTATGCATGTATACGTCTATAATGACTTATGAACTGGGTATTTAATTAATGCCACACAAGTAATTAAATTAGCTTGTGCTATGCGCGTAATATCTATCGGAATTAAAGTGCATTAACAATTCAAATGCAAAGGGATATATATTCACTCGTGTGGTATATTCGCTTGTGTATTAATATTTACAAAACGGAAACGACACTTTAATTAGATTGAAATAATTGAGTTTTATTCAATTTTATTTTTTTTTATTTTTTTCATTTTTTTTTTTCATTTTTAAAGTAATAAATCAAAGTGTTATAACGAATAAGAAGAAAATTAGTTTAAAAAAATAGGCTTTTGCAGAACTGCACACCGAAGCAATAATGATAATTTTATGTTTCAAATAACTATACATTAATCAGAAATTAATTAAATAAAATTTCAATCAAAGTATTGTAGTATAGGCATAAAGTGGTTTTCAATTACGCTTACAGAGGTTCTCAATCATTTCAAACGAGCCATTAAAAAAGTGTATCGGCGACTGTCTATCATATGCGCGTCTATCTCACGTATTCGAAGTTGTTAAAAACATTTAATAGTAAAATTTTAATTATAATATAACAAACAAGTAAGTTTATAATTCAGTGATTTATTTTACAAGAAAGATTATCCAAATGTTTTTTTTTTTTTTTAATTAGTTAAATTTTTCACGTAAGTAAATTTACAATTTTTTTTAATTTTTTTCTTCCTTGGGAGAAAAGGAAATCTGTTTATGAACTGTCATAAAGGCTTTGTGCCTCCCCGAAGTGTAGGACTTATTAAACGCTGGTATGGCCCAGAGTTTGTTACATCTACGAAAAACTTTTTTGTTTTTCTGATTGGAAATCCATCGCGGAATCGCTGTTGGGTATTACTTTGAGGTGCAGCCAGGTTTTCGCTTTCATGATACATTTTTTCTTCTCGCTTCGAGACTTGGTCGATTGCAACGAAGAGATTCTTTATGAAGGAAGCTACCTTCGCTTACTTCTTTCGACTTTGGAGTATCAGCATTAGAGATAATATTACCTGGCGTGATGGCTTCAAGATCTTTTTCTTACCTTTTCGCGCTGTATCCAGCACCTTCTTTATATGATGGAGACATGCGTAGTATATGCCACGCTTGATTAAAAACTGATTGATGCGATAGACTATCTCCTTGTAGAAGTACTGGAGCCATGATTCAAGCTGAGGGATTAGTTGAACGGTCCCATGTTGTTGCCAAACCTACAAAGTTTCAACCTGGGCTCTCTCCGCTGGAATCACCTTGCCGAGTACCGACTTGTAAAGTAGGAACATGCGATCCTTCGGAATAAATCGATGATCCTTCGGAAAAGCCGATATTTAGTTTAAAGTTTTACAAAAAGTATTAAAACAATGTTCATATGTATCTACAAAATATTATCTGTGAATATGAAAAATAAGGAGAGAGTAAAAAGAGATATGTGCGTCATTTAGAAAAATTAACTTTATTTAAACTTTGAATTAAATTTGTAGTTATATTTAGTAATTATTCTAACAAGCGAGAAAATTTTGTTAACCGATACAACGCTTAATTAGTTTCAAATATTTGGGAAGAATGGGAGGTATATGAAGGTAGAAGACGAGGAAACTACAGAGAAAGAGAGAGAGAGAGAGAATGAGTTTGCGTATTCTCCGCTGTTCCGTTTTCTACTACAGAAACGAGAATCTCAAACGCGATTTTGGTTAACTGCCCTTCCTCGCGCATAAGGTAGTCGCGAAGCGACCGCTATTATTACAGACCGCCAGAGTCATTTGTCAGAATAGCGAATTATTCATCCACATATGTATACCCGCACGATTGTATATTAAACCACGAGGGCCCGAGTCCAATCGTCCAACGCGTTTCCGTAACAACTTTCCGGAGAATGCGCGACCTCGCATTTTCCCGCGATTCTCGCAACTTTGCTACGTAAGGTCGCGCGAGAGATAGGACAAAACATCCGGGTATAGGTGTACACTTATCTCACCCTTGAGGCAATCTACAAGCCGGCAAGTTCTCTCTCTCTCTCTCTCTCTCTCTCTTTCAACCCGCACACGTGAAATCCAATTTATCACGAGTACATATACGTACAGCACCGTAGTTCGTTTATACACGTCGAGTTGCGCCCTTACTCAAGAGTGCGTTTTCCGGGTGCGGTTTGATGCGAGGACAATGCGCCTTGCGTCGCCAGTGAAATTGCTTTAGTAGATTGATAGCACAATGTCGTGGCGTATCCGCGAGGCTCGTGGGCGTGCATGGCTTATCCGTAAAGTGACGCTATGTACTCTAAGGAGTTGAACGCGGTGATCTATTTTATACCCTCGCACTTAATTATTTTAATGATTCCCATGTTAAGGAAAATTTTCCAATCTTTTCTGAATTTTTGAATGAATTCATTTGTATTTTTAATTGCATGAATAATATAACAATTTGTTTATTTGCATTTCTACTTGAACTTGTACGTAATTTACTTTGAGCAAATTATAAAAGGTTGCCGTTTATTCATTTATTCATCGCAATATGACATTTTGTTTATTACAAAGAAATTTAATAACATTATTGTTTTTTTTTTAACTATGACAATTCCATAAAATTCTTAAAGTTTGTATACAAAATTTATCAAATTTAATTACAATAAAAATAATATAATAACCATAATTTATTTTTTGATGTATACAATTAAAGGTGATAAAAATGTTAGTTGTTGGAATTGTTTCAATCAATTTTATTTCATAAGCATAAAAGTACGAATCAATGAAGTCAGAAAAATTTTTATAAATAAAAATAAGATAGAAATCAGCTCTAATAAAGTGCAATTAATTAAAGTATTTCGCATTTCTGTATGTTATTAGATTTTCTAAAAACATTAAAATTATGTTAAATTCATTAAAATCATGTTAAGTTCATTAAAAAATAGAAGAAAAATAAGAGATAAGAAATATTCAAAAATAATTTTAACTGCAAACTTTTATCCACTAAAGTTATAAAGTTTATTTTATGTAGAGTCACATAACGATAAAATGTGGACAAGAAAAAAAAAAATAAACAGAAGTTTAAAGAAGAAGTTTTAAACTTTTAAAATCTCTATTAAAATATCTTTTTAACCGTTTAAACTTTCTTAAAAGTTATGCTACGTTATATTCTTTATATAAATGATGTCTCTAAAATTTTACTTTTAAAATGTTTTAACGAGTGATAAATAATTATATTACTCGCAATATAATCAAGATTTAAAATTTTACATTTATTTTATCAATTATAATCATGATAATAATAAAAGATGTATCCCCTCAAAGCGTAGAAAATTATATTAATCTTTATGTTTATTTATGTATCACAATTTCTTTCTTGAAAATTATATATATTGATCAAGAAATAAGCTATCTGTTTTATGTGCATTCTACACAACTTAAATTTCCATTCAAGACAATATACACGCACAGCGAACATACGTATGTTGTTCAAGCATACGTGCACGTTCGTGTTTATATCTCATATATTAGAATAGTCATGCTTCGATGATATCATGAATACTTCGGCGAAATTGAGAATTACGCTCGAAAACGTGCGGCATCCACGAAATACCAATTGCCAGAGGAGTGATATTGCTTTGGAAAGTATATTATTACTTACGTATTGCACACGATGAGGTTTCAAGAACTTCATATATATTTTTGAGAGATGTTTAAAAGTGAATTAAAATGTATTTTTTGTTAATCGAGTAAAATTGAAATTAAAAAAAATGTGATTTGCGATTTTAATTGAAAAATTAAATGATTTTGATTCGTGATAATTTTCTTAAAATTTGTATTCTTATGAATAGTTTAAGCCATTGTCTATTTAAAAATTTAATATAGTGCTTGAATTTAAATATTGTTTTTATTTTATGAAAGTTTAAAAATTATTTTAAAAAATTATATCGAGCGTAAATAGTTAACGAAGTCTTTAAAAAACACGCATCATCCTGTTATGCATTTTTAAAATTAGAAAGTTAATCCAATTTTATTTGTATTTAACAAGTTCTCAACTATATAATTTAATCTATCAGTTTGTAGCCAACTAGCTTCGTTTTTCGTTATTTCAAAAACTAAACAAAAATGTAAGTAAATTTAATTTCGTGAATAAAGTAACATTTTTTATAACTAACTTTTACATTTAAATAATATTATATTTAAATACAGTTTTTAAACAACAATACCTCACGCACAATTTATCATTTGCAGAATAAATCAGAATGAATTTGTGGACAGATATCTAGCAAATAAAATTTTATTACGTTGTGTTAGAAATATAATACCTCATTTTACAATTCGGAAAAAATAAACGATTATATTTTAAGAACATTCAAATAAACGAATAAAAATGTCCACAGTAGATAAGCACCGTATCAAGTCAGACGGATTTTCGGTTTGCTTTAATTTCAGTTTACAAAAAGTATGATGCTATTTTTTTACTTAATGTTTAATAGTATATTGTTTCATACGAATTTTCGAAATTAAATTTTCTCTGAATTAATTTAATTATCAAACTAATTTGCGGTACTTTATCAAAATAAGGAAGAAATTTTTGAAAAGGTTATAGTGAAACATCCAAATTAAGTGATTATTGTTTACGATACATAAATTAAACATTTTTTTTTTTAAAATACAACCATTTACCAAAGATGACAACCTATTACCAAAGAAATACAAATTAATAAGAAAAATGCATCTAAAAATATTAAAATTCAAAATAAAAAAAAAACGATTTGTGTGAAGTATTAGGTAAAATCACGGTAGTAGTAATTGCATAAGAAAAATATAAATTTTTTCATCAACACATCAGATCATCTCACAATTATTACCAGGAAAAAAATTTCATTTCGCGAAATTTGATACCAAAATTATATTAATGTTTCATTCTTGGAAAGAAAGAAATTTAAGAAAAATTAATTTTCAGAAGATAATAAATAAAGTAAATAATTCTTTCTTGTAAAAATTAAAAAAAAATGTATGAAATCAAAGTAAAATATATACATTTAGGTATTGAAGAATACAACTGTCAAACTTTAACTTCTTTGCGAAAACTGGTTACATTTTCGACGCGAAAATTTTCACTTAATTTTTTTTTAAAGATATTTTTATTTCACCGTTGTTATTTTAAATTAATATATTAATTTCTGTCATACTTTTGCTTTCAACTATATGTATTTACTTTTTATGATCGAAATTTAAAATTTTTTTCTGTTCACGCGTGTATCGTAAGCGTTTTTTTTTTTTTCTCTGCAGCGTTAATACCTTTTTAATTTTTGTTTTAAACGACATAATAAGTAGTCGAGCTCATTTACTGCTTTATGCTCGTTTAGCGGATTACCGCGGAAAAACATTTACGAGAAGAGAGTTTACGAGTTTAGCTAAATGCCACAGCTGCTCGATATAATCTTCATTTATGTGATACTATCCGTATGAAGATCTAAGAAAAATTTTAAAATACAAAAATTTTAACGATAACTTGTGATATATAGCTCACGCAAATTGAAATAAAATTCATTTTATGATTTATACGTTGAATTATAATTTTTTCTCAATACACATTAAAGAAAAGACAATTTATATTATACCGATCTATAGTAAAAAATAAATTACTATTCGTAATTAATTAAACTGCCATATGATGCCAATGTTTTATATTTGATTTAATGGAAATCAAAATACATTACTTTCTCATTATTTTATTTTTCTTTATACTAAAACAATACTTTTTGTAATTTGAAAAAAATTAACGAATTATTTATAAACATTAATTTATTTTCGTGATGTTAACTCGAGCGTTTTAAATTTGAAATTATTCATTATTTAAGTGCAACACTAACACTCATTATCGACGTATATTTACAAACTTATAAATCGACGCAAATTACATCGACGCAAATTTATAAACTCATCGTTCTACGATCATCAATGTTTTACAAACTTCGGAATCGCGTGTCTATGTTAAACATGCTAATATCGACATTATTTTAAGAGCACTCGAAGCCAACTTATAACATTTGCAGATACATTAATTTTATTCGATAAAAATGCAACAATATTTTCCATTTATAAATAAAAAGTATGAAGTTCGTTCAATAATAAAATCTAGTAATTATTTAAATCAACATATTGATTAACGTCATACTTAAAAATGTAATGCAATACAACTAATAATAATGATTTATCAATTCTTATGTTTAGAATCTTATATTATAACGATTGAGCATCCAGGCATGAAAAATATTTGTCAAGAATTTACGTCGATCGACATAAATTATTACTTAACGTTTAAAAAAGTAAATAATCCATCAAGGGAAAACGATTAAAATTTTATATTACCCCTTTCATATATTATACGATTATAATGAATTTTGAAAATAGTACGATATAAGGATTGATGATTTTTAATAAAAAGAATAAACACTTTAATAATATTTTTTTTTTCATTCGACGTGCGCGCGTTTTCCCAATTTTGTTCCCAATGCAAATGGATTTGCAATATGAATAAGATAAAAAGCAAAGTAGAAATGCTGCAGCTTTATTAAGCGGATTTAAAGAGCGAAACGTAAGAGAGGCTGTACTTTAGTTTTAGAATTCAAAATAAAGTTTATATATCGAGAGAAAGGGAGAGAAAGGGAGAGAGAGAGAGAGAGAGAGAGAGAGGTATATATGTATACATTCACATATACGTGAAAGTAAAGAAGAGAGATAATAAAGAAACTTCCGTAAGCATTTTGTTCAACTTGTTCTTTGCACGCTTTTTATACATCGTAGATTGCAGCTTTGCGGCTTCGCATCGATAGTACATTAGGATACGAAAGATTATAAATAAAACTTTGTTTAGCTTGCAAAAACGATGAACAAAAGAAAACTTCAAAATATATTGTGATAACGAATGCAGTCGATAAGAAACGATACATAATGGGGAAAAAACTCTTCGTGCAATAGTTTTTCCCTCTGAAAAATTGAAAATTAATTTTAGAAAAATTTAGAGTACAGCGTGAATAGTTAAAAATACCCATACTTAGGTAATTGAAATAAGTTTCGTTGATTAAAAAAATTTCAAAAACTAACTTACGATAACATAACTTTGATATTTTTATAAAGCTATGGAAGATTAATGAATTACATTAATATAAAATATAATATATTTTTGAATGAAAATTGTTAGACTTTATCTTTTAAATCTACATCGTACATCATATAGTTGTGGATTCTGTAATTCTTTTTATCGTATACGACGAATATCAGTGTGTGAGATCCGATCCCTTAGGATTTCTTTTGCCCTTTCCTATAAATTGTTATACTAGCGTTAACGCCAGCTTTTTCAAATGCAATAGAATTTAGCACAGCTATCGTAATATTCTGCCTTAGCGTAACGATGTTAAAAAAAAATAGAACCGAAAAATTTTTTTAACATATTTTAAAATTTATGTTTTACTTAATCAACGAAAATTTTTCTTCTTAACCGTCTTCAAAAAATCCATGAATGAATATACTTTTGCAATTTGAAATGTTATGCCACACAGCTTTTTAATTGATAGGTTTAATTGATAGATAATTAGATAAGAATATAGAAAATAATTTTGATGAGCTATAATCGATAAAGTTTTTGCTGAATCATTCAGTTTTTATTCAATGTTGAATGGTTTAATTTAACTTACGACAAAATTGATTTTCATTTCGATTGATTTTTTAATAAAATGCATATTACTGTCCTTTCATTTTTTTATTTATTTATCTTTTCGGTTAAACTTAAGCGCAGTTTTTCTTTTTATTGTGACTACGTATTTCATTTATCTTAGTTTTCTATGTACATCAATATTTAAAGTTTATTTAGTCTCATATATTTCTGTAATATTTTAAATATTTTCTTTAATATCAATAATTTAATATTTCGAATGGTAATTCGAATTATCGTTAGACGAGTAAATGCTAAATTTTTATTTCTGATCTCTTTAATGTATTTGGGTCAAAAATATCAAATGGTTTTACAAGTTGAATTGAAACAAAAAATAATTTATAAAACTAAAATGTATGTGTGTTTGACGAATATATATTTAAATTTCCGTTTGAGAATCGTGATAGCAAATGAGATCATGAAATAAAATGTTTTAAATAAACTTGAAATATGCGTTAAAGTTGAATATTTCAGAAAAAGAATCTTGGTTTTTTATATATGTATATATATTTTTAAAAAGATTTAAATTAAAAGCTTAAAATTGTTCATATTTAATATTATAACATTATATTATTAAAATTAAATTACAACATTATTCAAAATTAATTTAATAGGATTAAAAATTTTTAAGTTGCGCATCTGTTTCATTCATATGATAACAGTATACCTTTTCTACGTTAACTTATTTTTTTGTTCTTGTATTAAATTTATTTACAATATTATATTGCGCTGATAAAAAATTATATAAACAAACGAATTTCACAATTATCAAAGATTCAATTTCTCGATAAATATAAGATGAAAATGTTTTAAATCTAATTATGTCCTCTGCATTACGCTGATTCGGAAAGCTCATCAGCAGCATCGGACTTTATTTTATAATATCACTAAAGAAGATTTAATTTTTTAACGCAAGGATCTAATTCATTATCGTTTGCATCTCTTATATATGCGTATATCTCGTGTAGATTGAAAATTTAATCGCATAAATCGCTGTGTCTCGGTACATAAATTTATAAAACGTGCTTACAACGCGTTTTTTCTCCTTCGTTTCTCCTCCTTACCTTAAAGCTCGTATCGCATTCTTCATTCTCCATCGCGGAGTGGAGCGCCTTAAAAACCCGATCCTTTTCATAATCCTCGATATGCGTAAAGTGCACTTTAGCGCTCTTTTTGTCGACCTTGCGTCGCGACGTTTCTTAGATCACTCAAGGGAGACTCCTCGCTTCATCTTTTATAAGAACAAGAACGTGGCTTTTTTCTTTCTTTCTTTTCTTTTTTTAACATTTATAATACTAAATTTTTTTTAATTAAATGCCGATTTGCTGTAAATTTGTTTACTTGAAACTATTTTTAACAGATTAAAATATTAGTTTGTGTTCTTTGAGTAATGGCTAAACGATTATTTTAAAAAAATAAACGATAACTTTTTAGTAACGAAAGTATTGTATGTAGTTATAACTATTTATAAAGTTCAAAAATAATTTTAATTTTAATTAAATGATTTACATTAAATTTAAATATTTAATATTTTTAAATAGCTATTATTATATTTTATGCATTAATATATTAAAAGCATCGTTACAGAAAAAAATCGCAAAAGGCGCAATAAATGTACAAACATAATTAAAAAATAAACCATGATACAAAAAAAAAAAAAAAAAAAAAAAAAACTAGAATGTAGATAAAAGAAAAAATAAGCAGCTGTAATCGAGAGTGAATAAAGAGTGACAAAACCGAATCATAAACTTATATCGTAATTATAAAAATAAAAATACACCGGATAAGCATCAATGGAACGGAAATGGAATAACGGAAATTTCATCAATAAAGTAAAACGAAATATTTCCACAGATTATTCAATGTAAATTAACGTCAGAGTAAGATAAAGTATTTCAAAATTGTCGCTTACTTAATACAAGCAGGTGATAAATCATTCCAATCTTTAAAAAGATAATGAAATTGATTTTGGTAATTCTGAAATTATTTCATATACGCTATAAAATTTTATAAAATGTATTATTAAAAAACAATTTATTCTCAAAGTGGCTCTGAAATTTTATTTTTTTTCCTTGTTTACTTTCAAGTTTAAACGTTTTATCTATAAAATAATAATCAAACGAAAAGGCTTGTTTTATATTTTGGCTTAAAAATAAAAGAAAAGGCTGCACGTTTATTAATGAAAAAATAAAGATATAGTTTGATTAAAATATATTCAGTTTTTAAATTATTTAAATTTAAATTTATTTGAATTATTTTTTTTTTTCCTTTTGTTATATTAAAAAACTAAGAGGCATTTTAAATAATTTGGTTTGAAAAAGAAAATTTTTTTCTTCTTTTGTACCAGTCGACGTCGTACTTTTTTTTTTACACTGACGAATTATAGAATGTAAATAAACAGCTTTTTTTTCATACTGTAATAAATATTTATTCTTAATTTGGCAACCGATTTTCCTTAGAAAATATACATAAAAACATTTCCAAGCTGCTCTTATCAGTTATTGGTACTTTAGTATGTATCTTAAACATATATGTAACATGTAACAAATATAGACATATTTACTCGTACATGGACATGTCTGTATAATTCTAATATTGATTTATCTAACGTTCTGCATATATTTCAGGATTTTTTATTCTCTTTATAATATAAATACAAATATTTACAAAATTTTCATTTACGAAAATGTATCTCATTTATCGATATTTTTTGAGAGCATTTATTTTCGATAAACAAAAATGAATTATTGTCATGAAGTAATTAAACAATATTTAAAAAGTTCATTACTTGCGAATATTTCCGTTCTTTTTTTTTTAAATTTAAAAGAACATTCGCTGAATCACTAATACCTATTAAAATTTCAAAGTTGATTCAAAACTACACATCATCACTTTACATCATATTCACTTCAACTCTCTGAGGACTCTTCTCGCTTTTTCAATTACATTTATTATTCCCAAGCGAAGTGGTCGAGCTCTTTTTTTTTCGCGGGAAGCGAGTGGCATAACTAAATATACGCGATATACTTGTACAGGGTTAAGCAGAACTGAAAAGGAAAGTTCAATTTTTGTGAAAGTCGTTCCCACAGAGACTGCAAAACCTATGTTCTTTTTTTTTTTTTTTCATTTTTAGTAGTCTGAAATTTAAATTTTAAGCGCACGTTGAATTTCCTTACGCCATTTCCCGGCAAAAATAGTCATCGTAATAGAAAGTCAACTATACTTTATTGCAAATGGGCGAGCATTATTGATTTACAATCGAACTAATTTTCCAACGAAAAAAAAAGGACAAAAAAAAAATCGCAGACCAAGCAAGAGTGGATTAAAGAAAAATCGAACAGGAAAAAAAAATGACAGTGGAAGGAAGAAGAGGAGAGGGATGGAAAGGTATAGAATGAAAAGCAAGGAAAAAAAAAGGAAAAGGGGGAAATACCGGATTAAAGGTAGGGATCACTACGACGGTAGCTTGTGATAAAACTTGATCTCCTTTTTTTCGGATAAGACCTCGTTTTTCTACAAAGAACGAAAGTCGAATATCGAGACGCTCCGGCGGGATTAAATTGGATGACGGGATATGTACCCACTCTAGGGTTGTATGAAAGGAACTCTCTTCCACATTCTTTCCTTTCCTCGTCGCGACGTCTCTCCTCTTCTCACGCTCGTTATCTCTTCCTCCCTATCTATAATTTTTTCTCCTTTTCCAATGCGTAGATACGCCCAGGGAAATGAGCTACTGGTGAAATCGCTTTTTAAGTCGTCGTACTGCGAAGGCGCGATCAAGTTTTATAACGTTTACATGGCATTGGCATCGAAGAAGGAAAATATTCTCTAATCCTACGATAAAACGAAGATTATTTTGATGATTTTTGCAGAATAAGATCTTTTTTGTCATTCGTCTAAGCTAAACGGACGGATCGAGCCGAGAAAACTTTTTTTATCTAACGATATCGAAATCGTATGATTTCAAGCGTTTTAAAGTCGTAGCGTATGCCTTTAATAAAAAATTTATCTAAAGATGGAAGAACAATACTCTCGCTTGAATAAATATTTTTTATAAATATACGATTCATTTTTAAATTTTTAATTGTTTTGCAACAAATCCATCTACAAGTATTGAAAAAAATAATATAATTGACGTTTTTAATATAATAATGAATGCATCTGTACGAACTAAACATTATTCCAATATATAAGCATATTATAATTACATCTTGTGCTAATTCGAATTCATTAAACAATTGTGCAACGAAAAAGTATAGATTTTATAATTAAATCATTTACTTTTCAATAGATACAGGTGTATACATAGATTCTAATTGTGTGATGAAGTCAGTAAGGAGAGCTTAAAATCGATCTTTATACTATCTGAAGAACATGTTATTCGTATGTGTCAGAGTAACATAATGCGATATAAATAATCAAAAATAAAATATATTTAAAAAATTTGATTACTTGATTTAAAATTATTTCAATGTGTTACAAAAACAAGAAAGATTATGATTGATTGAGACGTTTGATTAAAAAAATATACGTTTAAAGAAATGAAAAGAAAGTTTCATTAATCTCATTTCTGTTTGCATAATTATTTGAAAATTTCTGTCAATTTTTCTCAATTTATGCAGTTTTTTTTTTTTTTTGTTTGTTTCATTGATAGCATTTGAGGGGCTTTACACGGAAGAGAAAAGCGTTGAAAAATGTAAACGACTTCGTCCGACTTCTCGCTTCTTCGGATGCTACTCCGACTAGCTAAGTAATAATTGGGGCTGAAAGACAAAGAAAAAAAGCGCGCACTTAACTCGAAGTAGGCCAAGACAATTCTCGACTTAAGCAAAGTACTTTTTCGCGGCCTCGTAATCCCCTCTCTCTTCCCTCATACTTCTTTTCTTTCACAACGAGCTTAAGCCCACATTTTCTTTTTGGTAAGAAAACGAGACTCGTTTATTACGCGCCGTGACGCTGGCGCTCTGTGATTACGATTATTGTCGCTTAGACGATTGACAATTTACGAAATCGTTACTGCCGCTATAATCTGCTTATTATACGCCGCTATTGTGAATCCTTATACGCCTCGCCAAATATTACCGAAAGCATTTCCTTAATCTCCCAGTAATTAGCTTTTTATAGTTGAAATTAATTTATGAAAGCACGTGGCGGTCATTCTTTTTATCTTTTTTTTTCTTTCTTCTTAAATGTGTCAAGTGTATGTAAAATGACTTTTTGTTTAAAAAATTGACAAACTTAGACGGAAAAATAACTTTATTTAAAAGGCACGTTTGTGGTTAACGAGCATTTTTTTTTTTTTTTTATTTAAATGTGATATTTTATAAATTTACCGGAGAATAGAATTTTTTATCTATTAAAACGATTCTTTTAATCGCTTCCTATGCATAAGTATAAATTGTAAAATAATAGTATAAATAATATAAATAATAGAAATTTAACACGTATCACATTAATATTTCGTTCATTTTTTTTTTTTTTTTTCTTTATTTTAAATTTAATAAAAATTATTGTACTTTAGATAAAAATAAAATATACTATATTTTTATATACACCATTGATACGAAATAACGAAATGAAATTTTCAGTTAAAATGATAAAGTCGTCTTTCAAGTTATTATAATTTTATTTAGAAAAAAATAGTATTTAAATCATCCATGCCATATCACCTTGATAAATATTATATGTATAATTAATTAAATTACATTTATTGTCACGTTAAAACAGAGTTTCCAACAAGTTTAATAAAATAAATACTAAAAATTTGAATAAGAATAAGAATTTTAATAAGAAATATGAATATAAACTTTTCTAAACACGATTGTGCATTAGAAACTACAGAAGATTCTTATAAATTTAAACACGTTTTTTATTTTAAAATAAGTAAAGTGGCCTGCAGATACATAAACTAGCTGTAAATCTGGAAATAAGTAAAAGAAATCTGATAGAGACCAAATGTAGATATGATGACACTCGAACTTTTCGAAATTTCATCTCAACTTAAGTAATGCAAAATAATAAACAAATATTCCTAAATTTAACAATGTGGTAATCAAGTCAAAAACTTGAATAGAGAAAAAATAAGCAAAGATGGAATTTTAATGTAAGCAAATGAAAAATTCGTAGTTTATATAGAGAAGCTGCGATTAGCAAAGCCGCTATCAAAACAGTTAGAAGCAACCTCGATATGGTGGTACTGGTAATTTAGAAAAGTAGCCAGACAAAAGAGGGACGACTAAATTTAGATACAGATCAAATTTTTTTTACAAAGAAATAAATTAATACAGCTTAAACGTGTTTTCTTTTATTAGCAAACGAGAGAATAACTTACTAGCAGTTATAGAAAAATCAATGACCGAGCGTCACTTAGCGTCTTGAAAAAAAGTGATACATGTTTATTAACGTATAGTATATTCGTATCGTATTATACAGAAGATAACGTTGATAAAATAAAAAAGGCTGTTTTACGAAAAAATCCAAATGTTACATGACTGTTTTTTTCCAAATACTAAAGCAAAATAATGTTATCATTTTTATTTAATATAATGCTCAATACCTTATCAGATCTTTACACATAAATAAAACAATGTCACTTCCACGATTAAAATAACACAAATGACTTTAGCGGATAGTCTAGACATAGTACGACAGTTAAAGATACCATACTTATAGAAGTACAAAAAGGTCAATAAGAACCAAGAATGTAATAAGTTTGAAGTTAGTGAAGAAAAAATAATGTACATAATAATGGATAAATTAAGGTTAAAGAGTAACGAGGTGTAATAAAAAATAGAAATATTTTGAGAATAAGAATCAAAATATATTATAGAAGAATATTATTACCTATAATTTTATACAAAGTCTAAATTTAAGACTTTACGTACAAGATGTTTTGAGTCTTCGAAAATAAAGTACTTAAATAATTATTTGAATTGAAAAAAATTGAATATTCGATGATTTGAGAAAATTAAACAATGTTATAATTGCGAAATATCATTAGAAAAATTCAATCGTAAAGGTAACGCACGTAGGATATGTAACACAGATGGATAGTAATAACGCATGAAAAAAAATCAAAATAAATTTAAATAAAGTAGAATAAAAATAGGTTTCAAACATAAAATAATGCTTGTTGTCGATAAAATTATGAATTTTCGAAATCTTCGAAACGTGTAAAATAGTGAAAAAATAGTGAAGTTATTCTGTATTTAATAGATAATTGAGCTATGCATTTTTTAAATGGCTTTTTTTTTTATAAAACATACGTATATTTATTCATAGATAATTCAATTTTAACACGTCGATAATAAGATTTATTTGATATGTTAATTTAATAAATCGATTTTCTCTATAATTACAACTTTTATGAACTTTTCTTAGGAAAATTTTATAACCTTTATAAAAATATCAGAATTAATAATTGCAAACTTCTTCTTATAAATGTGTTTTAACCGCGATAAAATTATTTTCATCAGATTTCGTGGTTTTTATAAACACGTTTTCAAAAAAAGGTATGAACATTTTAAGTTTATGTTATTCCTTTTTCCGAAATTTTCCAAAATGTACGCTTTGAAGAATTTAAAAAGTATCGATACTCGTTGATATGTTATAACAAATTGCACGCAATATATAATATTATTATCGAGGAAAGATATTCGGGGAGCGTTACCAATCACTCGAGGGGCGGGCTAGGCTTCGGTAGAGCCGGTCCTCGTGTGCTTCACTAATATAAAATCGAGAAAAGGTAAGGTTGGATAAAATTTTCGGGAGTAGTGGTCACTCGGAGTACTATATATAAAATAATTATTTATAATTATTTGAAGATAGTAAAGATTGATTTTATATTAGAATTTGGATTAAAATTGAAATTAATAAGAAAGTAAATATGAAAAATTTGGAAATTCTTTGTAATAAAATTAAAATTTGAATATAATATGAACTTACGTTTAATATAAAATTTGTGCTTCTATAAACATTAGAGATGATTTCAATGTAGTAAGGAATTAGGAATATGACTTCGAGATTTGCTCAGTACGAAGGTACACGCCGTGATTTTATCAATATAAATCGTCGACAAAATTGGCAAGCAAAGGACGCAGCCGAAGTTGTGGGCAAAAAAGCCGTCGTCTGAACCATTGCTCCAGTATTTATGCAATCTTGATCTCTAGATTTTCGACGGATGGAAAAGCGTCGAGATAAGGATTAATGAATCGGCATTCTTCCTCGTCCCTATATTCTCGATCTTCGTTACGTCGTTTAGCGGGGACCCAAGTGTAAACGGGAAAAAATTACTTCTTCGCCTACGCTTTTTTATGCATTTCTATGAGGAAGAGAAAAAGAGAGCGCGAGAGAATAAGCGTTATCTCTCTTTGTATGTTCCTTTATGGAAAATTTAGTCGCTTTCTCTTTCCTTTACATGTACATGTTTTATATTTTCACGAAAAATTTAATTCTAATTTGCCTTGATCAATAAAAAAGAAATTTATTATTGCGTACATTTACTTATCAATAATTCTATTTATAGTATTATTATTATGTATTAGCTAAACATATTTTTTATAAATCAAATGTTTCATTTGGTAAAATTTGAAATTCCACGCGTTATTTTTATTATTATTATTGTCATGCAAACATCTTCAGAAAACGTACAATACTCATTTATTATTTGTCGATGAGAACTAGCAGTAAACAAAGATAATTTAGGTATACAGTTGGTTTTTTTTATGAATCTCGGATGACTTCGATGGTTAGCAGGTTATGATTGATAATAAAGCAAATAAAGCAATAAAATTAACGCTTAAAGGGTCTATGTTTTCCGAAAAGTTTCTCAGCGCGTCGTTACGATCTTGTTGTCTCTTTCTATTTTCAAGAACCGGCGTACATGTGTTTAGATAAACAGAAGAAAAATTGTTGAACGTTTTTTTCGATTACGTTTTAACTTTTTTTTTTTTAATTTTCTGTACAATAAACAAGATGTAACAATTTCATTTATAAAATATTTATATAAATTTTTTAAATCACGCGCACTTTAAAATATTTAAAAAAATATTCCAACCATATAATTTTATCGTTTTTATTCTTGTTATAAATTATATAACAAGAAATATATAATAAAACCAAATTTTAAATCGTTATACTGACACAGAATTCTCTGTTATTGGCACTATTATAAGATTATATTTCTTTATCTATCGAATAAAATAACGATACATCCTTTTTATTTTGTAAAAGATTGCTTGCAAAATATTAATTACTTTATTATATTAATACGTTAATATTAATAAAAAAAAAGGGGATAAATGTTGAAACTGAGTGATAAGAAAATATTACGCATATACATAGATCTTATAAAATACGACTGTTTAGAAACTACGCCATAAAATATAATTTATCGAAGCGATTAAGTATTTGTAAAACAAAATTTAAAAAAAAACAGACAGACCGCACATTACCACGAGGACGAGAAATAATCATAAGAAAAAAGTGCCTCGAATTTGTATCAGCGATATACGATATATAACATGGGATATAAAAATTAGCATTCTATTTTCGTGAATCACCGTTCGGTTCTCTCTGGTAATTCCCGCGAGGGTATGTATATATACCATACATAGCTACCGCGACGCGGCTTTCAAATTCGAACCTCCGGTCAGCAAGTACAGCCATACGTATACTTAACTGCCCCGCGGCGAAGAAAGAAACTAACGGGAACAAGGAGGAACTTCGGTTATGACAGGTTAAATTTCGAGGCGTCTACGATTATCCCGTAAATTATATTTTTTTCTCCCCTCAAAGTTTCTGCGCTTGCATTGTCTTCGCTCTTCTCTTCTTCTTTTCTTTATTTTTCCCTTGCGATTTCATTTTGTTATTTTTCTTTTACTCGTTCGTATCTTTTACCGAACGTTTTATTTTAACATTTCATGCTTTCATGATTGAGTTATTCATTGTTTATATTTTGAATTAGGTTCTGTCTTAACTATGTTATAAAAATCGATTTTAATTTAATAAAACTCTTAGCTAATTTTATTATTTATTAGAAAATACCACTTTGTCAATGATTGAATTTAAGTCTAGGTAAATATCTGCTTTTTCTCCTTTACAGTTATAAAAAATATCAAACATTTTTGATTTATTAGATTATTTTAACTTAATAATTATCGTTCAAACTTGTTTTTACAATTTCTACTTTATTTTGTGAGCCTTTAATAAAATCTTGTATAAATTATTTTTCATGATATTATCGCGATACAATTTATCTTTTATGAAAATCATGAATATTTTAACTTTCACCACAATGATGTTTAAACAAAAATATTTTACAATAATAAATTGTTTTTGTACTATTTGCAAAAATTTTATCATTTAAATTAGTTAACAATGCACTTGACAAGATAATTAATAATATTTACAAACATATTCGAAATAAAAATAGTAATCTAAATAAAAAATTACTTTAACGAAATAATTTTTAATATTGATTTTATCAAAATAACAATTGCGTTAAAACTATTGTTTCTTTATAGATAAATAGTCGATGAAATTGTGGTTATAATTGGGAAAAATTCAAAGCCATAGTTTGAAAAACTTTACAAACAAGAAGTTAAAACTTTTTAATCGCCTTTCTTTTCACGAAACTTTTTCCTTAACCTTTTCCTGACAAGCGCTATACTATATACTTCGACACGCTCACTTCACGTTTTTTTTCCACACACTCTTCACCATTAGCGCAATTCCGTTTTATTCCTTTTCGTTAGACTCCGCGCTTCATCTTCGCGTTAAAGGGTTCGGCCTTTCGGATTCTCTCAGCTCCAACGGTTCGTACGGTTTGTGTGCGGGTCGGTGAGCTTTCTCCGTTGGCTCGTATATAACCGGCGCTGCCGTCTATATAAAAGCCGGTCAGTTCAAAAAGCAGAGCTTCATTTGTTGCGCAAAAGCTCTCCGCGAGCGCACGAAGCGTTTTTCCGGTATATTTTTGTTGGCGGATCTCGCGACCGTGCAGCTGCACAACGACTTTCTCTCTCTCTCTCTCTTTCTCTCTCTCTTTTCTCTGTTACGCATCTTTTATTTCGATGTTTTTCGTACTGTGTATACAGGCGTTGTTTGAGTTTCAATTGTTTTATTTATTTCCGATAAGGATTTAGTGATCTGTAGTGGGTGAACGAAAGTGAATATATTTTTTTTTCTTTTCTTTATGTTTTACAGTGTGAACAAAGTATTTAACATGTGGTATTTTTAGTGAAGAATTGATGATTTAATTATACGATATTTTTAGTGAAGAATTGATGATTTAATTATACGGTATGTAGAGAGTTTGCGTCTTTTATTAGCTATAGGTTTTTGTTAATTGTGCAAGGTAACGCCTAAATATTTGATTTTTAACCAATGTAAAATTCGTATGTATACCGTTAAATTTTAATATGTATTGAATTGTAGAAATCTTTTTAAGTAATCGTCGTGTTTTTTTTTATCTATGACGAATTAATTTAAAATTACGATAATTCGAATAAATATTCAAAATGATAATTTTAACATTACTACATTTAAAATTATATAAATAGAAATATTAAAGGAATATACGTAACAAGCATAGCACCGTAAATATTATAGAAGGTAGAGTATAAAAGTGATCTAATCTTTAAAACTTTGTTGAAAAATATTATTGAAACTATAATAATCAATTTTGAGAAATTTATTATTTGAAATGATTTCGAAATTTTCAAATTTCCCTAATATTTTTCACATGTGTTTAAACTTCTATAACACATGTACATTTACATAATACGTATTATTTGCCAAAATATTTTCCAAATGCAATATTTGCTTTCGTGCGACTCTGACCTATTTTCCAAAAAAATTTACACACTTTTCCATAAAAGAACAAATTTTCGAATTTTATTTGTCAGAACAGATCAATATCGAAATACGTTTGCTGTTTATGCATAACGTACATATGCAAGCGTGAAAGCAAATAAATTTAATGAATAATTGATAATTAAATAAAATAAAATAAACGTTCAGAAAATTTGATTATTTAAATATTTTATTATTCAATACCAAGCTGATCGCTGACGCACATTTGATCATCAATTATTTTAATCATTAAAGTTTTATCATTATTTTGTGAGTATTAAGATTTTTATATGACGTTTGATATGAAGATAATCATTATACGAAATTTATTATAAGCACCGGAAAAGTTCGAACATTGTTTTGTAGAAAAAGAGATTTAGGAAAATTGAAAATACAATTAATAACGCTGACATACGCCACGTCCCATAATGTCATTTCTCGCGCTCGCAACAAGTAATTTAATTGGATTGACACGAATACACCAAAGGTAAATTAGAGAATTAAAATTTCTCGGCTGTTCATGTTCAATTTGATTTTTTTATCGAATATAATGACACATTTATTTGTCGTATATTTGAACTTTGAGACTTGTGTTGAGCATTACGATCAAGATGTTATTTCGCGCACTAATTTACGCGTTGAAAGAAACACGAATTCGTCGAAAAAAGAGATATTAAGGTTGTCTTATCTTATGTTTCTCTCTTGTGAGGATATATTTTAAGAATATAATATTTTTAAGCAAATAAACTTACTTAAAATATCAATATAGATAAAAACAATACTTTCAATTAAAAATTTTAACAACTTTAAGGATAAAAATGACCCTTTCTCATTCGTCAAAAATTTAACATAAATATGCTTAAAAAAGTGCTTAATAAGCTTGACCAAACACATCCACAAAACCAAACCATACACAAAAATGTAAAAATAAAAATCCATTATCCAAAGCAAAGCATACGCAATACAAATTTTTATTACCCTTCCAGCTGGCAGCCGACTACAAGAAATGGACGCGAACGAGCCTCTCGAGCTCTCGTAAAAACGATGATGCTCCGTCGACCTTGAGGATTCCCCGATAACGGCCACGATATCACAGCGAGATATACAACGGCATCGGCGGCGCGAATTCGCGCTAATATGAGCGGAAAATGCTGAGTGCTCGGATGCTGAGTCGCGACAGCGAGCACGCGGTCTGGCGGAGGCCGCCGCCCCGGCGTTAACCTGGATTACTACGTGGAAGCATCGAGGAAATCGGCTAGGGCGGCGCTAAGACTACGTGTGGCGAAGGAGACGCGGCCCACTTCCGGTCCGCCGATTTGGCGGCATGGTCCTTTGGGCCACCATACTCATCCTACAAGGGGCTAGCCTCGTGGGTAAGGCCATTTGTTTCTTTACTTTCGTTTCGTCGTTTAACCGTTAGATTTTGATAAACTTCGATTAAAATTAGCATATGATAAACGCGGAGGATATGCGATTGTGTACATTAAAAAAATAATATCAAGAGTCGATCAAAGCTGAAGTCTTTTGCGAGGGAAATTTATCATATCGATAAATGTGATACACTCTATATTACATTGAGTCGCAAAAAAGTCAACCTGCGAGTTAACCCAAAGAAGAACTCAGTATATCGAGCATTATTAATACATAAAAGAATTTCATGTCACAAATAGTTTTTATCGTTTAACCGTAATCTTATGATTTTCTACATCATTTAACCAATTCAAAATGATTTCACATAAAGGATTACCGCTTGGAAAAGCTTTAATGGTATAGATTTTTTCTATCATCTTTTCAATATGGAAATCTATAGTTGAATCTTGGATATGAAATATTATACGTATAACGACGCAAGTAAAATTTTTATTATTTTTCTTTGTGAAAGAAGAAATATTATAGCGTAAAATGAATAAAAAAAATAAATACATATAAATGTATTTTTTTCGATTTTTTTCTTAAAGTGGTAAATTAGAATCTTTTAAAATCAATTTGATTCACTTTGTATTTTTTTTTTTTTTTTTTTTTTTTTTTTTTTTTTTCTACAAAGTGTTGTAAAATTTTGTTATTTTAGTATTTTTTTTTAAACGTTTCCTATTGATCTATATAAATGTAGTTTTATAAAATTGTTTTATTTAAAATTGAAATATGGACGGCAGAGAATTAAAAAAAAAAAAAAATATCAAAAAACTAGTGTTTTTTCCAAATTTTAATCAAAATAGCTATTCAAAATTAAACAATTTTTATTTTTCATAATTATTTTAAAAAATCCTTTTTTACTCTTTATAACAGACTGTAATAATAAATACATGCATTTAATGTAAAATAATTCTGGTAACTGAAATTAATTTCTAAAAAATCAAAGTTTGCTAAAGCTTTTTTCTCAGCTTACAACCGTAATAAAAAAAGTATCGTGACTTTTGAGAAGGTAGCTTTTCACTAATCTACCCATGAAAAATTGTTCTAGCTATTTTAAAGTAGAAATTTTAAACATGTTTATGATAAAGGGTATGCATAACTTTTTGAAAAATATTACTATCGTATAAAGTTAAAACTTGAAAAGAAATTCGAAAAAGCCCGGTGAGCCGATATATACGAGTATTTCTGTATATTTTCTCGAACTTAAGATAGCGACGTAAGTCTACGATAACTTAAGAAGATTAAAAGGAAAATCACAAGGTTACCCTCCAGCAGCTTTGAAAATAAAAGAAATTATTACAAAAGATTGATGAACTAAATATTAGATAGTAGACTTTTTATATATACATGTAAATCTTTCCACAGTATCAGAAGATCGAATTACCTATCATTCATATGTCGCTGAACATACTCGTATATACCAGTACATCTGTTAGACAGTTTAGACAATTACAAACATAATTGCTTCAACTTAGTGGAACTGAAGCTATAGGTTACCAACAATAATTAATGAATGTTAGATTATTTTAGGAAATTTCATTTAGCGCAAGTTTAAAAAATGAAAGATTTATATTTTTTTTCGGTAGATGGTTAAATTTTTGACAGGTACTATAAATAAATTATTTCAAAACCGTTTGAGGAATTAGGCGGTTCCACTTACGAATTTTAATGATTTCACTATCAATAAAATATGTGGCAACGTATAAAATGGCTCTTCGCATTCAATAATTAATTTTAATTTGATAATAAACACTTATCGGTAATAATTTGAATTACTTTTCACAATTTATTATTAATTGAATTTTTATAGAATAATGCAATCTTGAGTGTACCTATACATCCGGATATATCTCAAATATTGATTTATGTTAATTTAATTTTTTTGCATATCAGATGAATAATTATATTTCATCGATAAATACACGAATAAATAATTTCAGTTATATCACCATGTAGAATATAGATTACCATTAAATTATTAATAAATACTAATTGAAATGGTCATATTTTTAACATAATTATTTCATTTAAAATTTAAAATCTTTTAAATTCAATACTTAGTTTTATTACTTTATCATATTTGATTGCAATATATTTAAAAAAACTTATTATTGCTACTGGGAAAAATTATATAAACTTATTTAAATTTATCATAAAATAATAAATAAGGAGTACTGAAATTTTGTAAATTTTATAATTGTCAATACTACATTTATAATTATTGTCTGTAATAATATTGATAAATCATGCTTGAAAATAAAATATTGAACTTAACTTTCATTTAATACTTTTCCTGAAAATAAAGTTCTCATCAATAAGTAATCATGACAGAAAGATTTCAATTAATTTAAAATAAACTTCTATCAGAAAGTTTTTAGATGATTTAATAAAAAAAAAATTAATTAAAATTTTTAGAAAGTCATATATTTATTGTTTATACTAAATTACATAATATAAATTAATTGTATGTATAAAAACTTAAAAATTGTTTTAATAAATTACGAAATAATAATGGATAAATAAAATATTTTTAAGGTGAAACATTTTCCTTGAATTTAAAAGGGCTATTATCGTAAAGTTTTTAAATAAATAATTAACAATATAAAAAAAAAATAATAAAAACTAAGCATTAGAATCAAATTCTAAAGGATGTATAGGCAGCGCAAGCGAATACTAGTAAGCTGTTGGTATAATTTTAAATTGCGTATTCAAACTCGGAGTAAAGGATTTACATTGTGAATGGTAAATTCAAAAACCGAACGTAAGAAAAGACAAGAGGTTGTAGATCGAAAAGAGCATAATTTGAAATGGAATTTGCAATTCATGAATCGCTTCGAAATGCTATGCTCTCAAGATGGAAACATTTTTCTCAAAGGGTCAGCGTAGATCAATTATTAAAATTAAAATTTGCAAATCTCAATGCACATATTAGCTCTTTCATATTAGTTCTTTAACCGTTTAACGAATATTGAAGATTTGCAGTTAAAAGACGTAAATTCGATTATTTAGTTTTTGTTCATATAAAAATAAAATAAAAATTATCGTCGATATTGAACTTTTAATTTTTCCATTTAAATCATATTTTTAATATGCAAGTTTTGAAATATATATTTTATGATTTTGAAGAAATCGAGAAAATTATATTAAGATAAAGATCAAAGTAAGGTATCTTGCGATGCTTTTGCGTCAATTTGTAACTCACGCGTTCGCTTTTTGATTGAAGATTCAAAATCACGATACAAGAAATAAACTTTACCAACAAATATGATCACTGCCAAACGAAATTCCCGATAAAATTATTCAAATTCAAGTTTTGAAAGTCAAATAGCTAAAGACGAAAAGTCGAGAGGAAAAACCCGTAGCCGGCGATGCAACACGTTCGTGGTAACGCAAACTTCGCAACGTTCTCTCGCAAGAACGATTTCGTTCGTTGCATTCGCACTCTGCATTTTATAAATAGCAATCGTCGGTCAAAGTACAGCGGATTCTTTGTAAACGACAAAATAAGCATTACACACACACACACACACAAATTTAAACTCTAACGATCGTTTATTTTATTCTCGTACACACCTTACTCTTATTTTCTTCTTCTTTTTCTTCTTATTTTTGTATTTATTTATAGTTTATATAAATTGTTTTCTTTTGGCTTTATTATTCAGGTTCTACGACAGGTATCCCCGGTGTTCCAGAGAATATAACCGTTATGTTTCTGAATCCGACGTCGGTCCGCGTCTCCTGGAGCACCAGTCAAGTAGAGCAGGTGGAAAAATACGATGTCACGTACAAACCCACAGATGCCAGGTGCGTCATTATCGCGTTGACAGGTCATAATGCGATTTTATTTTAATTTTTCTTTATTATCTCTAACTGAACTTCTTTCAAAGTCAAAGCATCGATATTTGAAATTCTAACACAGCAACAGAAGTCTCTCATCGATGAGTTTTAATGTCAAAAAATTTTTTTTAAATAATTATAGATTTTCAAATGAAAGACTTCTTAATATAAATATACAACATATTATATTTGTCGTCTGGCTTTTTATCTAAAAAAAAAATTTTTTTTTTTTTTTCTATCTTCTGAACTTTTTTTCTACTATCTAAGACACGAATCTTTATATACTATGAGACTTTGAACCTTATCTTGCTAATCGTCACTTACAAAAGTACTATCTTTCTTCTTGATTTAAGAAGATCTGCACACCATATTTTACAATTATTGTCGAATTTATTAAAAAAAAAAAAAAGATTTTAATAAGTTAAATGTTTTTTTTTTTTTATTTTACATATATATATCAGGATTGATTTTAAAAAAATGTGACGAAAAAATTAATTACAGTTTTGTAAACTTTTATACTCATTCTGATATACATTTAATAATTTTAACAAAACAATCTTATTAATAATTTAAATAACATAAATTATAATACTACTTAGAATTTAACTTATTGAAACGCTTAATACATAACTATATTTGGAGAATAACATAGTATATCAAAAAGAGTAAGAATCATTTTAATAAGAACAATTTTTAAGCCTTTTTTATGAGGAGCATAATTGAGTATTCTTTTAATTTTTTTTTTTTTTTTTTTTTTTTTTTTACATAAGTATGCGTTAAATTTTAATTAAAAATTTATAAAAATAAAATATTTGAAATATTAAGAAAACATTGGTGTCCAAGTCTCCTTAATTAGCATACTAGACATATATATATATACAGTACGGCAGGCGTAAATAATATACAAGCATATAAGAAAGGCAAAGTTATTTACGAGACAAATGACGAGGGATGAGACGACGCGCTGTTTATTATTTCTGGGGATACACGCACGAAAGACGCAGCTGTTTTTTATACGCAGCTGCGTCTTTGCTTCTTATGTGCACCGGGATTTAATACATTTTATTAAGAAAGACAATGCAAAGGCGAACAAGTCCGTGAAAAGCAAGTATCCAACATTAACGAAGATTTTCACTTCTCTTGCGGCGAGAAGGAGTCATAACAGCAGGTATATGGTACTTTTATCTTCGAAAAACAAGTTAATCCTATATATATATATATTTTTTTTTTTTCTTTTTTTTTTTCTTCGTTTCGTTCATTAACAACGCCGGGATTTGTCAATGCACGATTTTCAATTATGGTTCGAGTGAATTTTTATTTTGGATGTAGAATATTTTTTTTCTTTTATCGTTTCATTTCGATTCGCCGATTAATTTTTTTATTTTAATTTTGCATCTTTGTATATTCTTTTCATTGTTCTTGGAATTTTTTATATATATATATATACATATGAATGATTTAATTGATACATTCGATAGATCGATGCAAAGTTAATGATAAGTGTAACTAACAGCTATAGTTTAGTACCGCCTTCGTGTTAATTATGTCGCTCTTACATGTGTACTTATAATTACCTTTGCATTTTCAATGTAAAATATTTATACGATTAATTTTTATGATTATTGTTTTAAATCAAAAGTCGAGACGTGTTATGTATTCGTCTTTTCTCATAAGAATTTCACTCGAACGGTTATCGAAACTTTTAACTCGAGTCAGCCTGTAAAATAAATTGAAGTAAAATAAATGTCGTATTATGGAAGATAAGAAAATAAAGCAGCAGTTTATTATATTTTCGCGTTGTATCCAAAGCTAAAGTAAAGTCGTGCAATCAACACTCCCGTGAATCTTAGCTACCATTTTAACAAGAGCATATATATATGTAAATACATATATATATATATTGATGTAGAAAACAACTTGGGCAACGAAACATTAACGTTGCCTAAACATCGTCCAATATATTTCATATTATAATTGTTATTTACGTGCTAAAGGTAGTTTTAGGTGCAGCTCTGTTACATATTTGCGTCATAGTCAAAAGATAAATATTCTAGTTCGCTGCTGAAATGTTCGTTTATTGTTGTTCGGATGTTCGCTGCGTTTTAATTAAATTTTTATTTGTTGAAGGTCTCTTAAATGTAAAATAAATTAATAAAATTTGGCTTGTTTAAAATCTAATTTTAAAATAGCGAATGATGATTAAATTTCAAGCTTTATAAAATTTTTTTTTTTTTTTTTTTTAATAAATAAAGCAAAGTTTTACGCTCGATATTAAATCCATTATTGTACTTTGTATATATATATAATTCATTTTATTATTCAACAAATTATAATTTAATGATAATAAAAAATCCAATTATAAATATTACAGAGAAGAGTATATAGTCGCGATAAAAGATGAATAATTTATTACATCGTTAATCATAATTTATTATGCTTAAATTGGTAGTTGGATTTTTTATCGATTTACATCACTTTTTCTCTTATTTCAATATTACAATTTCCCAACTGCAATTACTATGTGATGTCTTTAATTCTTTCCTCAATCTCAATGTAATATTAAGAATTATAAATGGCAATGAAACAAATAAAGATGTGGATACCGTTTTAAATTATACGAATAAAATTTTTCAAAAGAGACTAATTTACAATAGAATATAAAAATTCGAAACGGCATAAAGATGTTGGTATTCAATCTGACTGTTTCAATGTCAGCGAGTTAATATTTAGATATAGCAATTATAGTCCGTCAAAATTTTCACCAATCACGTTAACTTCTTCTTATTTATTTTATTTCTTTAACAATAATGCAAATAAATTTATTCATCACAATGCTACAAGTATGTCGCACAATTTAATTTTATTTGATCTGCGCATAGGCGGACACGCGAATTAGCTCGATTTCTTATAAGAGCTTACATACAACAAAATATTATTAATTATAGAGCTATAGCTGTTTTTTTTTTTTTTTTTTTTTTTTTTTATCAATATATTTATATAAACAAAGTGCTTCATCGAACGATTTCTTGCAAAAGATTTCTTCCGATCGGCAAACTCTCCGTTATTACATTTAAAAATAACTCCGCAAGAGAAAAGCCCTTAAAATCATTTGTGGAAAAGACGATGGCGCATTTTGGGCTATATTAAGCTTGCTAGAACATAGTTCCAAGCAAAGTCGAATGTGAGAGCAGAGTAAGAGAGATAGATAGAGAGAGAGAGAGGGAGAGAGAGGGGGGGAGCGTGAAAAAGAGAGAGTAAAAATGAATTAAGCTTTGTATTGTATGATAAAAATGAAAAAGAAAATGAGTGAGTATCGAAGAATATTCTGGATGAAAGTAACGTTTGAAATACTTGTTAATAATACGTTATTATAAAAATTCATGGGACACGCGCACGAGTCTTTGAAAAATAAAACGATTGATTTATCTGGGTTAAATTTAATCCACGAGCGCAGGGCACGCGGGGTGAACGAACCCCGTCGCCGTTCCGCTATCCGTTATATCGTTCGTATTCGAATGAAAAGTACAACGTAAGAGGGCAAACGAGAGAAAAAAAGCCTCGTCCTCGACATTTTTTTGCGATTTAGATACAGGCGCGCGTGCATACGCGATTTTTCGGATTTGCACTTTATTACTTATGGGCGGCCAGGAAAAAAAAAAGTGCTCACTCAAACGTTTTGTAAAGCCGGGTTATGCGCGAGCTAAAAAGCCGTCACGCGCTGAGGAGGAAAAATTTATTGTTACAGTACGGTGAACTAATCGATAATTCTTCTTCCCTTTTTTGCTCGTTTTTTTTTTTTTTTTGTGCTTCGTTGCATAGATTATGATTTTTTTTTTTTTTTTTTTTTTTGGTTTTAACTAGATGCTTTTTTTCATGTCGCAGTATTTTATAAAGTTATATGCATATAATATTTCATATGAGATATAATATTGCATTTAAACGTTACGACGATTGTGTGCTTTTAATGTACATCATGGTATATTTAACTGTGTAAAACATTTCGATTATGTGCCGCATGTTTTTCTGAATAATTGGTATTTTAAATATTACTGGATAACAATTCTAATAAAAGAATAATTATTGATGTATTAAAAATGTCTTTTTTTTTTTTTTGTTTTTGTTTTTTTGCAATAAATTTATTGATTGCTTTACAGTTTATTGTTGTTAAAATTTCGATTTTTCATAAATTATCAATGTACAATGCTTTATAAAATGATGCTTCAAAATGTTGATACGCGCCAATTTAAATTATATACAAAGATTTTTTTAAATTAAATAATGCAAATTTGTTTCTTACGTTATTATAAAAATTTATGAATAATATTTTTCAAATTTTTTTATTAATATCAGCGAAATAGAAAAAATTTTTCGAAAATTAATTTAAACATTAACGAATATATTTATTTTTAAAATAAAGAAAGCGTTGAAATAATAACGGAAGAATATGTTAAAGTTAATTTAACGTTGAAATTCTTGATTTTTTAGAAATTCGCTTTCATATAAAAGCGCTTAAAAATATTTTAATAAAAATAGACACTAATGCAAGATTACTTTTAAAATATTTTCTACAATTAAGAGAAAAAAAAAATTTTATTAAAAAATTTTTTGAATATCAATTTGCGAAAAAAAATCTTTCCGTATTATTCAATTACCTTTCAATGAATGTCTAGAAAAGTGAAAGATCGGTTATAAAACAAAACGCGCTAACGGCCAATCGATTTTGAAAAAGCAGAGGCATCAAAGTCATTTGAGTGATGGATTGCTTACGGAAAAGAGAACGGGAATGCAAACAACTCGGAATTACAAAGCGAAATGAAGAATAAAAAAAGAAAAGAGAGAGAGAGAGAGAGAGAGAGAGAGAAAGCAATAGCTATACAGAACGAAGAAAATAGCCTTTCTTCAATCGCCGAGGCATAAAGTCTAATCAATCCACAAAAAGTAGTCGCTGCCAATGTTTATATACGCGCGGTTTTTAAAGTTTGTTTGTTTTAAATTTTCTTAATGCAGCCTCGCATATCTATATCTATGAAACGAGCGTTTGCCGCTCGTTGAATTATACGCAGTTAGGAGCATCGTCTCGGAACGTGAATTTCTTGTAGCTAATTTGGTTCGAGCTCCTATAGATCTATAATACACATGTGAAACATACGAGTACTACGCGGTTCTATATCTTTACGCGTGCGCTTGTGTGCACGTATGTACGTGACATAATGCACATCGCATTCCTTGGTGGATCGCGTGATCCGCAATGAAGGTCTCGATGCTATTTCAAAAATTTAAGCAATAAACTAATTGAAAATTTTAATATCTCGCGACATCGAAATTATTGTATTATATATTGAGAATTTTTTACCGGATTAACGATGAGCATTATTTTAAAAAATGCATCTTTTTGTTATAAATTATGTAAAAGAATTGATTACGAGATCTAAACCTTTTAAAACTTGTGCCTAAAAATATTTCATGGTGCTACGAGTATCAACCTATCTTTTGCATTAAAATAATTACTCGTTTTAGCTGATAAATGATATTAGTTTATACGAAACCGAAGCTTTTATCGTTTAAATAAAGCGCTTTAACGAATAAAATGCATGCAATAATAAAATGAGCTTTCCATTAAAGGAATAAAGTTGATGGGAAATTAATGAACCCGACATTATTTCCCATTGAACAATATTGAATAATATGCGATTACCTGGCAATAAAAATTTTATTTTTAAAGCAATTGAAAACCTTATTATATTTACGCACAAAAAAAAGGTTAAAAATTTCAGATTTACAAAATAAAAGTAATAGCTAGGATATTTATTTTTCAAATTATGTTATTAAAAGTATATTACTCAGTGTTATAATCAACAATAGTTTAAAATAAATTTATGTTTTTTCTTTAAAATAAACAAACTTTTTGTTTAGTACTTTTTGCGTATGTATAATATAAATAAATACAAAATTTATTGCTCTCTTATAATTACAATTGAATAAGATAAATATGCGTGTAATAATAATTCCTTATGCACTAAGGAAGAAAAACGCAGCATTACTCCCGCGGTGCATATACTGTTTTTTAACACGAAGGATGCTATAAATTATATTATTAAATAAAAAATATCATGAATTACAGAGATCAATAATAAACATATTTTTGAAACTTGAACTTAAATATTTATTAACATATTTTTGAATATAAATGATAATTAAATAATTGAATTATTTTTGGTTAGAACTAGATATGTTAATCGTAACATTACAGTTGCTTAAAGTGAAAAATAACAAATAATGTTCACAGTTAGATTTAAAACGGGACTAAACACAAAAATACTGCAGTTAAGAAAAGATAATCGCATAACACAAAGAACGCCGTTTTTTGTTTTTATTCTCATTTATTTTAAAATCGCACGCGCGCGGCACACTTAGGGAAGTTTAAACATTAAAAGCATAAGTTACGCATACCGTTACAAGCGAAAGCTCTTTTACACGTACACACATACCAAATAGCTCAACGCAACACACACGATTGTTTGAACATATGACTTTCTCTCCCTAGAGACAGAAAGATTTATTTTACTCCCTCTTTTAGGCACGCAAAATATGTGTTTTGCGTCCCGAGTGTTAAAAAATATTATATTTAATAATAATTTATATAGATTGAGTAATTTTATTTAATTAATTTGCTTTATTGTATTTTTCACGTATGCGACAATAATTCAAATAAAAGTTTTGCATGTATAGGTGTGAATAATCGCTGACGCGGTAAAATGAAATTTGCGCGCAACGTAACGAGCTGATCGATATAGAATACCTCTAGGCATCTATGAAGTGTTTGACGATGCATAGTGATAAATTACGAAAATAGAATCGAAAACGTAAAAATGTATTTCTTCGAAGTGTTTGAAAATTCTGTAAATTGTAGAATGTATTTGACGGTATAAGGTGTCTCTTTAATTATGCATGAAAAAAACCATGCTCATATTTTATACTTGACATACATAATTAATTAAAATTGTTTTTTTTTTTTTTTTTTTTTTTTTTTTTTAACAATGAAGTCTTCAATCGATTATCGCTTTATAAATTATCAAACGTTTTTTAAAAATCATCATTATATATAAATGATTACTTGAGAATCACTTAACAAGATCTACATCACTTCTATTGCAACGTTAGTACATTACTATTAATATCCATATTTATTTTTCACTAAAGTAGCGCTATAAAAAGATCGATATAATATATTATCTGATAAAAAAAACAAAATAATTTACCCACAATATTTATTTTATTTAAAACTTTTCAGAAAATTATTAAAATTTTTAATATGAAATATAATAGGTCTTATAAAATTATTTTTATAAAAAAAATTTTATTTTAAAAATATAAATATTTTTCTATATTAAAAGAAAATATATTATAAATACAATACTACGGATTGGTAAAAGCAGTTAGACAATCATCGTTATATAAAGTACACTTTTTACTTTACTATTAATGTAAAAAAAAGCTTAATAAAACATCGCTTTGACAAAAATATAAAACCAAGGAAGCAATAGTTGGGAAAGAAAAGCAACCGTATGTGTAACATAGTATTGATGAAAAAAACACTTCACGCGACTATCAAAATACAGTATATCGCGTGAGCGACGAACGAAATTACATCACGTCGCTTAGCTTTTCGTGAGGAAAGTGCACTTACGCCATGTAATTAAGAAGCGAGAGAAAGTAAAAATTGACAAGATCGAGTGAAAAAAAAAGTAAAAAATAGCGAAAAAAAGAGAGGAAAAAGAAAAAGTACATCGCGGCATAAAAAAGTAGGGTCGGACACGCGATGGGAGAAAAAAAAAATTTTATACATTGCCGCAGTTTGCTTATGCACTTCGTATACTGCATAACCATTCCGTTCTCCATTCCGTTTGTTATCCAGATGTGTATATATACATATATACAACGCGCATACATTCATTCATCATGTGTTTAATCGTGCATGCGCCAAGACAAAGACTCGAGCGCGTATTAAAAGAGAGTAAAAGTGAGAGAGAGAGAGAGAGAGAGAGACAGGGAGGGAGAGAGAAATGAAAAGAATGAACTTGTGAGCGAGTAAAAAATGAAATCTCGGTAAAGAAAGATGGAGTCACAACGGAAAGGTGGTTAGTTACAGGGTGGTGGCGGTGGTCGCGGGTAACAGCGAAGCAGTCACCCTGAGCAATTTGCGAGCTGACACGCAATACCAGCTGGTCGTCACTGCCGTCAAAGGCGGCAAAAAACTCCGGAGTCGACCAATTGTCTTCCGTACTCTTGGTAAGTAACATAACATATATATAGTAGTTTGCATCTCGGTGTTGTTGATAATCTTTTTCTATACTTTATATAATGTTTCTCAGTAATGAAACAATATTTTATAGTATTAAATCATTTTTCAAATTTAATGAAGAATGATGATGAATATTCTTCTTTGAAAACAGATTTTTCAAATAAATATGTATAGGAACAAAATAATTTGGAAATAAATAAGAATTATTTTAATAATTATATAGTCCAACAAAAATTGAACTCGACACGTGGTATTCAAGTATTGATAATATGACTTTTAATAATGTAATTAGTCACCCTATTTCAATTTTTTCATGTATGGGATTAAATGAAAATATGATATATGAGTTAAAAATATTTGCATTCGTTAATAATTATGTCAACTTAAATTGAATCATAAATATTTATCTAAATTTTCCCTGTCCGTATTAAAGTTTTCGTTAGATTACTCTAATTAAATATATTTATAAAATCTAATTTAGTTTACGCACCACTTAATTTAAACCACATAATTTAAATATGCGCGCGCGTGTGTATGTGTGTGTGTGTGAGAATTAACATGAAAAGTTGAGACATTTAAATTGAAAATATCAATTAATATCTGACGTTAACTTTGGAGTGGCATTAAGCTATTTTCAAATAAGCTTACAATATGATCTATTAAATAATTATTAAAATTATTTCGAAAGCTAATTTTACTTTGTTTATGAATTTTAAATTATTGTTCATTTTAAAATAGAATTAATTAAGCTTTAATTTTTCAATTACTTCAACAATAATTTCATTATTTCTTTAATAAAACATACCACTACATACATAATTTCGTACAAACGAGGTTCAAACTTATCTCTTCACGGCTCGACTCAAAAATTCGACAACAAAAAGGGACGGTATAACGAAGACGGAGATAGGAAAACGAAAAGGGCGTCACGGTACGTCGAAATCGAGTTACGTCCTCACAATTGCGAGCCGGCGAACTTGGTTACTCGTCGTCACGCCGACGAGCTGCAAGAAAATCCGCCGCTCGTTTTCCTACGAATTCCGAGGAGCTTTTCATGGCTTCATCTGTGTCTACGTGCGCGAACCACGACTCGAATGTGTGTATATATATTGTGAACGAGTTTGTGAGAGATTAGACGAGCAGCGTGTCACGTGTCGAATTCCGAATAAAATATTCGAAATAAACGTGAAAAAACGCTTTGCTGAATTTATGATCAACTTTGGCAATGTAATGATTAAAGTTTTACAAGTGCGATATGTTCTAACGTTCTTTTTATATGAAAAGATTTATCTTAATATAAAAAAAGAAAAAAATAATAACTTTGAAAAAATGAAACTGATAACTGATGACATACAACTGCTTTGCTTGACTTGAATAAATTCATTGCAATTTACTAAACTTCTTTTTGAAGTAAAGAATAATAAAGACAAAATCTTTAGGGACGAAATAGTATATATTCCGAAATTAATTAGTTTCGCATGAGTTGAGTTTGTTGCCAGAGCTTGCAAGTTATGTGAGATATTTTTCAACATTCTATTGTCTCGAAATAACTATTATCAAACGGGTGCGAATAATTCGGCCTTAAAAATTGAACGATAAGTTCAAAATATTTAACATTTCCAAATTATAAATAATAAATTCGCCATCACATATTTTGCGCATGAAAAATCTATTTTATACAAGCCAATTGCATTTTCGGCGCGCAGATCAAATTTTTGTGGAAATGTGATATTTTTCTCATATAAAATGAATACGGAAAATTAAATTTTTCCATTACAATTTTTTGATCGATCTTTAAGCGCATTTTCCAAAATATACAATAGCTATTTAAATTTTAAAAAGTTTTATTATAAATTAATTTTCAGAACCTCCGAGGACATCTCCTCAGCAAGATTCAGCCGTCACTGGAGGTCCTCTTCCCCCTCCACCACCACCGTCGGCACAGCAGCCACAAACTTATCTTCAAGTGAGTAACATATATACAGATATATAGATATTTAATCATTAAGTTTTAATTCATACAAAATCAAACTTTTAATAATCAACATTTTATACTTTAAACAGGTAATTTTAAATATTTAGAAAAAATAATCTTTTTAAAATATTTTGAATCAATCATGTTTTTTCTATTTCAGTTGGTATAATTATGCTTCCTAGAGTGATTTTAAACAGTTTTAATAATAATAAATTTGAATCTACTTGATTAATGATGGTTTGATGTATTTATATCCATTTGTTTAACCTACTTTCTATTCTTCTTGGTTCAGAAATTGTACAGTAACTTAAACACGTAAACAAATGCATTTAATCATTCTTGGACTATAATGTTAAATTAGAATTGATTTAAAAAAAATTAACTTAAATTTATGTTTTTCAATAATTAATTTTCAAAAAATTTAAACACTTTTTACGTCGACCTTTGCGCTTCCATATCGGCGTGATAATCTGCCACGAGACCCAAAGTTTGTAAGTGGACTACGAACTACCAAAGCAGCACGATGTTGGGGGAAAGCTTGCATGCTAAATTAATTTTACATATTTGGTTAACAGAAATTATCAAAATTTATTTAACTACTTATTAATATTTGCATATAAGGTTAAAAAACATTTTGTAATTAAAGAAGATTGGCATAGGCTTAAACATTATTTTCGACGTAGAATTTGACAAATAGAATTTTTATATGATATTGTAATAGCAAGAAAAGGCTTTTTTAAAACTTTAACCTCATGTTTTAAAGTCATTTTGAATTGATGCTTTTTCTTCGATATCATTTGCACTCGAAATCTCGTCTCAAAATTCTTATCATTAGTTTATGTATTGAGTTTGTTAGTTTTGAGCTTTTTTATTGTATCAGAGAATTAATCAACATTTGAAAATTATCAACTAATTAAAGTTAATAATTTAACAAATGATAATAAATTCAAGAGGTAATTTCGAATGGTGTCTTCTGTCATCTTTTTACATAAGTAGGATTAGTATTTGATAAATGATAAATTAAATACAATATTTTGCGTACTGAAGACTGGTTGAAATAGAATAAATAAAGTGTTTGAGTATTTTTATTTTTTGTATAAAAAACTTGTAAAAAGGTTTTGTTTTTAATAAAGCTAATATCGCCATATGTTTATGTCGTAGTTTTTATATTTAAAAATTTTTTTTTTTTCGTAAATTTTAATCATTTTGAATTTCAAATTTTTATATTACCATCGTTTTTAGTCTTTCTAAAATATTTATAAAATTTCATTTAGTTTTGAAAGACTTTCAATATGGGTCATTTAAAAAAAAATTTTTTAGCACTCAAAGAAATAACATGATTTTATAATATAAAATGACAAATATTAAAATTATTAAAAAAATGTTTTCTTGTAACTAATAAACTCTAAAGTGACAGGAAGAATTGTGTTAAAAAAATTATTCAATTTTACTAATTCGCGTTATAAATGTTTTGATACATTTAAAATAAAATAAAATAAAATAATTGTTTTGTGCGGCGAAAGAAAAAAATAAAACACGTATAAATAAAAGCAGTCAAACGGTGTGCCCGTATTTTGCTTATCACAGTTTTGTCACTGCACCAGCCACGGAATGGACAGTTTTCCACATAAATTTACGATGATGTCTTTCGGTTGCATTTCGAAACTTGTCGCAGCTTATAAAACAACCATAATAAATGGGATTCGTCGTCGAACGAAAACCGTCACGACTATTTGGGAAAAAAATGCATTTCTTCAGCTCACTATTTTTTCAATTTTTTTTTTTTTTTTTTTTTTTTGCCAAAAATCTGCAAAAAATGGATATACGTTCGGTTTTTCCACTTATATAATTTTGAACAATGTTTGTTGCTTTCGTACATCCTTTTATTAAAAGAAAAAGCATTAAGTTTAATAAAAATTTAAATATTTTTAAAATATAACTGTTGTTATTAATCATAATTATTATTATTAATATAAATATGAAAGATGACTGAGTAATAAGTAATTAACTGACGCTTCTCAATAAAATTCCGATTATTATCAGGCCTATTTTTATATATTATTATTCTTTTATTACACATTGTACATACGAGTAATCACTTTAAAATTCCAAAATTTTATAAATATTAATAATTTTAATATTTACATTTACAACCATTAAATCTATTAATTTTATTTTAATTGTTTCTATCGAAACGAATAATTCTTTGATAATTATTTAAATATAAATTTAAATGTAAAATTAACAAAGCAAGCATGTGAACAATCCACAAAACAAGTATTATGTGATGTGAATAACCAATTTAGATTTAAATTTCAAAAGAATTGGGTATAAATTCAAATATTGTAAGTTATTAATCAGCATTATATTTTTACATTTTTTATCTTTAGAATTTTTCTGTGATACGAAAAATTTATATTCCCCTAGCTTAATTAAAAACAAAAAAAAAAACAAAGAAAATTTGAACCGATAAAAATTGTAACGAATCCTAACACGAAATGAAAAAAGTGAACAACTTTTGCATTTTTCTCGGCGGTTTGTTATATCTTGTTAGCAAAAGTTTGCGAATTGGTTTTAAGAGCTCATCCAGCTTTATAAAAGTTACTTGCTTGCTTACTTACTCGCACTTCCGTATTAGATGAGCTAACCACGCGTACATCGGCGCAAGACTTTGCCACTTTTATCCGTTTACCATCGATGTTTCTATAACTTATATTTTTAGAAACGAAAACATCTTACGCTTTATTAAAAAAACATATATCTATTATATGAAATATTATGTATTCAACGCATAATTTTGCATTTTGAATTTTACGCCGTGTTTAATTAAACTTAAACGATTGATTCTTAAAATGTGACTATTAATTATTACAATTGATAAAGATTTTAATAATTTTCAATACGCTGTACACATCTGATATAATTTATTAATTTTACAAGCCGACAAAAAAATGGTCTGTTTTTTTGACCGGATCTGCATATCCTTATGTATTTTCCGAATTGGAAGTCAAAATATGGGGTTCCGAGATTCTTTGAAGAGGTGACCGCAAAAAAAACCACTATTTAAGAAAAAAAAGAAAAAAAAAACAATGGTTGGTACGGAAAATTTGACTCCATATTTAAATTTTACAGATCAAAATAAATCGAAAATCATATTTTTAACATTTTTTTTTTTTGAAAAATTTCAACTCCTGATACTGCTTTGAAAAATCGAATACTCGCTCAGAAGCTGTAATTTGGCGCAAACGTAGTAAAATAAAATCGTAACTTTATTTATAGAACGTTTAAACAATTTATGTGTACTAAAAATACTATATACCCGGGAGTTTTCAAGGACGCTGAAGATGAATCCGAGGTCAAATTTACAACTTGGTGCCCCTAGGAGGCCTAGGGGGCTAAAAATGGGTCAAATTTGTCAGTTTCTTTTAAATTGCTCAGAAATGGCAACTTCTGAGATTAAATAAAATAAGATATAATTTATTTAACTTTAGCCTAGAATTATATTTCAAGTCTGCAACCTCTAAGTCCATAACCTCCAAACCTACTACTACCAAACCTGCAACCTTAGACGTTTGGAATTAGTGAGTTTTAAACAATGTCGAAATGTGGCTTTGAGTTTTATGGGTTTGGTATTTTTAAGTATATTTCGAGTTAATAGAGTTATAGTTTGTCTGCTTAAGACGGTTGTAATAATTTTTTTTTTTTTTTAATCTTAAATATTAGATAATATTTAAAGTTCAAGCATTTAAAACTAGTAAGTTTTAAACTTACAATTTACCAATTTTCAAATTAACATGATAAATAAGAGTTTACTTACATTGAACTAACCAACACCAAACCTACCTTGAACTTGAGTCTAGATATCGAGTTTATTTAGAAAAGTATGTCTGCAAGATTAAAACTTACCAGTTCTAAACGCTTGAACCTTAAATATTAAACGTAAAATACTTAAATCCCAAATTTATAAAACCCTAATATCTAAGATTAAAAATCGTCATTTAAAACTCACCAATTCCAAACTACAAAAACGTCTAAGGTTACAGGTTCAGGAGTTCTGGGTACCCCCGGAGTAGTATTTTTAGGACACATAATTTGTTTAAGCGTTCTATAAATAAAGTTATCATCTCATTTTACTACGTTTGCGCCGAATTATGTAGCTTTTAAGCGAGTATTGGACTTTTCAAAGCTGTACCAGGGGTTGAATTTAAAAAAAAAAAAAAAATGTTTTATACATGGTTTTCGATGTATTCGATCCTAAGAATCCAAATATGGATTTAAATTTGTTGTACTACCCTTTGTTTTTTTTTTTTTTTTTTTTTTAAATTTCGGAAAACCATAAAAACCCAAAAATCATGGATTTTGCGTTTATCTCTCTAAAGAGTCCTCGAACCCCCATATTCCGATTTCAAATTCGACCACTTTTTTGTGGGCCTGTATTTTTATAATATGAATTTACCGTTTTGTCATAAATTCGTTAACAAAATTTGTTATAAAATATTTTAGATAATTAAATATTGGTAGTATACGTAATAACGAAAACTATACTGTAGTACAACAAATTTAATTAATAGAAAGTGATGTAAAATATAAGAGTAACGAGTATCTAAGTGCACGAAGGAAAAAACAATATAATCAATATCAAATCAATCAGTTTAATTATTTAATAGAGAAGTTTCGAGATCACAAAGAGTGCAAAACATTAGCATAAAACGTTGGTTGTAACAAAGGGCAAATGCCCTCGTCTGTTCGCAGATACGCGGCGTAGAAGTTGGAATAGTGGTGCTGGTGCTGATGGTGTGGGTGGGGGCGATTGCACTGTTCTTCAATCGGTGGGGCAAAATCCGCATGCTCCTTCCTTACCAGCCGGACTACAAGGAGCAGCTCAAAGTCCCCGGCACGGGTGTATGCGCCTCGGCCAACGCCGCCTACACTCAGAGCTCCTCTCAGCACGCTTGCTCTCAGGTAAAGTATCCTCGCCGCTTATCGTCCCGCGACTTTACTACTTACATACGCAAATTATTGGCGTTTACCCCGAATAACGCGTGCACACGATTGCGCAAACGCAAAGAGCGGAAGGAAGAATGCGGATTGACGCGCGCGACTTGTGCGGTTATAAGAATTGAACTTTCGTGCACGTTTATGCGAACTAAACAACGATTCTCTTGCGGCTGATACCGACATCGAAAGCCCGACGTACGTTTGCTCTGGTGAGATACGCGAATTTTTAATTTATCAACCGAGTCGTTTCCCTTTTCGGAGATAAACTTTCCTTATCTCTGTGGTTGACGATTAAATTTTGATAATATACTTCTATCTCTGAATTTAGCGACTTATTACTTTTAATTTTTTATCGCTGAAAAGAACATGTTTTATTAATTGTATAAATACTTAAAAGTTTTGTTTTCCACAGATTATCGATTTATTAAAGTCTAGTATTTGAATCTTTACTTTTCGCATTTCTTTCCTCCTAGAAACATCTCTCGATCCATATCTTATTATTTCATACACCGGCGCCGTTATCCTTTCCACATGACAAACCTATCATGGGTTAAAAACTTTTCTCCTCCTCGCCGCGACAATAATTCATAATCGGTATACCAACGGACCATTAAATTGACATCAATAGAAGAAGATATTGCAAATCGAATTTTCGTAGCGCATTGGAAAGTGTCCTCAAGAGGTGAGTTTCTACTTCTCCCTTTACACGTCGCGTAAAACGTCGCGACGAGGTGATAAAGTTTCAAAACGCGACTGCTATTCGAAAACGCACGCGATGCAAGTCCGTTCGCTTAATCGCGAAAAGCGAAAAACAAAAACGTCGACGTGATTATTATTCGCGATAACGAATGCGTCGCTGCATCGTCGACGAGTCGAGAGCGAGATTCTTAATTATCTTTTTTGCCGATGCGATCGAGTGACCCGACAAAACGTCGAATTAAATTCGCTTACGTTACGCCGGTTACTTTTTGCTTTCGAAGCCTGGGGCGCGGTTACTTTTACGCGCTCGCGGCGTCCCGTGATCTGCCAGAGCAAAGAAAGAAAATTGATCGAAATTATCCTATATTCGTGTATTTGCTTAGCCTGAGCAAACGGCAAATGGTTCGTACTATCTGCTATCTTTTCAAGCTTTGACTTACTTTGCCGCTTATGTTATTCGATAAAATTTATCTTACGATGTTATTTGAATAAAGTTTTAAAGTAAATATTGTTAATACTAGAACTAACGACCATTATTTCTTATTTTAAATATTATTTTATTAAATATATGCATAAATTATTATATAGCATTAGTATTATTTATAATATACATGTACATACATATTTTTAAAAACATGAATCAATACTTTACATAGAATTATATAAAAAAACATAGATTTGTATAAAATCATAATACAATAAAAAAAAATGATCTTGTAAAAAAATAGATGCATCCGATCATTTTGATCAGTCGATAGTTCTATTATTAAGTACACATTATTTTTATTTATGAAAATTACAGATAGTGTCACATATTTTAAATAATAACATTCACGACTTAATATAAATAAAGGTTTAAAAATAAAAAAAAAGTTTGTCAAATTTAAAAAAAAAAACTTATTAATTTATGCTCGAATGATTATACGTGAAACAGTGTGAATTTTTGGCACGTAATTTTTGAGCTTCTTATAACAACGTCAACACGCCGTGATGTATCAAGTTGAAGCTGCCGGCAACTTGATCGACAGCTTTCGTAGAGTGAAGAAAGTTTTACACGTAGAAATTATTTCATAAGGATGAATGAAAAGGTGAAAATTGAATAAAAAAAAAAAAAAAAAAAAGAAAGATTTTACATTTACGTGGCGATGAATTGTATTTGGTTTGATTTTAAAAACAAATTTTTTCTTGCCTTGTGAAATATTTTTACGTTAGCTAACTTCTTTGTAGGCGCGCTTGGCTAATTTGCTGTAGCGCAAAATAATACAACTGTTTACTTAACATATGGTCAATCATTCGACCGAGTCGTATATCTATTTCGGTATTACTACGAATTTAATAAATTATTTTTATTAACAAAAATTAATTATTATTATTTTTCGAAAGAATCATTTTTTGTCTGTACGTTAAAAATGCATATAAAATATGAATCATTGCAAATGAATAAAATAATTTTTAAAAGTAGAAAGTCCATTAATAGTCGAGAAAATATTTATTTGTTAAAATTGGATTTTAAAAATGAAATAAAAAAATTTTTTTTTGATATTCATTTTAATAACACTTTAATTAATCTTTTTAATTATTCATTAAAATTTACCGGCAATGACTCATTATTGTATATTGCATATTTGACGTTTTGATAAAATTGTTTTTGATCTATCAACACGATATTTTTTCCGGTGGAAAAATTAACAAAATCTTATTATTTTGAAATAATCAATATAAAAAATGTAACACACAAAATTCGACTTCACGTAACAAAATTTACAAAGTCAATAATATAAGCAACATAAAAAAACGAATCAAAAAAAATTAAAATAGCCAATCGACTAAAGAAAAATTAAGCGATGACTATCGGTGACTATATATGGCTATGGATAAAGGTAATGACTACATTGTCGGATATGGTGATGCAGTGCGGGGGAGGGGGTTGCTGCGTGTTGGAGCAGTGCTTTCGCTATCCTAGAAGAACTCGGCAACCCCGTGAATGTGGCTGCCAATTCGCACTTCTACACAGGGCCGACATCGCGTGACCATCGGTATCGTCAATGAACATTTTCTTTTCCTCCTTTATTTACAACAACAGGAAATACATAATTTGGTCTGATGATTGATTTTTCACTCGAGATGCTGTTGTTGTACTGATGTGTCGACGTTAAATACCACGAATATATATAGCACCGCTGAACGCGACTGCGGCTTTTACAATCGAAATTGACGATGCGTAAAGGGGTTTTTTCTACGACTTCACCTTCTCTCTCTCTCTCTCTCTCTCACTCTCTCACTTTCTCTCTCTTTTCTTTCTCTCTCATTTATTTATAACAAATACAGTCGATTTTCTTTTTGCAATTTATATTATAGCAAAATCTTTTCAAACATTAGCTTGATTTTTCTCTTTTACCAGGCTGCTCAACCTGGAAGTATACGAATAAGTAAAATTAAACGATGCATTATTTTTTGGTGAAAATAGTGTACAGTAAAATTAAACGATGATTATATAAAACCTGTCTAACAAATTATGTAAAAATATGATACGTTTTACTGTAATACTTTATTTTATAATTGCATATTAATTGCAGAATTATTGTCTTCTTGCGAATTTCAATAATTGCGTTAATTTTCGATATTCCGTTACGTTTTAATGAAATAAATAACGCAATAAATAATTTTGTAATTCAAACGTCCCGAAAAATTTATTCGGTTTACATTTGTATTAACGCAATTTTAATCGAAATTACATACATAATATATTGGATAAATGATATTATACTGAAAAAATATAGGTAAAGTATTACCTGCATAAATTTATTTTATTTGAAATTTGTGACAAATGTACGTTATTTCATTAATATTAAAGAGATATATAATTATCGACATGTTTTGCCATCGTTTTAATTGCTTCATTAATAAGCAATTTGACAGTTAACCTATAAATAAATAAAAAAAAAAAAAAAAATACGTAAAACTTTTATCCGCATACAAAAATAAATATCTGCGATAATATTCCTTTCTTTTTATCTTACTTTTTTTTTTTTTAATTTTTAATAAGTACACTGTATATTAAACTTTGCGCTCAAAAGCAACTTTAATATTCTTTATCAAGAATTAAAAAGAATAAAAAAAAAAAAAAAAAAAAGAAAGAGAGAGAATCCCAGGCTCAAAGTAAAGTTACCCCAAGAGCCGATAAGAAAAGAGGAGCGCGCTCGCGCGTGAAAAAGAGACGGTAAGCGAAAAAATGTATATAGCGCGTAACCTTTGCTCGGTATATTTTCCGAGGTCGAAACGAAAAGGAGGAGGAATAAAGGGTGGATGAAACTCGAGCATCGCGTATCCCGGACTTCATTTCTCAAGCGCGTCACGTTGACTGGAGCGTTGAATTCAACCCCTTTGCGCTCGTCGTGATGGCTAAACGCACAAACTCTCCCGTTGCCGTTTACACGTTTTCCGGTTGGCCGTGTTTCCCCCCCCCCTCTCTCCCTCCATCCCTCAGACCCTTCTCGCACATATGCATTATGTAGACACGCTTGTAAACTTTACGTGTGCGTGGGTGTGAGTGTGCGCGTCGTTGAAAAGCGAGTGAGAAGAGTGAAAATTCCATTTTCCTTTCTCGTCCATGCGAGAGCGAGCGAAAATTCCACGATATGTATATGTTTATATTTACGTATATGTATCGATGCTTACCTTGGAGAAGGAAAATATGCGAGAGAAAATCTTCTTCTATTTTTTTTTTTTTCTGATTTTGTCTATTTCGTTTGTAAAGGAACCGTGAACTTTACGAATACGAATTCTTATACGAGGATCTTCAAGGATATATTCTGTCTTTCTTCGTTTATCCAATGACATTTCTACTTTCCCTATTCTAGACTGTTACATCTTATTTATTATTATTTTTTTTTTTTTTCATTTTTATTCAAGAAATCCCTTATAAATTTTCTTGTTTATGCCTTCTGTTTATAATTTTTTTTCTTTATTCTATTATTTACATGACCGAACATTGCTTATTTCATTTCCTATTGTATTATTTAATAATATTTACATTACATTGTTTGTAAATCTGATTTTAATGCAGGTGACCTGTTAAAATATTTATTAAGGTATATACTCCTATACGTTGTTTATGAGTTCAAAGAAAATAAAAAGTCTTTCAAGTTTTTTTAAAATTTCATTACTATTCATTATTCTACAAACTAATTATTCCTATACATTTTGAAATTAAAATTTTTTTTTAATATTATTAAACATTTTTTGAATACTAAGTTTTTAATTAAAGTGTGCCATCGTATGTTTCAATAAAAGAGAAATAATTGTGAATTAATTATGCACAAAAATATATTTTACGCTAAAACTAAAAATAACGATAACGACAATCAATATATATTGAATAAGCGTAAATAAAAAAAAAATTATATATTTATGCTTTCAATTTTAAATACTTTATAAAATATAGAAGAGCTTTTAAATATTATATCAAATAGAATGAAGGAGCTTTTCTGTTTTATCTCCTCTTCCTCAACTGTTTTCATTTTTTTAATTGTAATCGATTTTAAATGGTTAAAAAAAAAGTAATTGATAAAAATTAGATAAAAAAAAATATTTATTTCTTCAAACCGATATAAATAAAATAATTCACATTAACATTGAGCTGGAATAATAATGCAGGATTGATGTAATTTTTCAACATACCATATCCTAGCCGTGTGCATGGAGGAATGTGACGTATGCATCTCGTATACAAGCAGGTGAAAGGAGGAGAGAAGTAGAGGCGGAGTCCCTTAAAGTGTCCAGGGAGTTTAACCCCCCGATGTAGAATTTAGAGTGGAGCCCCTCCCCCTTCGAGTAAAATGAAATGCGACTATTACAAAAAGAATTTCTTTTGGTTTTTATTATTATTATTATTATTATTATTATTTTTTTGTTACTTTAATTATAAGAGATAATAAAATATCCGATGCCAAGGATGTATTTAATTTTTATCGATTACTTTTTTTTTTTTTTTTTAACTATTTGTAATCGATTTTGCAAAAAAAAAAAAAAAAAAAAAAATAGACTAAAGTTTTAGAGGAATTAATGCAAACAATAACATACCATAAATAACAATATTTATCTTATTAATTATGTACAATTAATTAAGTTAATGATGCCCTTGTTAAATAAAATAAATAATTACAAACATATTTGAATTAGAATGCGATGTTCTATATATTATTATAATTAAACAATAAACTCAAAGCTAATTCACGATCGATAAAGAATACATAAAATCAGATATTTCAGATTAAAATTTCAAATTAAAGTTTCATGTCAAATTAAAATTAAAGCGGTCTATAATTTAAAATAAACAATGGATTGAGAATTATAAATTTTTCAATAAAAAAATCGATCACAAAGAAATGTGAATAAATTTTTCATTGTCATATTTTTATTAACAAAAAGTTTTAAATTTCTATTGTTTTTTGTAATACATTATGAATAAAAGTTAAAAATTACTTTAGAAATAAAATTTTCCATTTTTAATAAGAAATCTGCCTGTAAACATGCTCTCAATCATAGCCAATGTACACATGCGTACAAAATCTTGTTTATGATTCTAAGCGATGTAAAAATTATAATGCAGTTGACTAAATTAAAATTAGATTATAAATTAGCAAACTTTTATTATAAATAAATTTTTTATGATAATTACGAAAGAAGATGTTGACGTTATCTTTATTGTTATCTCGCTGTACCTCTTATTTTTATCAATTTTTGTTATAGAAGACTTGAGTTATTATATGCAAAAAAAAATTCTTCTTGTACGATTAGCATTTGGATTAAAAATATTCATTAAAATTAGATAAGCGTGTAAACGGCAATTAAATTATAATCTACGTATAAACGTTTCTTCACATGCTAATCCCAAAGCCTACACATTACCACGCAGAAATTTCTTATGAGTGACACATTTTTAACATTGATTTATGTTATTTTATTGTCAAAAATATCACGGAAAGATTGAAAAGTCACTTTTACGGATTTTATTATTGTCTCTTACTTTTCGTACAGCTTGATCTACACATTCTTACTCTGTACTTCTTAATCACTTCCTATCTATTACGAAAAACATTTACCATTAATACTTTCTGCAGATTTTATGCTTGATTAATATCTGTCGGTGAATATATAAACATTTAGTAACATACATAAAAATCTTACTCATAAAGAATATTCAAATAAATATGTTAATAGTATCAGAAAAAAAATTAAATATAAATTAATAAAATGAAAATATGTAAATAGTAATACAATCAAACTAAAACTAAAAACAATTATAAAAATAAATTTCAAAGATAATTTCAAACTTGAATAATTATTTTTTATCAAAACAATCAAAAAAATAAATGTTAAGTCGAAGAAAAAAATGCACGTTTACAAAAATAGAAAAAAAAAAAAAAAAAAAAAAAGAACGAAAACTCACCATCATCGGTATTCTTTCCCTTTATGTCTCACCTAAACTTTGTTAAAAACTTTAGAACCATCACGAAGCTCGCGAGATTCGCACACTTTCTGCACAATTCTCATCAAACGAGTCACGACCTTCCCGAGTTACGACTTATATCGCACGCAGTAGGACACAATCCGCCCAGAGTGCAGCTCTTCTGCTGCATTCCGATGGCAGCGCTTATCAGGTCCGTTTCTACCTCTATCTCAGCACCTACACACGTTTGTTTTCTTTCTAATTCTATTTCTCTCTCTCTCTTTTTCTCTTGCCTTCCTTTTTCGATGCGTCTGTTTTCTTCTTCTTTTTTTTTTTTTTCTATTTTTTATTTCGAGCTGCTCGCTGTCTATATATTGTACATATTTTACGCAGCGCTTGCTGGAAGTGCGTGTTAGTCGATGCATGGCGTTCTTCTTTCTTCGAGCTTCCGTATTTTTCAATAGTTTTTGGCTTATCTCTACCTTCATTTGCGTTATCTTTATCTTTTCAGCATTAAGTTAGCTTCTAATTTTCTAATTAGTTATAATCGAATTTTTATACGGCTGCAAATGAAGCACGATGAATTATTTATCGGATAAATTTATTTATTTATTTTTTTCTTCAATTGTTGCGCGCTAGAATTTTTAATATTGTGTTATTTATTTTTAATATTATGTTATACCACGTAGAAATAACGAAACTTTATAATTAAAGCGTATATACTCTTGTTTGCAAACGCGCAAAATAGTAAATGGTTTACTGTATTATTCTTGAAACTTTGTGCAATAAGCACACCGTTAACGTGCTTCAATTTCATAACGTATATTACTTAGTCTTATGAAATTCACATTTGATTTTGCAATTATCGCAGAGAGTTCAGGTATAAGTGCAAGGTGTTAAGTGATCAGAGATCGGCGTTTAAAATTGTTTTTATATGCTTTGGAAATAATTGCAAACACGTTTACTTTTATTAGTAACAACGCAAAAAGGCTTTGTTTATAATATTTTTAATGATTTTAATACAGCTTCGCCACCAAAGCGTAGTTTTTAAGTGTTGCAACAGTGTTCATTTTTTTTTTTTTTTTTTTTTAATATTCACAAATTTTTTAGCACAACACCGAGTCTTAAATTGTTCGTTTTTTATCTTTATATATATACACACAATACTCAATGCAGTTTTATAAATAAGAAAATATTTATATGAAAGAATGAGGAGAAATAAAAAAGGATTAAATTAAAAGAAAGCACGAATGAGTATGAACGAGTGAACAAAAATCAATGCAACATCGATATTTTTCAACTTTATCGTCTGTGTGTATAAATATATATATATATATACACATGAACACATATACGAGTATGTATTACAGCACCTTGTTTCCGTTGCCGACGTTATCACTACAAAAAGGAAAAATCTTGGAGAGGAAAATGCTGTTGTAAATCCGTTGACTTTGATATATGGCTCTTCGTTATCGACAAGGAAAGCTTTTATATACATATATATATATATACAAACACGAAAAAAAATGCAGCCGTTACATCAACAGCTGACCTATCTAAAAGATTAAACAAGCACTGAACTGAAGCTAGCGCATCTTGCTTGTAAAAAAGCCGCATGAGTCTACGTTGCGGATACATTAACAAGCTACTTATGTGGACGACGGGGTATACTACAAAGTGTTATTTTAATCCGGCAATGCGTCGAATAAATCAACAATTTGCCAATGGTATTTGAATATTATATTTTTCTTATTTAAGAGAAATTCGTTTACTTTGTCGTATTAAGAGTCTACTATTTAAGTCATTTCATTGTGATTTAAATTAATTTTTCATATCAAACATTAGTTTTTAAGAAAAATTAATTTTTATGCATAAAAATTAGCAAAACTTACATTTATAATTGAATGAAGAACTTGAATTAATAAAATTTGTTGTTTTAGAATTTTCCCGCGTAAATTACATTAATTATTTATGCTTTAGTTAATATGTATGTTTGTAAAACTAAAACTTTTTAATTTTAAAAGTGAATTTATAATATCTTAACTATATATTATAATGAAAATATTTTCACTAGAGCTCATTTTTATTCTTTATATATACATTTAACAGCAAATTACATGTAAACGGAGAATATGTATCATTTCGCGTAAAAAATATATTTTACAATTTTCGTAAAAACATTATTTTTTTAACTCATTATCACTTCAATTTTAGTCAGAAATGTGCTTTAAAAGTTTCCCATGAAATGAAAACATTTAAGTATATAACGTCAAATGAAAATAAAGTATTAAATCTACCGAGAATTTTTTCGAACTTTGTTTTTTATCATCATACGAAACTTCGTCACTCGCAAATACGTCGCCCACTTTTTTCTTTTTATTATACCTCGTGAAAGTGAGAACGTGAGTCAGACATAAAATTTAAGAGTTTATATATATATATAGGTCATTATAAAATTTTGTATTTATTATGCGCTACGTGTTCATTGTACGAAACAAAGTATCCCAATGACGATAATGGAAAAATTCTGCTCTATAAAATATAATTGAGTTGAGGTAAGGTATTGTTAAACGTAAGGCACGTGACGCTATACGCGCGAGTTCGAGCGCAATGTGTAATTTTGCAAAATGTAATTAAAATTTATATCATTTATGTTAATTTCCAATGTTTCGTGCTAGTTACTATAGACCATATTTTAAAGTAAAAAAGAAAAATGTCAGTTTTATAAATTATTCGTGTACAATTATTTTAAATTTAAATAAAATTAAAATAAACTTTAAAAATTTATTTCAAAGACAGCCTAAAATTAACATCGATTAAGTCTCGCAAACGACAGCATTTTCCTCAAAAAGAAAGTAACTGGCTATTTAATGGAATAATTTAAAATATCGAAGAAAGCCCGTGAAAAAAAAAGTACATATACGTATATGTACGAGGACGAAAGAGAGTTTAAATTTTGCTTTGAGCATTTTTGGCTATTCCGATAGGTTAGCCAATTTTTTCGTATAAGACTCGATGGTATTTTCAGCATCTGCACTGGTCGAACCATCACGTGGATTCCGTCGATAGCAGTGGCGGTGGCACTAATTGGCCAAAGACCACCAGACCACGAGTTAACAGCGCCATCGACGTTGCCGGCTTTCTCTCGCAGGTAAGTTTTGCCGCGACGCGACCCTGACGTTCAACTAAAGCTTTACAAATGAGACCAATCGTCCGCTGCTCGTTCTTTATATTGGCAAATTTTTCTTTTTTTTTTTTTTTTTTTTTTTAAGATTAAAAGAAGTTTATTCGTGTATATATTTTAAAAAATTTTTAACGTAAAAAGAAATTGTTTTTTTTTTTTCTTTTGTTATTTACAATTTTGATCGTACAGGGTTATCTTTGTAAGCTCGTTGAGTCGAAAACCATTATAAAGTTCGAAATTTTAAATTGTTATATTAAATTGATGGCAAATTTTCCGTTAACGCGCTAACTTTTATTAAAATCCATTCAAACAATTTATTTTATAGTTTTAGTTTATCATTTTAATTCATATTACAAAAAATTGTTTAAATCTACGTTTTATTTATAATAATTTAGTTTTAAATATTATAAAATCATATAATATTTTAAATTTACAATATACTTTACTGTGCAAATGACATCAAGTACAATACATCGATACTAATTTAGAAAGCTAAATATCATTTCAAATTGAGTGCTTGAAATGCAACAAAAGCATTTATTTCATTTTCTATGATTTAATATTCCTGCATATTCACTATCATAATGCGTATTCAATTATAGATGCGTAATTGATGTAGTGCCTATCAAATTAGAATAATCATCATAGATCTAAACAGATAAATCTAATAATTAATGAAAGGAGTCGATAAGCCTTCATGGATGTATGACCCAGTTTTTCTCGAAGATGCAATGACTTTACCGCCTAGAAAAGGGTAAAAAAAACTTAAATATGACGTTAAAGGAATTTAACAAAAAAAAAAATAAATAAATAAAAAAAAAAAAAAAAAAATAAGTAATCTTAAAAATTTAAGAAGAAACGTAAGCTTGTCGCACTAATAAGCCAAATCTTCACCGCCAAAATGAATTCAATTTCCCTTCGATGTGACGACGTGCGTCTCGCTTAAATCAGTAATGAAGTGAAACGAACGTTGCGAATGTTAAAGTTCAAGGTCGACGTAGCTGGTAACGTAATGGAACTGTGAAATCGATATAACTTAGTTGGTCAGATAGTGGACGACTACAAGTTTAGATATACTCGTATATGACACTACGTATATTTACAAATCCATACCAATAAGTATCAGTCTCATGCGTTTATTTATTGTTTTCTTTAATTATTTGGCATCGTGACTTTAGAACTGAAATATTAACCAAATTGAAAATCATAAAATTTTCTATAAATAAAAAACTTGTTTGAACAACGAGTATAAAAACGTTAATGTTGCAAAACATAAATTATAATGAAAATCAAACATTTAAAAAATAGAATTATGTTAAACATTTAAAATCTGATTTACATTTAAATGAAATTCTTATATTTTCGTGTGATAACGTTAATGTTTTAATAAATAAGGAGATTACAAATTTAGAAGAAATGTATGTCATTACGGCGGGGAGGGGGGGTGGGGCAATTTTTTTAGTTTTTCATATAAAAGAGTTTTTTTTATGCATCTCATTACAAGCTGAAATTATTCTAGTATTTCACGTTAAAGGATTAATGTAAAACGATAATATTTACAGCGTATATTTATAACGCGTAATTTCTGCTATGTACGCGTGTAATAATTTTATAAATATTTGTTTAACTTATTAATCGTCGAAAGTAGTATATTAATATAAATAAAAAAAAAATTAATTATCGCACAAATTAAAAAGTTTTGGAATAATTAAAATAATAAATGCAATATAATTTACGAAATAAAATAGTTTAATAAATCAAACAATTAAATACTTAAAATAAAAATATAAAAAAGTTTTAAAGCTAAACATTAATTTAATACTAAAAAAAGAAAAAACAAATAGTTTTTTTTTTTTTTTTTTTAAAAACCAGCCACGTTAAAGGAAATGACGTTATTCTTAATATAATCTGAAATTTAATGTTTATTTTACTACATTAATATTTAAAATTCATATAATTTTATAGATACGGTATGTAACGCAATAAAGTAAGTAATTACATATAAATTGTATTTTTTTTTGCTTTCAACACTTTTTTATTATAAATGTTTTTCTAGTGTACATGTTTATGCTAAATAATTATGTATATTAAACACTGGCAATTTGTGAAATTGTCCATTTGAATTGTTATTTTAAGCTTTTTGTATGATATTCAAAACACGTTTCCTGTTTATTGCACTTTTTTACATTAAGGCTGTATTATAACAAATAAATATTTTTGTTTTGTAAATGCGTATATTCTCAACATACCAAATGAAATTTGAAATGAAGAAAAAGTTTTATTCAAATTTTTTTATTTTTTAATTCTTTTTAGTATAGTATTAGTATTATAGTAAATTTTTAACATAACATCATAATAAATGTACATCTTTTTTCATTTAAAATTTTTAAAACAGGGAATTACTAGAGTTTCACTCGTTAATTTAAAATTCCAAGAAATAGATATTAAAAATACAGAAAATAATAAAAAAATAATTTAAAACATAATAAACTTAATATTTTTTAATAAATAAATAAACTACCAAAAGTAACAAAATTTTACAAAATGTTTTTTTTTTCCAAGCGCAATTTTTAAGAAAGAAAATTATAAAATTTTATTGAATATTTCATATAAATCTTAATTTAAAAATAATAATATTTCTTGATACACGAAGAATTGAAACTTAAAATAATAAAATTTTTGGAACAAATGATAAAAAAACATTTCTTATTAAGTATTTTAAATGCATAACAAATACGTGACTATTAATTGAATAAATTTTTAAAATAACATTATTTTTTGTTAAAATTTTTTTCATTACTTTAAATCTTTTTGTAAACTTTAGTAATACATATTAAAAATAAAATTGAAGAAGTACATTATAAATACATCATGCGTTAATGTACACAATGTATCTTACATAATTAGGTTTATTACATAAGAAAATGCTTTTAATGTAAATTAAAACATGTAAATTTAATTTTTTTTTATTATAAAAAAATGTAAATTTAATTTTTATTATTGCATTAAATTACAATTATTAATATTTTCATTCTTTTAAGGCTAAAGAAAGATATCGAGTTGTTAGAAATTGAAACCCATTTTCCTTTCATATAAAATGTACACATTATTTTGGTAATGTATACGTATGCATGAGGTAATCATTTAATATTTCGCCAAACCCACAATCCTTTGAGAAATTCGAGTTGGTAATCGGTGAGTGATCAAGCATAGGCAAAATTGGAAACTTGATCTACCGACAGCAAAGGGACATCTATATAACAGACATGTCGGTTACGTTCGTACATATTAAAACAAACACACTCATATACGCACATACATACGCACATACGACCGCAATGTGGTCAAAATATCAGTTGAATAACACTCTCCAAGTCATTGCAATCTCCGTCTGCTTTTGGTCCTTGAATTAGGCATTCGAAGGGGCTAAAGTAACTTCCAAGCTTTCGTTTAATGACGTACACAAGTATAGTATACAAGTACAACAGAGACGATATTTGTGTGTCGGTCGCTCCTCTCGCCACAAGCTCCGTGCGGCTGTCATAAACAGAGCCAAGAGAGAATTCGTATAATTTTGTTATGTGGTCTGCGGCTTTTATTCGATTGTTCCTCTATGCCATCTAACCAATGGATATGCATATTTTATTGAACCTGCATTAAAGCGTACTTCGGATAGTTTTGCTTGTATGTCGAAAGAACTTTTATGATTCAGAATCACAAAAGTATCTATATAATTTTTAATATTTTGGAAATTTTACTTTTAAAATTATTGCAATATTGTGGATCGTTAAATTTATTTAAAGCATTTAGTTAAATCAAAATGAAATAATGATTATTATTTCTATTTACTTTGTAGTAAAAATATAATGAAAGAATAGACAACGACAAATTAAATTTTTTTATAAATTTCTTTACATTTGAAATTTTACAATGTGAATATTAAAATATTTGCATTTCGACATTTTTTTATTTTTATTTATCCAGAAATTACAAAAAAAAAAAAAAAAAAAACTGTCACATTGTCCACAATATTTAAAAATAACACAAGAAAAATAAATAAAAATAGGCTGAAGTTTTATCCTAAATAATGCAGGACGTGTAGCACTCGAAGTAAATTTCAATAAAAATATAGATCGGATATTTTTAAACCGACTTGATAAACTTCCTGTGTACATGCAAAAAGAATTTTCAAATCCAATTATTGATAATATTAAATACCGATTTCATCGCGGAAATTTTTTATAAATATAATTTGATTGTAAAAAAAGTGTCAATACTTTAACGATGTTCTTTCTTTATTTATTAAACATATCAAGGAAACGTATATATTTTCATTTTTAGAAAAAATTCTTTAACATTTATTACTTAATTTAATAATATATATATATATACAAAAAATTGAATTTTTTTTAAGATTTAGAATAAATTTTATTTTCTGAGCTTTTCAAAATGTTAAATAATATAATTGTACGCATACACATATACATCTTTAAGATTACGGTACCAAACATTTTGGTGAAAATAAATTGAGAATAAGCAAATGTTATGCTCTTACTGATTGAATTTCTTTTTTTAATCTCGAGTATAAACTTTTGGTGGAAAATATCTAAAAATAAAACGATGACCCTAGCAATTTGGTATGTATGGATCTATTTTGAATTGAAAATTATCTTTACTCGATGGTATGCTTATTTTATTTTCTAGATATATACATATGTATATATATAATATATAAATCGATGAAGTTTTAAGAAAATTGATGTGTATACTTGTGTGATTTGCATTTCAAGCAACTCGAAGAAATATATATGTTATTTCAAATCGATATATTGTAAATTTTTTGATAATTTACGATACTATTAATTTTACAAATACATTATTTATTTATCAATGAAATGTTAATGTGTTATTTATATAAGAATGATTGCATTATATACCAATGAAACAAAATTAATAATTATAATTATTTACGTTAATCAGGAATTTTTACGAAGACATGGCTCCACGTCGCGGCTGTGTCGCAAGGTTCGCAGTGCAGACAACCTACCGCTGGCCTCGAGCAATCGACAAAATTCTGATCCACGAGAAGACGGTAGCACGGACGGCGACCGCGAAACGTTTCTCAAATCTAACCAGGACGACAGCGAGAAAAGCGACGACACGGAGACGAGACAGAACAGCCTCGATAATCCGAAAAACGATACCTCGCTGCTCGACTCAAGCCCCATCCAGCATCAGTCCTCCAGGTAATAATTTTTTTTTTTTTACATATCGATTGCCCAATCGGTGTCTCTATCGATTATGGTAATTGATATCTATTTTTTGCCGGTTAACGCTTTTTTAAATAATCATAAGTAACATCGGCGCTAGGCACTGCAATTTGAATCATTCACAACTTTATCCTTGAGAGCTTCGAATTATTTGCTTTGCTACTGTATTTTTTGTTCTTCTTCCTTTTCTTCGCCAATTTTTTGTCGGCCTTTCTAAAATAAGGAAAAAAAAAGTAAATAAATAAATAAATAAATAAAATAAAGTTAAATTTAAAGTTAAAAGTATGTAACGAAAAATTTTTTACGATTTCAGTATTGCTTCAGATGAAACTATAGAAAGTTTAAAAAATGCTTCATTTTCACAATAATTTTTAAACAGGTATTACAGCATTTTGTAGATAAACTTTACGATTATTTAGCTAATGCAAATTTAAAATACATTTGTAGACTTGTTTACTTAGAAAAATAAAAAAGAATTTATAATTTGATGTTTGAAAAAAATTTCAAGTACAACGAAAGTTTTTAATCATTTCAATATTAATAAATAAAGCAAAATAGAATTTAAAATATATGCAGCAAAATAATATTAAATATAAGTTTTGATTAATCAAGTTGGATTTCTTTTTTATTCTCTATCATTGTACATCATAACATCATTTTATATATTCTGCTCTTTGGATTTATGCATTATATTTAAAAGGTATACTTTGATATTAAAATAAATGAAATCGATGCTTTGATTAACTTTTGTATAAAGTATTAAATCGAGTATCACTTTTTTCTAAACCCTACATTTATTTTGATGGTTGAAAATTTACTTGCTCCATCGTAAATTACTAATTTTTATAATTATTTTAAAAATAAATTATTGCATTGGCCTTAATTAGAGTTCGTTAAATCGCTGCAAGCATTATAAACTTTAATCATCTATAATGTGATACTGTTTTCTTTAAAAGTAATTTTAATTTCATTTGAATTATTTCAAATATATTAACGAAACAGATATTTTTTGCATCCGCGCATTTTTATTTTGCTTTGCTACATGAATTATTTATAATCCATTATTTTACATACGCTTTGTTGCTGACATTATCTTTCTAAATTAAATTATTGTAATTTTTATTGTAATAAAATTACTGATTTCCTTTTAAACATTTATTAGGTGCTCCTATACATGTAAATATTATGTTTAGTAATGTGTACTGCATGTGTAAATAATGTTTTGCTGTTCTTTAAAATTTGGAATGAAAAATACGTTTTTGCACTTATGTTCCTATGACGCACTCACGTTATATAATTTATGTATTCAAAATTTGTACATGCATTAAGTTTATTTTCTTCTTTTTGTTTATTATTTTATTTACTTTTACATATATAGTATGTACATTTAAGTTATTATATTAACTTTGAGTAAAACGGTTTTGTTCAACATGACTCTTTGCATGAGAATCAACGTTAGTTTCAACGACAAAAATGTTCATTCCCATGAGAATTAGTTCTGCAACGTAGTTCTCACAAATCGTAAAGCAAATAGCTTGACAGTCGTAGCGACTTTGGATCTTTAGCGATTTCCCTACGGGACGTTGGATACGTGTGGCATGTGTTTTCACGAAATACACATATATTTTAACCCTTCTGAACCATCGATATCTTTCACTTCTTCTCCCTCTATTCTTATTCTACTATTTTTTTTTTTTTTTTTTAAATACAATATTGTAACTTTTTACGTTTCATTTTTTTTTTTATTAGACTTTTCTCTCACACAATTTATACATATATTCACAGAGTTTCTCATACTAGTATTTTTTATTTTTAAATCATTGAAATTATGATGACGAAAACTTCAGTCTATAATTTAACTTCAAATATTTTATCTATAGGTGTATATTTTAAAGTATTATAGTTATTTTACGGAAGTATAGCTAATATTTATCCAAAATTTATTAATAATTTTTAGTTGATATTAATTTTAATCTATTTTTATTGAGAAACAAGTTTGTTTATTCTTACTGAAATTCGTTTTTCAAATCAAAACATATAATAAAAAAATTTCCAACTAGAAATTATTTTCAAGTTTTTTTTTAAAAAACAATATTTTCGTCATATAACAATAATATTGTAGTTATATGATTGGCATATAAAATAATCAGGATTCAAGTTCGAATAATCCTACTTTAAACATGACATAAAAAAAATATTTTAACAATAATATGAGTGAAAATTTAAATTTTTTATCAAATTTTAAATATCAGTAATTATCATAATTATTAAATTAATTTTATTTAATCGTTTTTTTCTGCGTTACATATAAGTTTTTTGAAAACTTCGAGTATTTGTAAACAAGAATATATTCGATAAAATAACTATTTTATTCAATAGCGAATAAATCTTTGTATAATGAACCTTACCATTTTTCTTTTTATTTTATAATAATACATAATTTAGTTTATTTACAATGTAAATATGAATAATTTTATAAGTAAAAAAAATTATATTTTAAAGTAATATACCTTTTAATAATTAAAAATTATGTAAATATAGAAAATATAAATTTCTACGAAAAACAAAAAACAAATTACTTAAATTTATGTTCACAGTATTATTACACACTAAACAATAAGTAAAATTATTGAATATAAAAATTTTTAATAAAAAAATGAATGCCAACACAACGAGGTGTAAATAACACGATATAAACATGGGTAACTACCAATAATCATTAAAAATAAGACGACACGTTAAACATTGCAAGAGAGAGAGAGAGAGAGAGAGAGAGAAAGGTGTAGATAGTGTATATAAATAAAGAGATACAAGCAAGCAACGTATCTCGGAAGAAATATTCGGCGTGGACAATAGAGGCACGAGTCACGGACAATCAGGTAATCCATGTGTGCGTGTGTGTTTTAGGGATCTGGTGAGCAGCTGCGCGTCAACGTCGAACGGAAATATGGCCGCGGTAGCGATACCCGGGCCCTCGACATCCACCGCCTCCTCGTCGCACTCGTCTTACGCGGCGAGGAGATTCGCCGGCTGGCGCGCCGCAGCCATTAACGGACGTAACGAGTACGTGCGCTGTCCCGTCCGGCAGCCCGCTTCCGTCGAGGAGAGGTGAAGACTCGGCCGAACAATATTTACCTTCTTATTAAAACGTCACTCACCTATACTTATTAATATTATTATTATTATTATTAATATTAATGAATTACTTATATACATTCAGCCAATAGTTATCGTTATTATTCTTTATTATTCTTTATTGTTATTATTATTATTATCATCATCGTTACTTTTATTATTCGTCATTAAATCACAACGTACCTTTTATTCGTTTACCTTTCATTTTATTATAAACATTATTATTATTGTTATTACTGTTATTATACATATATTATTGTGATTTTCGTCTATTTGTCTAGTTTTTTAACGTTTCCTTTGTCATACATACATATCCAATTATTTTGATTTAGCGTCTTCTTAATTAATCATAGTTTCAAAAATAAAATGATGTTTAATTGATAGAATTTTTACAAATGCTATAGTATTTAATTATCAATTATGGTATACTATTAAAATTGAAAACAAATTAATTTCGTAAGAAAAATTTTGTAAGCTCAATAAAAATTCAACATTAGAGGCTCTGAGAATACATATAAAATAAACTAAACATATCAAATTCTTGATTGATGAAAAAAGCATTTATTTTTTTCTATAGAAATTCTTCATTGAACCAAGTATAGTTACAATCATAAATGTACGCATCATCAATTAAACACATTTTGTCTTATTTTACGAATTAAATTATTTGTTTTCTACTATATCATTAAATTTGAAGTCATTTGTTTATTGGTTTCATTTTAAAATGATTATTTTATTATAATTTCATCACAAAAAAAAAAAAAAAAAAAAAAATTTCGGTGATGATTTATGCTTTAATATTAAAGAGAATGCAAATGCAACTAACTAAACAAGATTCTTACAAAGAATTTAAAAATGCCAGAATTTTTTATTATTTTTTTATTGGCAATATGTTACTTGATATATATACTACACTGTTGATGATTGTTGTTTTGCGATTATTACGTGATGAGATTAAATTCTAAAAAAACGAGAATAGCTTTTTAAAAAATTTCTAAAAGTTTTTTCGTAGGACGTTGGTATTTTTTAACAAATAAATAATTTAACGATGTTGACAAAATATGTTTGTACTTTAAATATTCGTTGTTATTTTTTTTAATGTATTTCATTTTGATGCAAAATAAAATTTTTGTTTTCATCGATATTTAAACTCTTCTTCACAATAATCAAACATATCTGTTTATAAGGTGCCAATGTCTAATGCGAGAAATGAACGTCTAATGAAATTGTTTTTTTCAAAACGAAAAAAATTCTTTAAATTACAAAGTTTAAAAACGTTTTTTATTTTTATAAAATTATATTTTGCATTCCTTATTATTTTTATGAAAAACTACCGTTGTAAATATGCTAATTTAAATTACGAATTATTCAAGTACACTTTTGTACAAAAAGAAAAAAAAAAGAAAAAAAAAGAAACTTCGTAGAAAAAGCAATTTACTCGCAAGAAAAAACGTTTTAGAAAAAAAAATAAATAAATAAATAAAAGCTAAATGTTTGTTGCAATGTAATCATGTTTCAATATAATATGTGTTATAATGAATAAAAATAATTAAAAATAATAAAACTAAAGTTAATTAATATAATGACAATATTAATTAATAATTATTATCTCAGAATCGCTTTAAAATATTTTTTTTTTAATCTTTTCATTTCCATGCATGATTATGAATGATGTGATATGTGCAATAAATTGTTTACTTTTTATTATAATTACCTAAACGCAATATTGTCTAATTGTTTTACGTACGTCGTATCGTCGATGTGTATTTATTATGTAATGCCATTTAACAGTATAATTAAACAACGAATCTTGTAGTTGCGTTATATAGAGCACGCTCGTTATTAAAAGCCTATTTTTTTTTGTTTTTTTTTTCTCATTAAACTATTTTGCTGCACGTTGCTGTATGCAAATTAATTTTCATTGTAACGCGACAATCTCGAGTTCAGTCGAGAAAATGAAAAATTCGTTCGAGTGCTTAATTATCTGTGAATAATTTAAATTATATAATTTTTATATCGATTAATTTTATACGACAATCGAATGAAACGTAGGATACTATAAAAATTTATCGTGATCAGATGTCAAAGACAAAAAGTTTACTAAAAAAGTTTACTAAATAATTGATGAGAATTTTCTGAAATTAATTTTTTAATAATTACAGTGCAGAGAAAAGGGTATTTTTGCCTTAATATTTATCAAATTCAAATGATTGAAAACGTTTTTAACGAAGTAAATAAAATTCCAAATACCAAATATTATTAATAACAAATTATAAAAAATCATATATACATAACCTTAAATCACCTTTCATAATTATTATTCTAATGTTGTATATTCAAGTGAATCATGAGTATATCAAATTGATTTTAAAATTTTATTTTTTTGAAAAAATTATTTTCTCATATAAAATTTTTGTAGAAAGTGTATTTTCATATATTAATAACATAATCAAATGTAAGAAAGAAATATGTAAATTGAAATATTTAGTATCTAGTTCATTTTAATGAGAAAAATTAAAATATCTAAACCTTATGACTTTATTTATTCTTATTTATATTTAAAACTTTATATTGCTTATTTGATTTAAAAAATTTAATTTTATAACAACGTAAATTAGACCTTACATCAATTTTAATTGCAATTTTTCTTATATAATTTTATTGTATTTTTCTACTGCATTCGGTTTTAACACAAAATAATTGGTTAAAAAATCGTCAATTAAATCACGTTTTTTCTTCTTTTTTTTTTATCGGATTATATAACAAAAACCATTCAGCAAATACTAATCCGTATCAAACATACGTAATCCAAAAATCTTGTAAATCTTGTTCATCATCTATAGACATAAATTTTCTCGACTGAAACATTAATATTCTGAATGCTTTAATTAAATATAGTTATAAAAAACTGCTAATCAAATAATAGCAATATTTTTATTTTAGCGAAATTTAAAATTATAAATGAATAAATTATTTACTCCTACTTGCCAGAACATGAAAATTTTAATTATTATGAATAATTAGAATCTTCTTTGAGAAAAATTTATGAAATTTCAACGAATAAAATTTATTATAATTAGAAGTAATACTTTAATGAGAAATGGCAATATATATTTATGGTACTTATTTTAATGTGTGAAAAATTGATACTTCTTGTTTCAATTATTTAAATAATTTAATAATACTTTGATAAATATCAAATTATTTATCAAACAAAATTTATAATCATATTTGAACGTTTTTTATGGCTATATTTATATTTAAAGCATTTAGAGTATACAGTTCAACCGAATGCGATAAATTCACTAAACAAGAGTTAATCGGCAACCCTCAAAACTCAATCAACCCATTGATAGTTAAATTTTCTTCTCTACAACCATCTTACTCTTCGATGTAATAAAAAAAAAAAAAAAAAAAAAAAAAAAAACAAAAAAAAAACTAACCATTTCAAAACCCCTACGCCGTTCGCTTGTGCTGTCACACCTCTGCCTATCTCTGTTGCAATAAAAACAATTTTCAAGTCACGTCCCAGCAAAGCAAGAAACAATCTCTAATACCAACTCACCACCAATAATATATATATATATATATATATATATATATATATATATATATATTAAACTTAAAAAAAAAAAAAATAAAGCTAAAAATAAATGCCAGATTGACCAAAACTCGGCTATCCCGCACACGACTCTCCCTGTGCAGGTGTTACAGGCGGTCCTGCGAGCATTCCGAGCAATTACCACGCTGCTCGTTACCGGGTTCCAGTAGACACCCACCCCTGGTACACCATCACCATCGCCGCCACGAGAACGCGGCCGAGGCCCGTCACAGCAAAAGCTGCGAGTACGGACAGCGTCGCACGACGGAGCCGAGCGTCGAGGTCCAGCAGCACTTTGGCCTACCGATACTCAGCGTCTCGGAGCCGAGCCCGCCGGACGAGATCGACCGGGCCGACGACTACTTGTAGGGTTTGCTCGACGAGGGCTCCTCCACCTCTACTTCCGATCCTTCTCCCATCCTCGCCACTCCCTATCCCTATCCCTATCCCTTTGCTAAGGAGCTCCTCGTTTAGCTTGATTAAGCGAATCCATGCATATATATATATATACCATATACATATATACGCGCCCAGCAACTCAACGCAAAGTGCAATCGTGTCACCGGCTCGAGCGAGCAATCTCTCGATTTTAAACAAGACTATTATTCTCCCGGTTTAATGATCTGAAATTATCGGATAATACACAATTAAAAAAAAAAAAAAAAAAAAAACAAAAATAATAATGATAATAAAAAAAAATAAATAAATAAATAAACGGGAGGAAGAAAATGAGAACTCTTACCGATAATTATCTATCGTACGTATAAAGTGCACAATATGATATTTTATTTTTTCCTCGATCGCATTGGTCACGATGGAGTTATTAAATATGCGAGAGTTACGTATAGATATAATGCGTTGCGCTCTCTACCGAATTGAAAAAAAAAAAGAGAAAAAAAAAAAGAAAAAAAAAAAAAAAGAGTTACAAGGCATCGAATTTATTCTTACTTTATTTATATTTCGTGAAATTCATGTGCGACTCTCTCATTTTTATACGTAATATTTAAGATATAATTAATCAAAAATCTAAAACAAAGTAGATTTATTCGTTCGTTATTATTATTTTCTATATATTATTCAAATTCTAATTCACATCATATTGCATTGTAAAGCTTTGTACACAATTTATAACTGTCAATAAAATTCTTAAATAAAGTCGATATATGAACATATAAATATAAGAAAATAAATTCAAGTTTATTAGAATGTCTTGTGCAACGTATTGATTCTTAAACATTATTATAAAATTGAAAATATTACAAGATTGCTTTCATAAAAATTTTTTTAATATATTAATGGATAATTTTCATAAATTACGTTTAAAAAAAGAAAAATATTTAAAAAAGTTTAAATTGATATTTTTAAACAAATGAAGACAGTTGTTACAGAAACAATTGATATATTTTGTATAATATATCGAATATATGTGACACTTTATATTTTTTATTAAGTATGCGCAATATTAACAAATAAAGGGATGTTGCATAAATTGCGTATAAAAATGTATGGTTTCATATAAAATTTACGTAAAAATCTACTTTGATCATTAAAACACATCAACGGTTATCGAATACCATCGCCCGATTAAACGGAAAAGATTATTAAAAAAAAAAAAAAAAAAAAAAAAAAAGTACGCAGAGATTGAGACAGAGAGAGAGAGAGAGAGAGAGAGAGAAAGTAGGGAAAATTTGAAAGAATTTAAGAAAGTACAATAAAAATGCAGGCTGAATGCGATTCAATTAGTTCTAAATGCATATGCAAATTCGGGAAGAGCTTAGCAAAGTAAGAGAAAGAGAGAGAAAGATTCGAGTCCTTAATCAAGTCACCGTAGCGTCCTAGGAGGACCGGAGTGCGCGCAGTTTACCTAATGCGCCAACTTATTCAGATAAGGGACGCAATTAATAGAGATACGAGAAGCGCGCGAGAAGTGTGGAGCAGGTTCCGCGTGCGTTTCTTCATTCGCCAAACAAAAACGGCAAGGACTCACCGTTTACCGAAACTACATAATAAAACCGTCCGGCTATCTTATCAACGGTTACGGCGAGTGGAGGTTTTATTATCTAATTGTGGTAAGTTTCTTGTACGATGTACGTATATAAATATATATATATATATATGTATATACTTCGTATATGGCGAGAAAAATAGAAATTTTATTTAATTGGTTTTTAAACTTCTTCGCAATTTTTAACTTAATTGCAAGCTCGAGTGTGATATTTGTCAGAATTACCTAAATTTAAAAAAAATTAAAAGCAATAATTCTACAGTTATTAATGTACTATATATGATATATTCTTGAAAGTCATAAAATAAATGTCATTAGGCAATGAGTAAAATATAAATAAAACTTTTCTCATTTTTCTGGAAAATTTTCAATTTCTAAATTCGTATTTGAAATATTAAATATAGAATAATAAATAAATGAGTTACTTTATAAAGAATTCTTTAGTATAACGTCACTAAAAAATATAACTATCAATATTTTAGCACTCGAAATAAGAAATACACGATTTTTCTAAAAAAATATTCATCAAACATAATATTCACACATTATGATTTATTTATTGCTACAAAAACGATGTACACTAATTGTTTAATACTTAAACGGTCAATTCAAATAAATTTAATTTAATAATTTGCCATATTGGCATTATTAATATTTTTCATTTAAAATTTTTAAAATAATAAATAATATTTAATAATTTTATAGCGTACTTTTGATTCGAAAAGAAAAATTTTATTTGTAGCAACATTTTCGGAATAATTTATACATTTACCAATTAATAGGAAAATAACAAAACTACAATATCAAATAATGTGTAAGATTATAAAATTAGGCGTAGCGATATTAAATTAAAATTTTACAAAATTTAATTAAAATCACTTGCAAAACTAGCAAACGATATCGATTAAACTTTCACAATTACAAAATAAGACCTTCAATCCCGCTTACATCTCACGCGCGTTCGAGCGCCCATCGTTCGTATGTAAATACATATTCATGTGTATATATATATAAATACATACATATATATAGAAGTTAAATCTATATATATATACATATATAAAAAATAGAGAGCGTACGGCTCTACCCCTATATAATTTCTTTCCAGGACGCGTTCTCTCTGCGCGGATGAGGGGAAGCGCGCCTCATCCTGTTTGTCTCTAAACCACATACCTTTCGTGCCGTCGCGCGTAAACGCATAATAGCGGGGACGAAATATACAGCAAATTCTGGGAACAATGGAACAAAATAAAAAATAATAAATAAATAAAAAAAAAAAAAAAAAACGTACGGTTTCTGCGGAAAAACTAGCTCGAGAATATCTGGGGAACGAACATCTCGCTCGCGTATGCGTTTATATGTGGCTATACGTACATGTATATTTATATACTTGCATGTGTATACGTAAGTGTTTATATGTACACGTATGGGTACACGCAAACGCTCGCAACGTGAATTTTGTACATAGTGCACGGATTCGAATGCCGCGCGAATAGCGATGCAAAACGAAAAAAAAAAAAAAAAAAAAATATATATATATATATATATATATATATATATATATTACGCATCGGATCGAAGTAACGACGCATCTGCAGTGCTTTAGTTTGCAAAGGAGCGAGAAAAAGCGCACAAGTGATTTAATGCGTGCTGAGCGAGAATTGCTGCAGCTTACTGCGCCGAGCAGTTTTTTCTAGTGCGCCGTTTTTGCGGAAACTTTTCAGATGGAGTTTGCTAAAAGTGATTGATGCATACGAGAACGAATATTTTAAGTTTTATCCTTAGCTTTTCACTCAAATTTTTATTTTATTTTAGTGAAACTTTTAAAATTATATTTGTATTAAAAAAAAAAAAAAATTTTTTTTTGTTTCATTGTATCTACATGTAAATTCACAAACGATGAATAAGTTAATAAAAAATGTATATGTAACATGTGAATTTTTAACTAAATCTTAAGACATAATTATTTGAACAAAAATTTTTTTAATTTGAAATTTTAGTAAAGATAGTGACATTTGAATAATTTCATTCTCATATACATTATCGACCGAATGCGGTTACGTTTATGAATATTAATTAAATATTTCTTATATGATTTAACTTTTTTTTTTTGTAGCAGGTAATAACTGTTATTTCGCTTGATAAATCGCTAAATTTTTGTCGATAATAAATTGCGCGATAATATAATTACCAGAATTTATTTATCAAGCAGGTGAAATGTTCTTACGGCCAAAAATTGCGGGCATCGCGTGCATCATAATCGTTTGAAATTTTTCCGCAATAATTGCCCGATAAGCGAATAATGTAAAGGTACATTTGTTAAATCGAAAGCGTAGGAATTTTTTTTTTTTTTTTTTTTTCAGTTTAACAAATGTACTCTGAAAATTTTATAAAGTATGAATAAGATTAGAAAAAAATTTAGCAAAAATAAAATTACTGATTTATTTAATAAGCTCGTCGGTTTATTTTTGTATTATGTATTTTAATAAAAAGAAAAATTCAATATATCGATCTGTCACATTTGATCTTAATAACTCAATTAACGTGTAAATTTTATAATTTTAAGAAATTTTAGAGTACATGTTAATATTTTACAATAAACGTAAAAAATTTAAATTAATAAACTTGATAAATATAATTAATGTTTTAAAATATTTATGATTCAAAATATTCTCTTGTTTATTAATGATTTTTTCGTTAATGATTTGTTAATGTATTCTTTTACTAATAATACTTAATTATAAATAACGAAAATTTTAATCTCTCAGCAAAAATGAAATATTTATCAAATTTAAAAATTCAATACTAATTCAAGAAAAGTCATTAGAAAATTTCGTTAACGAAAATTTCAAATCGAATTCACGCTGAATCGGACCCCAGAATTCTCTTGCAGGCTTTAGCCTAAATCTACGCGGCTATACCGACGTTCTAGCATATATTTACATAATAAATACCCACTATACGAATAAAAAAAATCGTGTAACGCTCATTTGCTAATTCGAGCAAAAATTTTCTATGGATTAGTGTATAAGCTTATAGAAGTAGATTGGTATCGTTATACCTATAACTGTAAAACTTGCGTTCTCAAATAAGCTTAAGATACGGCGAAGGGAAAGTTTCTTTTTTTTTAACTTTTCTTAAAATAGGATAAACATTTTAAGTGAAAATCTATACTTTAAAAAATTTTACGAAGAAAAAGATTAATTTTTCGCAATTAATATTACTCGCAAACAAATTGTAATTACTTTATTTTTAAATAAATACTGAAAATAATCTTTAAAAAAAGATAAAAAATCAATTATTTTCACCAAGAGGAAATTTGCAAATATATTTTACTTTACCTAACATCGAACGGATTATCGATTTTTTTTTTTTTTTTAATCTTTTGTCGCGGCTAAAAATTGCTCTATTATTGTTTAAAATCCTTGGACTTATTATCTATAATTTCAACGGATATTTGTCAAGCGTGTCTAGCTAGCAGAAAAGAGGGTCGAAAATTCGTGAAAAAGACATTTTTCTCAACTTGTACGAAGTAGGGGAAAGGTAGGAAGGAGTAAATATTTCATAAGACAGCGATAGACCGCGAGCTGGAAAACAGCACACACGCCCGATTGAATTTCTGCTTAGCGCGACGACTGCGAGCCCGACGTTCTCTCTGTGTTCATATCATATACTCGTACATATGTATGGTATATTCGCAGAGAAAAAAAATGGGCCAGTTTCGCGCGCGCAGTCGGTCAGTGAGTTGTTACATGTATATATGTATATATACATATATGTATACGCGACTAGCAACGGCTACTCTAAGCAAAACGAATAACGTTGTATGCATTCGTTCGTATATGTAAAGAAAATTGAATCAATAGCGTAACCTTAACTTCCATGTACTTGTCATACCTTCACATAGTATGTACGCATACGGATACGTGCATAGTCGCTTCTTCTCGTACATTGATTTGCATTCATGCAGATTCATAGAAATAAATATCAAACGCCTCTCGACAGTCGATAAAAAATGCCACCTAATGCGCTTGAAAAAGTTTATTCTATTTTAAAGTACCAAAATATACGCGTCAATTCAAAACTGCGAGTTATTATAAAAATTTCATTGTACAGCAACGATTATAAACTTAAAATATGCTTGCAACTTGCATTTTATATATTAACAATACAATAAATAAGGGTGGCTAATAAATTTTACTGCTTTTTATTGATCTATAAACAAACCGCCGTAATACCTATTGAAAATATTGATGAATAATATTATAATAAATTACGAATTATTTCATACCTTGATCCGAAATTCTTACGCTTGCCAAAAAAAAAAAATCTACGTGCAAACGTAAACAGGGAAAAAGTAATTTATCGCACAGTATAGTACATTTTCGATAAACCGATTCGAAAATAAAATTTTTTCGTTCGTCGATACACATAGCGTATCGTAAATCTCGCGTTGTATAAACATCTACACGGTTTGGATTACCTTCCCGGCATTACACATACGAAATTCTTTTATTTTCGTCCTCGAACGATATACAGTGGTATATTACGCAGGGATTTCTATCGTATCCTAACGAAAAAACAAATTGGAATTTACGTTAAAGCGGTATGAAACATTTTTTCGCTTTATGGGAATACCTCTTCGGATGGAACGTGACGTGTTTTAGTTTTACACTCATGACGCAAAAAATATGGGTTGAATTTTTCAAGGACTGTGAGAAAAATGAAAATTTCAAGGTTTTTAAGTCACGTTGCGTATACTCTTATGTTACTGCTACGAGTCCGAATTTTTCAAGAAACGATAATTAACGATAATAACGATATGTGCAAAATTGCATAAAAATTTTATATTGATAAACGATAATCGATCAACAAAAAAATAATTAACAAACATTTTTAAAAAGTTAATTTTTTTCAAAATTTAGTCCATATTTAACAAATGAAAATTATTCGAAAAGATTAAATTTATTTGGAAATTTCCTCTTATAGTTCATTCGACTAAATTATTATTATTACGAAGTGACGATAAACTATGATATATATAATATTTATACAAATAGTAATATAGTTACGTTATTAATGATAAATTAATTGCATTAAAGAAATGCATAATAATAATAATAATAAATAATAATAATAATAATAATAATAATAAATAATAATAATAATAATTAATAATAGTAATAATAATAATTAATAATAATAATAATAATAATTAATAATAATAATAATAATAATAAAAATAATAGAATACATTGCGCTGCACTTATTCTATATAATAAATAAAAAATTATAATATCTAAAAATAATATGTACACGCTGTATAAATAATATAACATTCGATCCCGCGGAAGTTTAATGTTTTTAATTAAACTATAAATAAACGGTTTTAATTGACTGTTTTCTAATGATAAACCAACGATTATTATTCTTTAATAAGTCTCAATTTTAAAATAGAAGATTTACAAAAAATTCCATTTTTTATATAAGCGCGTATTTATTTACAATATGAAAAATAAATAAAAACAATATAACGTAGTTATTACTACATTCATCGCAAAGCGATTATAATTTTCAGTTTAATTATACGTGTACTGACATTTAAAAAAAAAAAAAAAAAACAAAAAACAAAAAAAAAAAAGAAAAAGAAAATGAATAAAAATAAAAATGTTTTCTATATATCATATCACGATTTTATATAAATAGAACGTCGACCAATCCATTAAACATAAATATACAAAATGCTCTATATAAAACCACCAATTAGCTTTAGTACCTTGAACGGTTTGTAAGACTACGAATTATGGTTCATATCTTAGTGTATGAAGTTTTTTTTCAATCTTCTTGAATATTTACAACGAAATCCATCAAGTAAATTAATATAGCTGTATATGTCGATGTATATACATGTCTTTCAATTATCGGCATAGATAGTTTAACGTCCAGAAATAATATCGTAATGATCATAAGAGTACATTGATGTAAATCTAATTGTCAAAAGAAAATAAATAAATAAATAAAAAATAAGAAAATAAAAAATTAATGAATAGTAAGTCAGGGTATACGTGCTATCAAATATTTCATTTGAAATTATATCTGTGAAATAGATTTATATTATAAAAAATATATTTCTTTTGCTATTATATGTTTCATATTTAAAATTACAAGTGAGAATATTTTATGCCATATTAATTTTTGTTCTTCTGCTTTTGTTTTTTTTTTTTTTTTTTATAAATTTTTATTTAAATTTAGTGAAAAAGAAATAAGAAACAAAAATTACTTTTATGTTTACATTTTCCTTTTCCATACTAAATTTTATTCAATAAAATTTTCATAATATTTTCTTCAAAATTTAAAAATATTAACAAAAATGTAAATATATAGATGATGAAATATTTTATTTAAGAACATGAAAATATTCTTTTGAAACTTCAATATATGAATTCTTCGAAATTTTTATACTTTTAAATTTTAAAAGGAAAATTTTTTTTCTGAATTCATTTTGCCTTGCACATTTTTATAAATTTTCTTATTATTATAAAAATTAAATCATTATTTAAATTTTGTATCAATGAACTCTGTACTAAAACGTAAACCATTGACTCATTATTCAATCGATATATTTCCACCGTATATATGACATTAAAGTGTATTTAGCAACTAACGAATAATCCTAAGAAAATTTGATGCCTCAATAATAAATATTAATATCCAAGTTTATTAGTATTTCCAATTTTAATAATTGTAATAGTACAATAATAATCAATTTTGAGACCAATAAAGTGAACGTCTCTAAAATTTTAATTAGAAAAAACATTATACAAAGTGAAACACTGTGAAGTTTAAATCCATAGTGTTTCTGTAAAGTATATATATATATATATATATATATATACAATTTTTAAATCGTCATAAACGAAATAGACTTGAATTACTGTTTTTCTTTAATAATAGCTCAAGGTACTTAAGAAAAATTATTTTTATTTCAATATTATTTAAATTAATACTAATTATAGAATGTAATGTATTACATTCAAAAGATAGATGATTGGGTACGAATAAAGCAAATGAAGTTTTAAACATAATTGTATTAAACTTACAGTATTATTATGCCGATAATTTGTAATTAATTTATTAATACGAGACATTTATGTTACGTAAATGAATTTAATGCGTTATAAAATATTGAGATTTTTATTTTAAATTAACATTATACAACAATAAAATAAATGTTTAATACATTGAAAACATATTTGTAAATAATTAATAAATTTATTCAAAATAAATTGTAATTGTAATAAAATAAACTGTAACAACAATTATAAATGGAATTTTAAAATTAATATTTATATATATATATATATATATATATATATATATATATATATATATATATATACATGTAAATTTTAACTACAAATACTTAAATACGAAAATAAATCAATTAATTTTAAAAAAATGTGTAGATTCTATAAAAAAAATTTTTAAACACCGAAGTCGCTGTAAGAATTATTCTATTATAATTATTATACTTATACTGCAGTAGATTATGAAAAGGTCTCGCAATAAATTAATGGTAACAAATTAAAAAAAAAAAAAAATAAAAAAAAAAGTAAACTTATAAGTAGCCTTTGATAATTAAACATAAACATTAACAAAAAAAAAAAATCTATTTTTACCTGTAAATGTCGAAAATGTGTAATATTTTTTAATTATTTGCATCAATGTAAATCGGAAAAATCAATCATTAAAGATGGAAAAAAAAAAATATAATAATTGATAATTAAATGTTCATTGGTGTTGATGAAAAAATAACTACAATGTCTTTTTAAATAATAAATCGGTTAACTTTATAATTGAGCACCAATTGTGCTAAGAGCCAATATCTATCTAATTTTCTTTGCATCTTTTAAACGTATATGATGTACGCATTTATGAAAATACTTCGATGCACAATTAAAATTAAGAATAAAAAAATGATATATTGAATACGATCGACGTTCGATTCTTTGTGTAAAATTTCAAGCAAAAATTTTTTCATCTTATGAATATTCTCTAATTATACAAAAAAGACAATGAGTTAAATTTGTTTAATAATTTGCTTAAATAAATATTCTTTAATAAATTTTAAAGTCATCTTCATAGACCATAATTTATTTATTTATTTATTTATTTATTTATTTATTTTTTATGTAAATACAGAACAACAAGTAAACGCTGACACTTTTTACTGGGACCAAAGAAAATTCGACGATACCATATTCGACGATACGGGTTTTCCCTTCTAAAAAGTTTGAGAATTTAAAAGTCTCAACAACGAATAAAAATATACCGTCTATTATGCGTATTCCATCGAATTATTATAATTTTTTGGATGGAATAAAATATTAATTTGCAATTAGAGTATATTTTCGTTAAATTGACAAATTTGTTTATTAATTTAGAGCATTTAAAAGTCAATAAGGATAGAAAAATATTTAGAAATTTTTATAAAATAAATCGAGTCTTTTTATTGTAATATTCCAAAAAAATGACGAATAACAAAAATATATCTTAAAAAAATCTAGAAACCAAAGTTACCTTAAGAAAAAAGTATCATAAAGTCTGAGTTGTATTAAATCTAAAAGTATATTTCCACACAACAAAATGTAGTGCATTAAGAAAACTCCGATAAAGTTCCGAGTACTTTCTTCGATCGAGTGCTACGATGCTGCGATTATTAAAATACAAAACGCAAAAAAAAATAAAAATAATGAAAGGCGACAGTGCACGTGAAAAAAAAGAAAAATAAATAAATAATTCGGTATTTCCGATTGTAGACGAATTTTGTGCAACGGAGCAACAACTGCGCGCTTTCGACGATTCGGTGACGTAGGACCTTGTACGTAGTGTGTGCACCAAATGACACATATTGATTGCGTCGGCCAACGATCAATTATTCAAGCGGCTACTCGAGGAAGCCCAGTGTCGTTTTACTTGAGACGAACGCGAAGCGTCTCAAGGTCAAAAGACTTTTAAAATCAAATCCACAAAACCTGATATCACCGGTTCTCGATTCTTCTCTTCTATATATATATATATATATATATACATATTTTTTTTTTTTTCGTCCTTTTTTTCTCTTTTATTCTTTTCCCGTGTTGCCGTTGTAATTGTTAAAAGGTTACTATTTAATGCTATCAACGAAATTGCGCAAATAGTATATGCGTTTTAACGGTAAATCAGTATTTTATTAAGTGCGCATGCAAAATATTTTTTGCAAAATCATGTTAAGTCGAAAGGTTTTGTTACATTTGATGTTTCTTTATAAATTTACCAACGAATAAGAGTTTTGGAAAAGAAATTTACGTATTTTATTTTTCTTATCTCGAAATGATAACATGCATTTGTCGAAAAAATAATTTGTACGAAAGTTATAGAAATCAAAAGGAACAACGTGATAGTGGCCATCGATTTGATCTTAAAAATAAGTTCCAAGATCATTTAAAAATCCACTTATTTATTCATTTATTGTTTTTTTTTTTTTTTTTTTTTTTTTTTTTTTTATATGAAAACGCTTATTTTTAATCTCAAATTTTAAAAGAGCGCAAAATTTTACATGGTTATTTTTCTCACAAATGCATAAGCCTCACAAAGATCTGTGCGAAGAGAAGAAAATTTGTTTTTTTTTAAATGTCCTATGTATATATTTTGACAATGAACTTTTCTTAATTGTCATCGAAACCCACAACCAGTTACATTCGAGTTATTGTAAAAAGAATCTTAATAAGAAACATCCTACTTTCAATGTTAAACTGAAACGACGATTTTATGACTTTTAATCTTAATAATGCAGCAACAATGATATAAAATACACGGATATGCCTTGCATTTAAAATTTCGTGACACATTGAATCTAGGAAGAATCTTATTACCTGATAAAGTAATTAGCCTTAATTCTTAAAAATTTTACTTCATGAAGCTGTGGTATTTACGTAGAAAGATCATAAACGTAGAAAACTAATAAACTTCCTTCGACAAAAGTAGCCTTAAGAGCCTTATATTTCTAGCAATTCTCTGAATTACTATCCGCTTCTCTCCCTCTTAGAGTAAACTTTTAATACGTCGATCGAGTTAAATTAACACAGTAAATAATATAGTGGTAGAATGCACATAGATTAGTTTTGAAATTTGAGTGATTTGCGAAGACCTTTGTCTCGGACGAAGGATTTGCATGACTCGCGCCAAGACTCCTATTTTTGAATTTCTTGTATTGCACAGACCCATAAAATAAAAATTGTCACGGATTAGACACTTAAACTTTAACTTTAGTCCTATACGCCGGGTTTCTTTTTTCGAGGTCAATAATAAAATAATTGAATGGATTTTCCATGATATTTTTAACTTTGAAAATACAAATTTTGACAGGTATGGCTAAAGCTTACGGTTTCAGTGATTAAAAAGACATTATAGTCTATGATACAAGCGTTTTTTCTTTTACGGGTCTGTGTTACTAATCGTAGTAGTTCCTATATTATAAATTTAAACCAAAGTAAAGGAAAAATTGCGATTACATGTAACATACATATGCCACTGTACGAACAATGGGCGTACGTAAACAATGTGTGATTTATTAATGTCATTGTAAAGCTCCTTGTAATAACTTATAAGATTCATGTATAAAGTATCTAACAAGTCTCCTCCATTCTTTCTCTTCATCTTTTGCTATTGTTCAATAACTTTTCTGTTTGTAACTAATATAAACGATCTATATTAATATGTAAAAAAAAGTATATGAAAATATAATATTTTAATTTACTTTGAGCATTTCATTACAAACGCCTTGAATACCAATAACTACTATGTAATTTATTTAGGATATCTTTCTATAAAAAAGAATTACAAAGTTTTTAAGTAAAAAAATTTTATTGATCAAGTTGATGATTTACATTTTTTTAAATGAAATATAAAAAATAAGTAATATATTTTTTTATGATATGTTTTATGTATACTTTATTACATTCACTATTTCAGATCATATTTATAAGTATCATTTAGCAATAGTTTTATAAAAATAGTAATTTTTAAAGTTAATTAGATAAATGAAAAATTTCTTTTTTATACATAAGCAATAATTAACATATTTACAAGCATATTCGATGATTGTAATATGAAATCTTTCCAAATAAGATAAAAATTAAATATTTTTATAAAAATTTTATTTTTAAATAAAAAATTTTTTGTTTTTACATTATTAATATGTATTTACATTAAAAAATTGCACAAGTATTATAAAAGTATATAATACAGTATCTTTTCTATAATCTTTCTAGAAATTAACTGCAAATATGTATTTACATATTTTTCAAATATCTGTGCACCTTAATAATAATTTATACAAATAAGTGGCTTTGTACAATTTACTGTAATATTTCTAAAACAGAATCATTTTGACTCTTTTCACAATTATCACTAAATTTTTCTTTTTGCGGTGTAGTAGCGCTTGATATACTAGCATCTTTTGAATTACGACTAAAATTCATATTATCTAGTGGTAGATCTAGTGAACTTCCTTCTTTAACTTCATAGCTACTGCTAATATTTATTGTAGCTTCATCCGAAGTACTTTCCGATAAAGAATTTTGATTTCCCTTTTTTTCTAAAAGAATCTCTATTGAACTATCGTATACCGCAGTACTTGTCACTTCTCGACTTTTAGGAGAAATACTTTCATTCATTAAATCTATCCATGGATCCTCGAATATACTCTGTATGTCCATAAACTCTGATATAGGTAATTTTCTATGCCAATCAGGTTCATTTTTCTGAAAAAAAAAATAATAAATATACAAATAAAGTTATTGATAATTTTATATATAAGAAAAAATGTTATATTTTTAATTTTATACTAATAAAAAAATTTAAATAAAATATTTTAAATTAAAACACTTTTGAAATAGTTAAATAATAAAAATGAAATGAATAAATATCTGAACAATTAAAGTAAATAATTTCAAATTGTATAGTCATCAAAATATTGAAAAATATATAAATTTGTTATTTAACTTTAATAAAAAGTTTTTAAGATTTTTTTTTACATTAAATTAGATTACTATAAATTTACAATAGCCTGAATAGCAATAGCTTATACATTAATTTTAATAGAAATACAAATGACTAAAACACACCTGCCGATAATTATTTTGCTGATAATTTCGTTGAAATTTTTGGAGTGAATACGAATTATTCGAGTTATTTCTTTGATTGTTACAACTACCCGATATCGCTGTATTAGGAAATCGTTGATTGCGTCTATTAGTTGGCTGTCGCCAATTTCCTCTATTGTAATGACTTATGGGAGTACTTGAATCAAGAGGTATCATATTTTCTTCAAATTGATTATATGGAGAATTATTTTTTCCCGAAAATCGATAAAAATTATCATTATCATTTCTCATTTGCTTGTAACCATAACCTCTTCTACGACCACGACCACGATAGAAGTTATTTCTGGGTCCGCTTGGAGTACTCAATGGTGACTTTTTCATTTTAAAAGCAAAAAGAAAATAATGATAAAATTTTCAGAATTACAAAAACTAAATCTCACTACACAAACAAGAGAAAGAATATAAAACTAGAACCAACAAGTAATTACACAAACAACATGATTGTATATATATCAAGCTCAACTAACGCTATATTATAACTCTCGAAACTTATTGACTTTCGAGTTTTGACTCTCGAAACAGATTGGCCTCCCTCTACTGCTAGTCTCCGCCTACTCACATCAAGGCAGCAGGTAAGAGAGCAACTGCAGGTAAGGTAAATGTTGTTTATGTTAGATAGCGTCCTCTATATTGATTCTGAGAATTAAAATGCCGAATATGCGATTTAGTTTTAGCAGAAAGAAAAAACTATATTCTATTATATTCTATATTTTATTATATTAAAAACTTAATGTAAACTGATTTTTATTGTAAAAGAATTAAATATATATATTTTATACAGAAAAACAATTTTCATACCAACAGTAAGTAATGTACGCATATTTAAATCACTCTTTGAATTATATAGATTTTATTATAATTAAAATCATAAAAAAAAAGGGAAATTTAAAATAAAAATAAAAGAAAAATAATAAAATTTTTATCTGCAAATATATTTACCGTAAATTTAGACGCGTACAATTAGAAAACAATATTGTTTGGTGGGGGGAGTTTGTTTCGCCTCGCGTGGATGTACAGTGCCTTTATACCCATAGTGACGACAGTAGCAAATGATACGCCATTAAGAGGCGAATGCACATGCGCATTACAGCTATTTTGTTTCCATTTAAAAACGGCTGATTAACCTTACTTTCTTTAAGGATTCTGTTTTCCGAATTAATTTTAATTATGCACAAAACACGTATTTTATTACAATTATGTCGTAGACATCTTCCATTTAACAAAAATGGTATTATTTATGTTTTCGTTTTGAACGTATTACGTTACTAAATTAACCAATCAAAAAGTGGCCACTCTATTGTTGCCACTGTGGGTATAAAGGCACTTTAGAGTGGACATGTTCGAAGCGCCATCTTACCACTAGTACTAAACTAATATTTTGAGGCTCCTGTGCATCTATTAAGAAATGCGTTTTTTTGTATGCCTGTATCTTTATTGTATTGCTGCTCGAACATTGGATGAATTTAATCGAGTCCTTTTAGATTTTAATGTTTCAATTAATTTTAATAAGAAATAAAACACGTTTTTGAAATAATAAAGTATTTATGATTATACTTACTAATTAAGTAACTTTAAATGAAATAAATAATTTTTAAAAATACGATAAGTTGATTCTCAGCTATGAAAAAATCTTCACTTCAGTGTGCACTATTGTAACTTAATTCATTGTTACTTCAAAAAGGCCTCGGTGTGATAGAGTTACTACGCACGCCTTGCAAAAGTCCGGTATCGTGATTTCAAAAAAACTTTAGTTTGACCATGGTACAGGTTCCTCCTACGAGCAGTAAAGGAGGGAAGGAGTTAAGCCCGTTGGATTGTAGAAAGATTCTACCACTGGGAGAGCCCAAGTTAGTTTATTGTTTCTGAACAAATTATACCTAACAAAATTATACATAATTACTGAAAATGAAAAATGGTAGAAAAAAAAAAAGAAAGCAGGGACAGAGATACTTACGCAGAAGACCATGCAAAGACTCTCGATAGTTCAGAAAAGTCCACAAGACTGAAAATGATGATGTATAGGTATTTGGGGCGCAGCTCCGGCGCATGGATATAGCGTTCTTGGGAATGGAAGCGCTTATAGTTAACGGAACATGAGCACTGACATTTCAAGAGAAATGGATGTGATTAGAAAAGCTGTGAAGATTGAGTGGAGTGTTGTAACCACCTGAAGACTCTCTCTATGAACGCCGTAAAAGGTGGATAAAACAGACTGTAAAAAAATTGTTGCTAAAAGAGCCGAAGCACAGAAATTGGAAACTGCAACGAATATAATGACCAACAATAACACTAGGACCAAAAATTGGGCGTCTAGTTTAAACTCCGATAGCCGGAAATATGGAATTACATAAAGCTGCCTTCGTCAGATCTGCGTAGGAGAAGACATACGCAGATACAATGCGACGACTAACGAAGGAGGTTGATTCTTAAAGCTTCAACGTATCCTGAGTTGCCATGATACAAAAGGCGGTGGGTTTAAAAGAGAAAAAAACAGGAACGCATCAGCATCTGTACAAACATCAGAGTAGATGGAATGAATGACCTCATCAGATATATTTTCAAAACGTTGAAGAGCACAAGAGATTATTCAAGGTTATGATCTGATAAAGAAATGCAAATAAAAAGAGAAATGATTTACTTTGGTCAATGAAAAGAAATTATGAGAAAATGTTTGTAATCTAAAAATTTTAAGGGCATGAGATGTTTATAAAAATCATATGGGTATTATAGAAAAATAATTAAAAATAGCTTTTAAGGAAAATTATTACGAGATAATGAAGCATTCAAAATGAAGCAGTGAAGATATCGTTTCAAATATGAAAAAGAAAACATTGTGTTCTCGTAACTGTTATTGCAATTTCTAAAAATGACTCAGCCACTCTTCATCGCCACAAATGCTTCAGGCTGTGCAGTAGCAGGAGTACTATTGCAAGATAATGTAGGTAAAAATTTATCGATTGCGTATACTTTTCACGTATTTTGAGGACCTGAATTGCCATACGTCACCCGGGAATGAGACGCTTACCATGTCGCATGTAAGACAGATATTTAGTCATGGATATGTACTGGTAGAAAATTTATTTAAATCTCTAATTAATGACAAGTTTTTACTAAGGTTTAAATTGGTTGAGCTAAATATACGAGCTCTAAATTAGAGATTTAAATTATCTGGGTATAACTATGATATTTATAGGCAAGTAATCAAGTTGTTAAGACCAACAATAGTTATCCAGCAATCCAATTGATCTTAAATTGATCAATTTTTGAAATATGATTCTTTTACATAAATTATTTTTCTCGCAATTTAAATTTACATCAAATCATTTTATTTTATCTATTTTTTAATATTACCATCTGAGATTTTTAAAATCTATTTAAGGAAAAAATAGTTTTACAGTAATATACATATGATGCATATGCACATATTGAAATGAACTTTACAAAGAAAGATTTAAAACATTGATTTTAAACATATTTCGAAAACTTTATTAATTCTCGATTTTCGATATTGTCTGCGTCCATTATATTATAGTATTCGCTTAATGCAATTCAAAGTAAAAATTTTGTTCCTAAAATAATCTTAAGATCCAAATATCAAAGAGTGATTGAACTTTTATTTTTGTTTTGATGTGAAATATTTACATTTTCAATTTTTCCACATAATGAAAATTCTATAATTATGTGAAGGTAAATAATAAAAAATACAGATTCATTGCATTGGTCTGATATATTTACATATTAATCGTTATTTATAATCAATAATATTATATATATATATATCAACAAAATATTGTTTTAATTCTTAATAACCTAATAGAATCTAAAGGCTAAACAGTCATGTTTGATCTAAATTATTTTTTTCACTTTTCATCGCTCGTTTCAAGCGTTCTTTTCAGCTCCATTGCACATTCGTAATAATATCGCCATACATGACGAACGATAGCTATATAAATAAATAAACTAATATAAATTTACATAATTCACTATCTGGCCGATAGTAAACGAAATTCTTTAAAAAAAAATTATCGAAACCGCAAAGTAATGTTTTTTTTTTTTTTTTTTTTTTTCTATAAATAACAAAGAAATTAAACGTAGGGTAATTTTAAAGATTTTAGCTTGCAGTTTTTTTCTTCAAAGCGTATTAGATTTCTATAAAAATATAAATTATTAAAAATTGAATATCGTTACGGTAAGTATTTATATATTATTAATTAATGTTTATTTATTTATGTATTGGTTGCAATTAAGTGGCTTTTAAAATTAGAAAAACATTGTAAAATTCTAACAATTATACATAATTTTTGCGGTATCCATATTTTTTTAAAAAAAAAGGTAGATACGAAATTCATTGATAATACATTTTTTTTTTTAACGTTCTTGTACTTGCTAAAAAGTTATTTTAAGAACTAATAGTATAATAAAAAATAATTATCAATAAACTTCGTTTACATGCATTTATCGTAATTTCAAGATCGTAATCAACTTCATCTTGGTCCTCGAACGTAATGAAGTCTGTACATTTGATTTTTTCTCTAACATTTTTTTTATTTATTAAAAAACAACTCGCTATTATAAAATTTTCAGAGCTATTTTTCATTTTTTTTTTCTTTTTTTTTTTTTTTTGAAAGCTGTATAAACAATAAGTCACGTCAATTAATGATGCTCCTTTTAGGAAACATTAAAATTATGATTACTAAAAATTACTTCAGACACTACACAATTAATTATTCATTTATTTTTTCTATCTTTTAAGATATTTTTAGATACTTTATAAAAATCGTTTTACGGTAAGAAAAAAAAAAAAGCGAGTAAATATTTTTTAAAATGCATAAATAAAATATTAAATAAAATATTTATAACATTTTATAAAGTATAAACAAGAAATTTTTTGATGAATTATAATTTCAAGTTATACTCAATATTCTTATCGAGATAATTAGAAATAAAATTATTATATTTTATCAAGTTTTCGCATCAATTTTCGAACAATTATATTACATTAAAAAATAAAAGAATGCATCTTATTAAATAAGAGGGATAAGAATAGACGTTAAATTTTTCGGTTTTTTTTTTTTTTACATTAAAATATAGGAATCTTTTACAAAATATCCAACAATATTCGTAAAATGTAATGAATAATACAGATATAACATCGACCGTAACCAAAGTAATTTTCAGCAGTCACGAGTCGGTACATTTAATCGCTTTAACAGAAATTCACGAATCCTTACATCTTCTTCTTCTTCTTTATTTTATTTTAATTTTTTTTTTTTTTTTTTTTTTTTTTTTTTTGGTATACTTAAAAAGTCTCATTTACCGGGGCCGCTTCGAAGTCGAAGAGGGCGCCCGCGTTTTCTTTTACGCATACACAGCACTACCTCATTTGCAAGTCTGCTGCACGGCAACCCTCCGTTGGACCGCGTGCGAAAATTTGCTCCATCGCTCCCTTTATCCAGCTCCCTTCGATTCTCTCTCTCTTTCTTTCGCTCTCTCTCTCTCTCTCTCTCTCTCTTTCGCTCTCTCTCTCTCTCTCTCTTTCTCTCTCCTCTTGCTTGCCTTACACACGTACAATAGAAAAACATTTTCCTAGCTAGACAAAGTATATATCTGTACACTTTTACCGTGTGCCTTATCACTCGCTTTATACGCACTCCTTTCGCCTTTTCTTCGCGTATATCTTATCGGCCGCTCTTTTCGCTTTTTTTCTTTTTTTTTTCTGCGTTCGTAAAAAAGACGGACAGTATAGAGTTAAGTGATTCGCTCGTCGAATTTCTTTCGAACATTTCACGACTGTTATTCATAATTTTTTTTTTTTTTTTTTTGTATTCTTTCAAACGCTCTGCGCACACACTCTTTCGAAAAACATTGCGTCGTGCATTTTTATTTAAGTCATTCACTTTCTTCTTATTTCTTAAATTTAATATAATTTTTTTACATAAACTTATGTATTTTAATATAAAATACTGAATCGTGTAAATTAATCTCTTTTATATAAACTTATACATTTTGCATTCGTCGTTGCTTAAAAGTAGAATAATGAAAGGATTATTGTTTTATCCAAGCATTAAAATTAATGAAAATTACTATGACAGATTTATGTAATTTAACCATTTCGCCATACTTAATATGTTAGTTGTAAATTAACAATGGCGTGTATCCCGGTAATGTATAATTTCATTTGATGCAAAACGAGTTATTGAATTTATATCATTCGTGATAAAAATAATAAAAAAAATATACAAACTCAAAGCCGACGCTGATGTGTTTCAATATGATTATACAATAACGAAGGCCGCTTAACGAATTTCCAGACAGCTTAACAAATAAAACATAAATGAATCGCACATTTCTCGCGAGTTTTATGGGAATTTAAAAAACAAAGTTTCCGCTCTTTTTCTTTCTTTTTATCTCTATTTCTCTTTCGCTTGTTGTTTGTCTTTTTACTGAAACTTGTCTTTTTGTTCACGGCGATTTCATTTTATCCCTCCGGTTATTTCTATTAACCTATTTTTCGCAACTTTCTCTCTTTCTCTCACGCACTTTTTCCACGTCTCGCCCCTTTATCCGCTGTATACGCATGCGACGACTTTTTCTTTCTCTCGTTCTCTTTCTCTCTCATCTTTACTCTCTCTCGCATTTCCTCTTTTCACCCTCGAACGCCACTTATCCTATACTCGCGCTTATACTATATCATAGCGCTTATTTTAATCTACTTTACTTTTTTCTTTTTTCTTTCGAGACTAGCTTCTTTCTTTTTTTTTTTTTTTTTTTTTTTCGTATCATCTCTCTCTAGCATTTTTCGTTCTCCCTTCCGTTTCCGCTTCTACGCTTTTGCTCTTCATTTCGCGATTTTTAAACAGCAAATAGCACCTGTCGTGTAATAAGTTTTCTTTCTCTTATCATAAAAACTCGCTTTTATCCCTTCTTTTGCGTTATCTTTAAGTCGACACAATTTTATTATTTTTCATTTTAAACTCTCTTAAACTCTCATCGTTCATCATATCGTCGTTCGCTTTGAAAGCTATACATTTCGCAGCCTCGTTTTACAACTCAACGCACATATATATATATATATATATATATATATATCGCGACTATTCTTATTTTTATCTCGAAAAATAAAAGAATAAAAAAATTATCGCCTGTCACAACCGCACTGCTCAAATACATCAGCATTCTAATGGTTGTTGCGCAAGAGACAACGAATGTTATTGCAGCGTTTGAATAGCTTATCAGCAACTAACGTCTGCCAACCTTATATGCTTAACGTTTCGTTCTTTCTACGTGCATATTAAGGAAAAAAAAAAAAAAAAACTCGCTTATTGAAACAACGGAAAATGATAAGGCTCTTGAATTTGAAAACATTGCACACGTTTCTGTTATTTCGTGTACGCTGTTATTTTCATTCTCCGTTTTACTTCAATTTACCTCTTGGGGGAATATACACGTAAGAATTTATCTGCACGAATGAACGGTTAATGTTTCGTTAACGAGAGTCGCTTCGTCGAGAAATCTTCGTTTGTCTTTCAAACGTTGACCCCCCGTCGTTCTATAAAAACTAGTCTAATTCAATCTAAAAATCTCAATTCACTTGTATTTGATTAACTTAGTGCATTTTTAAGTGAATTTAGTATGATGAATGTTACAAGTTTTTAAAATACGAATAAATTCGAAAATATATAATTTTTATTTGAGAAAAAACACTTTTTCTTATAAATATAACAAAATTTTTTTTTATTTAAGTATATCATAGATAATTTTGTTTATTAATAATCATAAAAAAATATACAATTTTATTTAAATTTTATTCTAATACAAGAATAAATTAAACTAGTTTTTACCAATTTTATAAGTTATACTTAAAAGAAGATAATTCGATCTTACAATAAGTTGTAAATAACTATGGTTCTTATTTGTTCATCATAAAAAACATGAGTTAATTTAAAAGAAATAACGTCTTTTTAAACTTAGTACAAAAACAAAAAAAAAAAAAGAAACGAAGAATCAACATCGCAGTTACTGACAAACGAAGTACCTTAGCGCGAAAAAAAAGAATGTTAAATATACATCCATCGAATATATGCACATTTATCTATACAATTACAGATTAATTTACAAAATACTTGTTTAAAACTCTAGTGAAAGCGTATAATAACATGATTTCGAAAATTCGCGTCGCTCTTCCACACAAAACGTTCATAATATTTCTTTTTGTTTCTCTTTTACCATCTTTCTTTTTGTCTCTACTTCTTCCTTCGTATTTTTCGATAAAAAAAAAGTCAATTCCGCGAGGTGCAACGCACAAAGAAAAAAATGAAAGAACAACGGCACCGGGTAAAAAACGGTAGATCGACGAAAAATAGAGACGAGTAAAAAAGAAAAATAGAAAAAGAAAGAAAGAGAGAGAGAGAGAGAGAGAGAGAGAGAGTGAAGAGGATAAAAGAAAGAGACAAAAAAAGATAAAAAGCCGGACAGGAGACTATGCGAGACACAGTCTCTCTCCCCTTCGACGCGTTCTTCGAGCGAGTAGTATTGCCGCGTGCACAAGAAAGCACCTTATCTTCGTGCATGAACGTATATTGCACGAGAGCATATATATATATATATATATATATATATATATATATATATATATATATATACGTTTTTTTTTTTCGTCACGCTTTTTCATCTTTTCGTACTCAAAGACACCGGGCGATCGTCGCTCTCGGTGATTATCGCACGAAACTTTATTACTTTACGCGCGTGTCTCTATATAATGTACGTATATATTATAAATGTATACATATATTATTTAGAATGACGAACACAAAGTTATTCGTTCAGTGAGTAACATGTGATTAGGATTAATTAGTCTCGCGAAAGATGACGCGACAAATGTCGAACGAGTGACAGAAATGGACGAGCCGCTCGGTGAGAATTTATCCTTAAAAGAAGAAAAATCTTCAAACGCGTATGTGTGTAATGGATATAATGATCGATTTTTAAGACGCAATATAATTTATCCGCGATTATCGACGGTTAATATATCAGACTTCGTTATAATAATGTACACATGCGAAGGCTCTTTCATACGATCGTACGAGCGAGCCGTTTAATATTACTACGAGCGATGGATTTGTTAATTTTTTTATTTTCCTCAAGATGTGGCTTCTTCTACGAGCCGTAGAAAAATACATGCTCTCCGATGGTTAAATTTTTTTTTTTTTTTTCTTTTTTTTTTTTCTAATTTGATACAAAAGTCGAAGCTATCGATTACTCGTTTACTCCCTTCGCGCGAGTAAAATTATTACCAACGTTTGGCAAGCAAGCCCTCGTGACTTCTCGCGGTCCGACGATTTTTTCTTGACTCTCGCACCCCCTTCCCCCTTCCGATGATAGACACCCCATCCTTAGCCTTTGCGACCCATTTCAGCTTTCGATCTCGACGGTCTTCCTTGCGTCGACGGCTTTGGAAAAACGCTTGCGCTGGCTTCGACGTAGATTCGTCGTCGTCGTCGTCGTCGTCGTCGTTGATGTCGCTGCCGGAGGCCCAGACTTCTTCAACGTCCGGGCAGCGATGGCTTTAGCGCGTTTCTGCTGCTGCGAGGCTGTTACGGTCGATTTTGTTTCCTTGCTGACGGGCTGACGGCAGGAGGAGCGCCGTCGGGGTCAGAGTCAAGATCACGATGGTCAAGAAGCCAGAGTCGTCCTGTGCCAGGAAGTCTGGTGTTGCTGAGGCTGCTGTTGTTGCTGCTGCTGTTGCTGCTGATGCTGCTGCTGCCTTTGCTTTTGACTGTAACATAGGGTAAAATTTATTGTTATCAACAATAAATGACAAAATCAATTAAATTTTATAGTAATAAAATTAAATCATGATATATAATTATAATCTTGTTTTAAATTTAAGAAGTTCAATTATTTTTAAACAAATGTTATCTTTCAATGAAGAAGTTATGATTAAACTAATTAATAATTTTTTTTGAAATTATTTTTTCTATTATTTTTTTTATTCTATTCTTTAAAAAACATTTAAAATATTAACTATTATTATTTTTAAATCTAATTTAAATTTAATTCTTTTATCATTTAATTTATTAACTTTATTTTAGTCAAACAAATTATTTTCATTTTTCTAATTATTTATTGAAATTATTACCAGAAAATGTATCAATTTTTGAGTATTTTCTCAAATATAATAAATAAATATCAAACAATAATTTTACAGCTTGATAATTTGTGGTAGGATTAAACTACAATTAAGAGCACATATTGCACAAACTACATTAGTATATGAAAAAGTTTTAAATATTTTTAACGTCACAAAATTTGTGAAAGCACAACTTATTTGTATCAACGTTTTAAGTTTAAAAAAAAAAAAAAAAAAAAAAAACGGTCCTTTGAAATCATATACTATAGTCATGTTAAACAAATCCATTTTGCTAACTTTCTCATAGTAAACCTATTGAGTTGTTGAGCGCGTGTTGAATCGGGCCTACTTGAGCCGCATTAATTTTTAGCCAAGCACTTTGTGAGATTCAGAAGAGGCTTAAAATAGTACGAATGCAAAAGTAACACTCGAGTAGCCAACTGGCTAATACTGGTAAATTTGTAATTAAATAAGTGTATGTCAAGGTATTAAAATATTTTCGATATTAAAGTTAACCTAACTTTAAAAATACTTGATCTACAGTACATATTTTTTAAATAAAATATTATTAAGGATTTAAAATTGGCAACAATTAAGAAAATATTTACTATTTTTTTAATAAAAAATACATTATTATTTCAAGATAATCATTTGATTTAATTAAAATTTGTATTAATTGAATTTAAAATATTCAGAAATTATCAAATAAAAAAGGATAGAAAAAAAAAACTGTATTGGAATAAGAGGACTTGACATTGATTAAGTAATTAACTGCCTAAAATTATAACTATGCCATAGTAACAATGCAATCGTAAAATGATTGAAATGTCATTCAATAAAATATTACTCGTCATAGTAAATCAAGTGATGAAATTTTATAGTTAAATGTAATATAAGTAAAAATTAATAGTAAAAAAAGTAATTTTTACAGTGATTTTATTGCAGTTCATCAATAAATTTTCTAAATAAATATTTTTATCATAAAAATTATTAAGCTGTTAACGTAACATCAGTTCCGATAATTAAAACTTTGTTTTAAAGAAAAAAAAAAAAAAAAACGTAATTTCATAAACGAAGAAAAGTTTTAAATTAAAAAAAAAAAAAAATAATATTTTTCTAAAAAGATTGATGTTTTTCGCCATTTATAGTACATGACACACATAATCCGCCAACCTCTTTACAGAAGGTCGGAATGTGCTTTGTTACAAACGCTCTATTGTCTTGGATAAGTATTTGGGAGGGATAGATAATAATATTTCATCTTTAGGGGCTCGATTAAGATGCGGTCACCCTTGTTCCAAAATGACATTCAGAAATAATATTTTCTTTTACACTCTAGCTTATTCAATTCTACTATTAGAATTTGAAATATTTATTATTTTATGTCCACCTGCAGCATATTTTATTTTAAAAATATTAATGTTGTAGATTTATTTATGCTGTTTTTTTTTTTTTTTAATGGAATATGAAACTCGGAAAGCATAATTTTACATGACAGACATTATTAAAAATTAAACGTTTATTTATAATTCTATATTTATTATTATAAATGTAAATAAATATGTCAATATTGTTTTAGAAATTGATAAAGGATAAGTTTTAAAAGCGATTTCCGAAAACTTAAGGGAAAAAATATATAGTAAATTTAATTTATTAATTCGTATATTTGAATAATAAATAATTAGTATATTTCTACGGGTACGCCAATAGAAGAATTAATAATTTAAATATTTTCTTGACTCAAGAATTCCAGCTCTTGGTTTTAATATTAATGTACAACTATATACATTAAAACCAAGAATATATTTTCTTGAGCCAAGAAATTATTTTTTTTTTTTTATAATTATTTCTTTCTAATCAATTAATTCTTATATTGATGAGCTCAACTAGTTTATTAACAAAATAAATATATTGAGAATAAATTTATTTAAAAGAAGTAAAATAAAGCATATTTATGTATTTATTATTAAAATAATAATTAAAAATTATATATGGTAGTATTTGAAAATCGATATTTTTTAATATTTTCTTCTAATCTTTTCTACATAGAATATCAGTTAATTTAATAGGTTTAAATGTTAATTTAAAAAATATTTGCCGTTAACGTATATAAAGAGAAGACGGATGATATTTCTAGAGTGAGCCAATAAGGTCGGTTGTGACCCAACACAACCAGTGTCGAATTCTGAACTCGTGTAAGATTTTTCGATTTGTGTGGACCAACTGACATTCGGCCTCGGTGCGAAAAATTCGATTTTACGTGACTATTTTTCGTGCGGAATCTATCACATTTTTGCACGCTTTTAACGAGCATGCGGAAATAGCGAATTTGCCTAACTAGAATGCTAATGCTTCAAATTTCTCACATTGGAGGTTGAAAATTCAATTTACAAGCGCAAATGGACATTGGAAATTTTTTATCTGAAGTTTGAAATATCGTGGATAATTTATTATTTTTATAAATATATATTTGTGTGTGTGTGTGTATTTGTGGGCGAATTTCTAGCACTAGTTGGAAAAAATATTTCAAGAAACTCGTATGAGCGGTAATTTCCCCACGAGTTGCGTAATAAACTATTTTAATACCCCGTATGCAAAATAAGACTTTTCACTCGTCGTATTAAAAAATACTGTTTGATAAACATGCGAAAATTAATTCTTGGCTCGTGTGATTGTCGCCCGAGCAAAATGTTAAATTGAAAGATATGTTGTTTTATTTTTTTTAATCTACCTTTCAAATTGAATATAACATTGAAGCGAATAAGTTTAAGCAACGTTAAAATAAGCGTTAACATGTATATGTGTAAGTGACCTTTTATACTCTCAATTAAAATAATATCAAGTTTCATATAATGAATGTAAAAATATCCCACGATATGCAATGCGCATCATTTTATACGTAAAATCTAAATGTAAATTACGCGTATGTTTATAAATTAAAGAAAAAATTGTACGTAAAATAAATACCAAACAATATTATATGCTACAAAAGCTTCAAACAACATTGTCGCGAAAATAATCAAGTGAAAAAAGCGGTCCACGAATTGTCGACGGAAGGTATACACAGAGACACGCCTCTTTCGAGCGAGCACGATTCAAAAGTGAGAAAGAGGGAATGAGGGGGAGAGAGAGAGAGACAGAGAGAGAGAGAGAGAGAGAGCGAGCAATTTTTACGGACTAACTCGCCGGCGCTCGACGTTATTCGAACGTTTAGTACAACATGGTCGAGGCGAGCTGGCTGTTGGCGGAGAGGAACCCACGCAGCCTAGCACAGCTAGCGCACGGCTATTGCTCTCATTTTCAACGAGCGCTATAAGCCGTACTTGCCAGCAGCTACAGCGGCAGTGGCTACGTGTACGAGCCACTACACGAAGACTTCGAGTCTCTCGAAGAGCCTTCGGAGCCTCGGTCAGCACCTCCTTACACGTTATGTGTATTCCTGTTCTGTATGCCGCCTTCTCTGTCACGTTTTCACCTACACAGAATTTAACGCTTCGCAGCAAACTCTCATGGCTTGCACGGCGAGAATAAAGCCACTGGGACGGATAACTTCCATATAAACCAAGCTAAAAGTGAATTTCTTATTCGAAACTAAGAAAATTATTCGCAAACTTTATTACGACTTTCAGTCTACCTAATAAATCTTTATGTTGTAAGTTAAATATTTCTCGATGGATCGAATGGTATTCAACGTTTGCGATCGAAACAATTGTTATGTTCGCTTTTTAAACTTTTATTGAATTTAATTAAAATATTACACTTTAGTTAAAATAATATTTAAATGCATGTTAAAAAAATGAATTTTCGCATAATAATAATAATTTATTATTTTGTATAAATTTGCGTCAATATTTAAGTATAATTCATGCTTAAAAATACCAACATAGTGTATAAATATTTTTCTTGAAAAATATTTAATTTACGTAATATTTATTTATAAACACTTTTTGAGTTTGACATAAGCTTCGACAACAAAGTTTATTCTTTTCTTATAATTTAAATTGCTTTTCGTTCTTCAAACTTCAATGCAAAATCACTTATTATACTATCATGGTATTAAATAATAGTTACTAGAGTAATGTTAGATGTTATTGTATAGATTTTTTAATTAATTTATCATTAAATTACCAATAGATTGCGAAACAACAAAGAAAACTTTTTACAAAGTTTTCTATCGGTGCCTTTTATACATGTTTGCTTTTTCTACTTACTCTTTATCACTGTCTATCTTTAGCTGTTTTTGTATTTATATACGTATGTATATATATATTTAAATCTTTGGTGAACCTTCAGAACTTTGAGCATCTGTACAACTTGTACAAAAAAATTGTTCAAAAAAAGTAATATGCATGAATAGTAAATAATTGAAAGTGAAAAGTTTTATACACTTCAGAGCCTTATTTTATCTTTTTAAAATATGTTAAAATTTATCATTTTTTGAAAAAAAAAAAAAAAAAAAGAAACTAAAACAATAAAGTAATATTTTATTTTATTACAAAATATTGAAAAAGTATTGAAATATTCTAAAAATTGTTTAAAAATATATTTCTACTTTTTCACGGAAAAAATTTAATGTAAGGTGTGTCAAAAAAACTGATATAGCAAAAAAAAGACTCACATTTTTAAATGTAAAGTACTACAATAATATTTTATAAATAATTTACAATTTTAAAGCGTCTATTCATTATTAGCTATAATACTTATTTATAATTTATACGGCTTAAAATTTTTAAACTAAGATATTTGTGCTTTAATTATTGTATAAAATTGTTGTAATTAATTTTTTCAATATTTAAAAAGTTTTTATAACATAACTTAATTAAGGTATTATAATTTATCGCTGTTTCATCATGCAAGAATATTGTAGAAAATGTCATAACAGTAATTTTAAATGCAAAACTATTAAAAATTCATTCTTTATTTAAATATTTAAATACCTACTAAAAATTCTAGTTGTTTTGTCTTCTATAAGATGAATTGATTAAAAATCTAATAAATAATTCAACTTAGTATGTAAAATAATTCTTATTAATAAATTATAAAATCGATAGCTTAAAATATTTCTAATCCATATTATTTTTATCGTTAAATGCGAAAAAATTAAAAGACCTTATATTTTCTGATTGCATATAAAAATTCAAATATACGTATATACAAATTTAAATACATTGTCTGATAAAAAGTAACAAAGTTATTTTATCGTTATCGCTTAAAGTCGCTATTTTTTACCAAGATGGAGAATAGCATCTACATTTAACATTTGCCGATGTTGTAACAAAAATATCAAGTTATATTTATTCGTGCTTATATAGAGACATGATATCCATTTTAAAATTCTCTATACAGCAATTATAAAGTAAGTACAATAATTTATTAAAATAAAAGACAATCAAAAGTATAATTTATCACATGAATTATATAGTCAATTATAGAAAGAACTACTGTTACCACATATTTAATGCAAAATTTAACGTCGGAACTGATATCTTATCAAAATAATTATTAATTTCATAAAGTGCTAATTTTTATGAAGTACGAAACTAATGTAACAATTTTATTGCAATAAATTTCGTTCATTAATTACACTATTTCTTTATTTGGCTTTACATTACTTTCTTTTATTTTCTTCTTTCCTCGAATCGCTTAATACAAGAAAGCTATTATTTTCTAATCTCGCTTGCTCTTTGTCTCTTTTCCGCAGTGTATAGCTTCCTGAGGCCGCAGCCTTCTTCGCTCTATTTTTATCGGAACACCAACGCTCATCCAATATGAAATATAGATTCACGATCGAAGTCTTTCTATCTCTCTTTCTCGCTCTCTCTCTCTCTCTCTCTCTCTCTCACACACACACTCACACAATCTTTCCGTCTCTTTTTCCTCGCGAGCTTGCCCTCACGGTCTTAAGAACTCTTACGGCGCGCCTGTGTTTTATTATGCCTCTCTATGCACACGTGCGAATGTAACGACTGAGAAAGAGGAAAAGAGAGAGGGAAAGAGATAGATAGAGCAAGCGAGATAGAGAGCACTCAAAGGCTCTATATACCATATACGCTGCAACTTGTGAATGTACATAAGAGAAGTTTGCCTTTTTCGCTTAGAGTCGCCTCCCCCCTGCGGTCATTCTCTTTGTACTCTTCTCGTTTCGCATCGAATCACACGCGACGACGTAGGAAGACAACGGCGACGACGACGACGACGACGACGACCCCACAGCCCAGTGCAAAAAAAAAATAAAGACAAAACGTCAAGTTCGCTTACGTCAGTGCAAATTTAACAAGAGAATCGCTCCTTTTTAATTTACGATTTTACCCGTCAAATTTTTCCACTTTTATGATTTCTTAGTTTAATCGATTTATACCAAACAAACGTATTACATTAATTTTGCAATGAAATTTACCGTTTTGCATATAATATAATCAACGTTTTTAAGTTTCTTTTTCTCTAAAAAATAAAAAATTTATAGATATTTTAGAATGGCGATGTTTGTATTTTTTTGTCATTACAGCTTATCGTTATAATTTCATAAATTTTTTTATTATTTAATTCATTTGAAACGTAGTACTAATTAATTTTTTCAATTTCATAAAAATTTTTTTATAATAATATATAAACAATTGCAGTTAACTATTAGTCTACAGCAAAATGTTTTTATGTAATTCAATATTGGTTTACTTTTACTATCGCGAAAGAAAAACACCTTGTCATCAAGACCGTGCTACAAGTAATCAAAAGTCTTCTCTAATAACTTGTTATGATATTATTTATAATATTGCCCAGTACACCAAGTTTATTTTCATAAGCTTTGTATACAATTTAAATAAGATAAAATTACTTTGGATATAAAATGTGCATACGATTTAAACCAAATGATTGTGATCCAATAAATAAGTTTATTTTTTTTTTTTTTGTTTTTTTTTTGTTTTTATTATATATATATATATATTTTTTTTTTCTCGTAAATTTATTTAAATTTTAAATATAACATAAATTTTTGCAATTTAAACGACATTAATAACAATATGATTAAACTTTTTTATACGTTTTTTTCAAAATACCATTTCGATTGTAAAACTTTTTGTATCATTATCCCGCTAAAATGTAAAAATCTTATGGAAAAATTTCAATTAAATATTAGCTTAAGATAAAACTTTCTATGATTCTAATCTCGTATAGTTTAGGAAACTTTTTTGTTCACGAATACATACGTTCAATTAAATGTATAATATTACTTTATTTTTTAAGGTTGCTAAGTTACCGCTTTGCCTTGAAACGAAAGTGGATAAGCTAACAAAATGTACGCCAATCAAATCGGATTACCCAGCCTTAGCAGTAGAAGCGACGTTCGAGTTCATATTGTGTATTGACCTACATTAATTCAACGACATGACCTTATAAACTGTTTCTTTCCAAAGAATATTAAAAAGGGTCATTTGTATCACAATTATTTGAATTTCTTTTTACCTTTCTTTATATATAAATATATATTGCAACCAAAAACGAAAGGAACAAAATAAAAGCTTTCTCTACATCGGAGGGTTCGCGCGTACAAATTGTACCGATTGGTATATCTCGGGGTAAAATCTTATATCGCGAAGAATGTCGACATTATGATGCATTACGCGAGTATTTCATTATTCCGCGATATTAAAAGATTTTTATCGCCAGACGGATTTATGAAAATTCCAAGTGTTTAAGAGACTGAAATTTTCACCACTGAGATTCCTACCTTCGGTTTAATATCGGATTATTAATAGGATTAAATTTGATGCTTTTGCTTCAATTAAGATAATATATACACAAAACAAGTAAACTTATTAAGTTTTTATAACAATGTTACGATGAAACGTGTGATTTTATTAGATTCTTAAGTTAATTGTAATCCTACACCCGGTGGAAAAGTTTCTATTAATTTTTTATTTTCATGCACATCACTTTTTATTATGGTAAATTTTACCGGTGAATCTTGCTTGCTTACCACTAGATTCTAAAATATCATTTAATTATTTTAATTTTGAGCGAAGTTAGATATAATAAATATGTATAATTTACTACGGAACGTTGTAATAAAAAAAACGTCTAGCTTAAAAATTTACGTGTATAATCAATTTTAACTACGTCGCTTGAAAATTAATTAGTAATACTAATAATTTATAGTCATTTTCCTAGCAGAAACTTTTTTACTGTATTTATCTAACGATCTCATTTTTAGATTTTCTGTGTATTGAAAAAATATACGAATCAAATACGATTTCCATTTTTTTTTTTTATTAATCAATAATATGCCCATATAGTCAATGTTAAAAAAAAAAATATTATGGTAAATTTTTCATCGTGTTAATTTGAAAAATTAAAATTCTAAAATATCAATAGTATATTTATAAACCGAAGTAGAAAGAAATATTTCAGAACTACATATTTTATAATAATATACTAATTTTATGACATTTTTTCTTTAATTAAACCAATATGAATTATATATCACACTGCTAAATAATTAAAGTTATATATATTTTATTAACCTTCGATGAATGTATTGTCTCATAAATCTAATAGTACGATGACTGAAATAATAAAAAAATTGCCATTAAAAACAAGGTATTACAGAGCACATAATAACGTTTCATTTTTTCTCTATCTACATTTATTACCGACATATTATACACTAGTGTTTAATGCAAATTGATGTGCGTATGTGCTCAGTTACTTAAAAAATTCAATAATCGTTTCCTTGCAAACGTCCACATGCAGCATCGTTTCGAATCGAATGCTATCCTAATTTGAATATATCTATATATAGTAACAGGAAAAGGTAAAACGCATTGTTCGATAAGTGGAAGTCCCACAGGACAAACATTGACGAAGGGATGAGAATAGAGGGGGGGGGCGGTCGTGTGCCAATGAAAAAGGGAAGAGAAAAAACAAAGCATAAAGACGAGAGAAAGAGAAAAAGAAGAGGAGAAGCGTAAAGAGAGAAAAAGATACATAATCGACGAGAGCGGAAATAGGCTCAAAGAGCGAAAAGAAAATCGCGTAAGTAACGTAAAGAAAGACAAAGAGAGAGAGAGAGAGAACGGCGAGTTATCGTGCTTTGTCCGGCGATAGCCAGTCCCTTCGTAAACGGCTGAACCCTCGGGCACTGAGTAATAACTGTATATGTATACGCACACTCGTACACATGAATATATATATATATATATATATATATATATATATATATATATATATATTAACGCGAGGGGGAGGTACATATTATGAGGCGACTATGTGCGTAACGTACGAGGAGGAGCGAGTATAAGGCTTGGAAACGATTTTATTTTGCTCTCTATTTTTCTCTCTCCCCTGGGTGGACATTTTTTTCCTTCATTATCTGGATGCTGGCCTCCATCGGGCCACGACTCCCCGCGATAGTTAAGTGGATGCGTGCGGGGCACTTCACTGGCCTTCATTTGGGGACGTATAAAAATTTGCCGTGTAGTAGCAGATTTAGCCATTTATTTTTTCACGCCTACATTTTCGGATTTCTTTTCTTGATTAAATCTAGTAATACGTGCGAGTTGCTTGCTCTCGGAATTTATTTAAAGATTTATTAACTTTGTGCACGGGATTAATTTCGTTGAAATTTCGAAATTAAATCGTTTTGCCAAGCAAAATTTAAATCTTTATTTTATCTATATTGTATTCGGTTAACGATGTTCTATTAAAAGTTTAAGTAATTTATTTTAATACGAATAAAAAACTAAAACCGATGCCGCAAGGAAATCGATTAAAATTAAGGCATTTACGTGATGTAAAATTGTATAACTTCCTTAATAACAACGTTCCATTAAACTATATATTTTAAGTGTACTTATACATAGATATTTACATATTACTTCTACGTAAATGGAAAATCTCTTAAGTAACAACGCAGCGGAAATTCAAATTAAGAGCAATCAAGGCGGTAAACCTTCGATCGTAATCACAATTCGCTCGATAAAGAATAATTCACGAGGAAGAAACGGAAATCGAAGCTTCCAGCGACGATTTTTATTTTATTATTAAAGTTAAAATATATATATATATATATATATATATATATATATATATATATATATAACACATCGTTCAATAAGTCCCGAGACTAACCCAAAGATGGTGCTAGTAGTACCAAACTGGCCACGTTTCCATAGAGTGCAAACCTTTACATGAAACGTGTAAAAATTTCACGTTGATCGGATCACGACAGCAGAGTTATCGAGGTTAGAGTAAAGTCACTTTGTAATTTGTTTGAAAAATGGAAAAAAGCGAGTTTCGCGTGTTGATAAAACATTGTTTTTTAATGGGTAAAAACACCGTAGAAGCCCAGCAATGGCTTGTAAAACATTACCCGGACTCCTCTCCATCCAAACCAACGATTTGTCGTTGGTATGCTGAGTTTAAACGTGGTCGTACGGACATAAACGATGCGGAACGTTCGGGTAGGCCATCGGAAGCCGTTACACAGGAAAATGTGAGTGAAGTGTTAAAAATTGTAATGAAAAATCGCAAAGTGAAGGTCCGTGAGATTGCAGAAATTACACAGATATCATCTGGAAGCGTATTTACAATCCTTCATGAAAAATTGAGCATGAAAAAGGTGTGTTTCCAAGTGGATGCCGCGATTGCTTTCAGTGGAACAAAAACAGCAACGAGTCGACGTTGCTTCAGAGAGCTGTTTATCGCTATTTACTCGCAATAAAAAGGATTTCCTGCATCGATACGTGACCACGGATGAAACATGGATACATCATTTCACTCCGGAGTCGAATCGGCAATCATCTGAGTGGCGCATGGCTGGCGAAAGCCGCCCAAAGCGTCCAAAAACGCAGCAGTCTGCTGGCAAAGTCATGGCCATGTCTGTTTTTTGGGATCCACACATGGCGTGATTTTCATTGACTATCTGGAAAAAGGTAAATCGATCAACAGTGATTATTCTATTGACTTGTTGGTACGTTTGAAGGAGGAGATCGCAGCAAAACGACCGAACATGAAGAAGAAAAAAATCCTTTTTCACCAAGACAATGCACCATGCCACAAGTCCATGAAAACAATGGCAAAATTGAACGAATTGGGCTTTGATTTGCTTCCCCACCCCTCGTATTCGCCAGATTTAGCCCCCAGCGACTACTGGCTCTTTGCTGATCTCAAAAAAATGCTCCAGGGAAAAAAATTTGGCTCGAATGAGGAGGTCATTGCCGAAACTGAAGCCTATTTTGAAGCAAAGGATAAATCCTTCTATAAACATGGTATAGAAATGTTGGAAAGGCGTTGGAAAGATTGTATCACTCTAAAAGGAGATTATATTGATGAATAAAAATGATTTTTGAAAAAAAAATGTTGTTTTCGTTGTTAGTCTCGGGACTTATTGAACGATATGTTATATATATATATATATATATATATATATCACACAGCTATATGTAGCAACGTTATTTAATAATTCGTAAAATATTCAACAAAGATATTTTTGTACATTCGCACACTAAGATAAAAACAATTAAAATTTCCATGCCTTTTTTAATTGACTCATTAAGATGTAGGTAAAGATATTATTTACAAATTCGTTGTTACATATTCAGTTTTCGAGGCGCTCCATGAATCTTTAAAGCGAGTCGTGTCGGTGCTTTCTTCCTTTTAATATCCGCGCCCTCGCTAAATCCGTCGTCATTCTCGTGAATTATGCAGCTCCGGTGCATACTACCGTGATTCATTAAGGACAAGCCAGTCTTCGAAGAAAATTAAGGATTTAATAGTCCCCCCCCCCCTCTTTTTTTTCGCCCGGCTTTAATACGAGTGTAATGAACTCGCTTATTTACTCGGAGAGAGTCTTTCACGGTGTATTAAAAATGCTCCTTTTACGTATTTGTTAATCGTCTGATATTAAATTTTTTATTTACTTGTTTGTTATTGCGAGAGTAATATATTTTTACATTAAATAAATTTGAATAATTTTTATCTCGTAATATAAGTTTGACGTAGATACAATAATAAACGATGAAGTAAATACGTTTATGAACTAAAAGCATTTACAATATTAGAATTTATGATTTAATGTTGTAAAATTAGTCGAAAAAACGTAACGTATTATATTATTAAATTGATTTCTCTGAATTATTAATTTAAATTTTAATTTAATAGTCTTATGAGCTTCAATTAAATTATTTCAATTAATTTTAAAAAGAAATATTAACGCGATACATTTAACTAATTATGAATTTAATTAATATTTAGTAAGATGTACATTTAAAAGTGGACACATTTATATTCAACTTCAATTAAATAATTGACAGTAAAATTTAAATTGTTCGAAGGAAAAAAAAGCGTAAAATTATAGTAAATGTAAGTTTTGTTTGAAAAATTAAACAACATCGCAATACTTTATTTTGTAATAAGTAATGATCGTACGGCGATAAAGAGGGTTCGATTCGTTCCATTACAAACGCGTAACGTCCAAGTTCCGGAAATTGGTTTTTCTGATTTGTAGGGCAATAAAACATGATCAAATGTGAAAAACTTCACTGTATCCGAGCTTTTTTTTTTTTTTTTTTTTACGTTTAACCACATGTGAATTGCGCTTATTCAACCAAACAAACGTTTTCAAATCGAATTTCATCTGTTTATAAAAAATTATATACTACCTTGTTAAGCTTTTTATCAATATATTTTAAATAAATTTATCAGATGTTAGTTTAAGTTGAAATTTTCAGGACGGTTAGTAGAATCCAAAGATGGAAGTCTTCCAAGTTTTAATACTTTAGTACTTGGCAGCGTCTCACGCCCTGTAACTTTATGAAAATTTTGCTACAAAATTAAATTACAATTTATTTATTACATTTATTTTACATACGAAATTTTAAAAATACGTTAATATTGTTTAGTTTTTTTTTTTTTTTTTTTTTTTTAACTGAATAATACTCTTACTCTTATTTGTAATTTTATTTCACGAACGAAGTCTATTACGTAATTTTATTCATCTTAATAATATATTGCGCTGCTCTAAGGCATTATTCAAAATATAGCAATGACGATTGCGTTGGTTACGTAACGTTAACTTAAAGAAAAAAACAAAAAAAAAAATACTAAAAATTTTTAAGTTATTTATCCATATTATTTGGATTCTACATGGATTTTAAAGGTAAATTTTTATAATCCTGTATTTTTGTAACGTCGGTTTAAGCCGTTAGATCGTAACGACAAAGATAATATTTGAGATTTGAATATCTTGCAATTTTATCTAAGCTTCAAGGTGAATCATTCTTAATAAGGATTAAAAGAGATCGCGACTCAAAATAAGAGAAAGCAGATTAGAAATGCTTAATTCGAAGTAAATAATTTGACGTTAAAATTTACGTAAATTACGAATAAAAATATTACTTTTACTCGGTTTTATATAATTTTAACATTACGCGCGAAATGGAAAATTAGAGAACGCAACAATCTTACAAAAATAAGTAATAAACATTTGAAATTAAGATTAAGTTTGCATAAAAGAAAGCAACAATATTATTTAAATTAATATTCAACGAAAGTAAACAAATTAAATAAAAAAGCATTCGTCGCAAACAAAAAGTAAATAAACGATTAAAGTGAGCAATTCGAGGGAGAATAAATAAAAATAAATGTATGAGCATATATATATATATATATATATATATATACATATATATATGTATCCATCGAGAACTTGTTCGTCATAAATAAAGTAAAGAGCGCAAGGGACAAAAAAAGATGAAAACATAATTAGAAAAATAGCGGATAGACGTACCACTGTACGATGTGCCTGGAAATTCCCCTTCTTTTAACGAATAGCAATCTCGCCGAAGGCGCTAAACGCATTATTATCATCCGAAGAAGAGAGTGCGAAATCTCTCAAGCCCACGCATATATATATATGTACGTACTTCTCCACGTGTGCGTGTACATACGCCCGCTTATGAAAGAGAGAAGGAAATAACCCCTCTTATATGGTGTGCGTGTACTTACGTGTGCACACACACACACACACATACACGCGCGCGCGTATTCAACGTTGTATATAGAATGCACGTTGCCGCAGACGATATAATAAATATGTATACGCTACATAGACGCGATGTGCGTCAGAGCAGCAGTCCCTTCGAGAACTTTTGTACGGAGAGAAGCACCCGGTACACGTATATACTCATATGTATGTGTACATATATATATATATATATTACTCTTTGTTGTAAAATGCATGTATATATACCTATAATAAGGGTATCCAATTAAATATTCCGTTTGCATAAAAAAAAGGAATAAAAGTTATTCTATATTTACTATACAACAAATTGAAATGTTTACCTATTCTTTTTTACGTTTACTACACAAAAGAACAAAAACAAAAAAAAAAAAAAAAAACCTACAATTTCTAAACAACCATCACTATTAATTTGCTTTTCGTTCGATACAACTAGTTCGGCCCGTTAATTTTTTATCAATTTTTTTTATTCTCAGCAGTATACATTGTATATAAATACTTCAACGAAACATTTATACAATGAAGCACACGCAAAGCGTTTGGGTTATCATAAATCATGTAAAGCAGGAGGTCGTTATGAAAATATAAGTTATCCGTTCGCATTGAAAATTCACTGCGGAGTATGAAAATGTCAACGAAAATGTACACATATCTCCTACTCTCCTCTCGTTCTCTCAATTTCATTTCAAATTAAACGGCAAACGCATATTAATTAATGATTAATCGATACTCAAACAATACTCTCTCGCACAAACTGGCCATGCGGTATAGACCGGAAATAGCGAAGAAAAGAAAAAATTGAAAAAAAAAATGAAAGAACGAAAGAGAGAATCAAGTGGAGTTTGAGCTGCGGTCGAACGTATATGAACTCGGTTGGCGTTAATTTGTTCAATTCGAGCATTGTTGATGAACAAAGGGAGGAACAAAGAGAACAAGAGAAAGAGAGAGAGAGAGAGAGAGAGAGAGAGAGAGAGAGGTTTGGGAACATTCGCGAAGAGAGAAAGAGAAAGGTATACGTATATATATATATATATAGCAATGTCGCGAGGAAACGCAGACTCTCTGTCTCTCTTTCCCTCGTTTACTGGGAGTAGTCGCCGCTGGTGCTCTGGTGCTGCTGGCTCGGGAAGCGTGTACGATAGAACGCGGGCGCGGGGATCGATCGAGGTGCTTCCTGCTCTTGCGCACAAGTCATCTCTTCGGAGGATAGTATAAACGCGCGACTACGTCACACTTCTAGCTTCTGTACTAGAGAGAGAGAGCAGCTTTATGTATATATGTTTTCCATTAAGCAACAATTTCTTTTTTTTTTTTTTTTTTTTATACATTTTCAATGTGTTTATCAAGCTATGTTATTTTGTCTTCTTTTTATCCTTACTTATTTTTTTTTTTTTTCGATTTTTCCAATCTTACCGCTCGCCCTGTGTAGAGCTTTCGGTATATTTCTTTTTCTTGCTCGCGTTCGTCTTACGTGATATATAATTAAACATTATGTGCCGGACGACCGATAATTACTACGAAGCTAAACTTTTACTTCGCGGAAGATATAAAGTTTTTTTTTTTTTTTTTTATCGAACCCCTATGAACAAGTAGACAATGTTGTCGTCGAATATGTTTTTGTACTCGTGTATTTGCATGACTGTGTGTGTGTGTGTGTGTGTGTGTGTGTGTGTGTGTGCGTTACTGTCTGTGAGCACAAAAATTAAAGTGCACGTACGGTGCGCCGCGGCGTGCCGCGAGCTCGTATTCCAACAATTCCATAAATACGCGTGTATGTGTACACAAGTAAATGTACATATTGTACATTATTGTACATACGTGTGCGTATTTATTATGTCAGATAACGGTATATCTTTATGTTGATTAACATCCCAATTTTTTTTTCTTGGTGAATCATTAGTTCGATACCAATTTCGAATATAAATATTGACAAATATTCAAAAGTTTTTGATACAAAAATTATATAATTTGCGGAAAAGAAAATATTTATAAATGCCTTATGAGAATTTAATTTCATGAAAGTTTATCGAAAGACCGGCATAAACTTTTTCCTTTAAAAACTTTGAATTTACAAACAATGTAATTTTATTACGAAATAAACTTCAGGAATTCATTATGTAAAGAAAAAATAATAAATAACAAGCGATAATTTAAGTGCATTTAAATAGAAATTTTTTATGTAATTTTAAATGTAAAAGCTGATAAAATACGAACCAATAAAAAGTAATATGATTGATAAAAGAAAAGATTACTTAGAAAATAATTGAAAGCGTCGTGAAACATTTTAATTGTAAATTGCATTTCAGATAAATCATTAATTGCCTCGTCAAAGGCAATTTCTCCCGATATCCTTTTATTTTGCAAATTTAGCAGTTATTGCAAAAAGACCGCAAAGTAAACTGAGGACCTATACATACATTTATATATGTATATATTTTCACAGCAAGCTTTCGCGCTTGTCTGTATTTGCCTGTCTGTGGCTTATAAATTTGTGCTTGTCTATGTAATTTCGCATTACGTGCCTTCGCAACGTAAATACTCGCGGCTTGGATTTGCGAATCCATGCGAGAGTGTTGGTGTACTCGTTCGTGTAAAGGACCGTCCGTGTACACTTGCGTATCCGTGTATGCGTGTGCATTACTCGCCGAGTGTATTTGCTCTCTCTCTCTCTCTTTGGCTCTCTCACCCGCACTTACACACCGACGCTCTCTCCTATAAGCTCGCGTACACTCTAACCACGCGATTGTGTAGACGTATACCCACACGATGGAATATATCGATCGGAGAGTCCACGGGGGCTAAAATGAAACTCCCCCGGAGCTCGCGCGCGCGCACCGCCTGCTGCGGCTATCTCTCTCTCTCTCTCTCTCTCTCTCTCTCACTCTCTCTCTCTCCCTGACTGTGTGTCTAAACCGTATATATACCGAGATTCGCTCGATCGTCCGTTCGTTCAACCTGCATCGCTCTACGCTCGCTCGAGCGGTGCATTCCGACGATCGGTCGCGCGGCTGCTCCCCCTCTCTCCTTTTGCAGCTTTGGGGGACTATATACGCGCTATGCCGCCGCCTCCTCCTACCGACGGGGGAATCAAGTGCAGGAGAATGAGATGAGAACACAGAGAGAAGGGGAGATATAGAGTGAGTGAGAGAGAGAGAGAGAGAGAGAGAGAAAGAGAAAAAAAAAATTTTTCGAGGAAGTAGGTGGGGAACAGGAGGATGTGTGTGTGTGTGTGTGTGTGAGCGGAACCCCTAACGCGTGCCTTCTATATTGCGGTTTTTGGTGTTTTTCCACGCGATCGAGGGCCGCTTTTAGGTTTCGAGCTCGTTTTCAAGATACAGGGCCGAGATTTCGGCGTGTTTGTTTATGCGCGCGAATACGTATGAGTGAACGCTACGCTCGTGTACACGCCTGCACGTTCGTTAACGCGATCGAGTGTACACGTCACGAGCGCGAATAAAAAAATGTTAATTGGATATATACGGAATACGTAATTTCGAAATATCTCTTGATGTTCCCTGCCGTTCACTGAATATACGTATACGCTCGAAAACACGTAAACCTAGTTAAGTTGTGCAAAACGCGAGAAGCAAACTTTTCCCTTGTTTTTTTATTTTTTCTCTTTTCTTCCTTATCAGAGCTCTGTTGAGTCAATGCAGGTTGACGAAATTTTAAAAAGTCATGTTCTAGTCGGGACTGCTTTGACGTTATCAGCTTACTATAAAGATGCAAATATGCTTAATGTGGATATAAACTGAAAACTCTGTGAATTTATTGATTCGTAATGAATAAATCATTGTGACTTATGTTTAACCAAAATAAAATGAGATTGTATTTATAAATTCAAAAGATTAAAATAAAAATTTTATTAAAATTAGGAAATTTTGCGTTTAAGAGACTTTCAGGTCTTACCCCTCGTGGATGATCTCATGGGATCTCGGAGGGAACTAAAACATGACTAAAATTACTCTCGGGACAATGCGGCCGATGTTGAAAGTTAGGATTCGATAGAAAACCTATTTCCGAAGTTAAATTTTATTCTGAAATATCGTTGCGGAAACAAAAAATTTAACGATTTGATTAAAATATGGCTTGGAATTGAAAAAATAACTTACAGTTGAATTAAACGAGAAAAGTTTACGAAAAAAAAAAAAAAAACAAAATGAACGCTTACGTGTATATTTTTTTCAACAATAAATTCATCAAAAGTAATTTGCATGTATCAGACATTAGGAAAATTTTAAGAATCATTTTTTATTTTGCATGACTTCATCTAATAATATGATTATGATAGTAACGTAATCAAATTACAATCCATAAAACATGATATTTCGTCGAAAGCCATTGTCTTTGCAATGATTTGCAAATAAATGCACTATTTTCTAAATAAATTATATATTTTTGCGTAAACTTAACCACCAAATTTTGATATTAATTTCAACGCTCAATAAACGGCACAAAAAAATTTAATTTTTCATGTATCTTTAAAAAAAAAATTTGATGCAAGTATTTTTTTTTTTTTTAATGGCATACAAATATCTATAAACAAGTTTTGCTTTAAATTTAAAATTTTTTTTAAAAAAATTAAAAAATCTTTTTTATTTTCCTAAAAATGAAACATTATTAACGTAACATTTTATATTAAAATATAAGTCGGTTTAAAATATAAAATCAGTTTAATTTGATAAATAAATTTTTTTTTCTAGCAGATTTTGAATTTTAAAATTAATTATTAATTAAAACATCGACGTAAAAAATATTGAAAAATAATAACATTAAAATCAAAATTGTGTCACATAAAATTATTACTCCCTCGAATAAAATTGAAATATAAGAATTTTTATAAAATTATTTTACTGACTGCTGTTATTTAATATAAAATGTTTAATACAAATTTAAATAATTCGTTAAAATGTAAAAAATAAGTGAAAGTACTACTAATTTTATAGCCATCGTTCAGTTTATTGAAGATACATGTAGGTCAAAATTTTTAAATCCATACCTAATTTGTATTATTGTATTTATGAACAGCATTTCAATTTAATTAACTAGAATACTTTAATTATTATATTTTAGGTTGAATTATTTGAATTTCCATTTTATTTCAATTTTATTAACGATATTAAAAGTAATCGTAGCTTTCAAGATAATTATAATATAGCATAAAAAATAATGAATTTTAAGAACGTAAATAAATGGATTATTTATAAATATTACTTTAATTTATTTAATTTAATTAGGTATATATTATTTTATAAAAGTTTTAGTATTATTAAGCTATCTAGGGCTTAGATGGATTTTACGAAAAAGCCACGTATATACGATCGATACGCTCTTGAGTTATATGTACCACGTAAGTAAAAGTTAGACAAAGAAATTTCAGTGAAAATCTTGTTCGGTAAAAAACTAGCTTTATATATAGATTGTTAATTTTTTTTTATTTTATCCTTTTCAAAATTTATGATTACATTTTTTGTTAATTTTACATTAATATTTGTAGCGAAAATTTTTATTTGAAGTATTTTATAGAAAATTAAATACATCAAAAATTTTATACTGTATTTATTTTCGTTAACAACTTGGGTATGTGAGTGTTGTTAATTTTATTTAAAAAACAATATGTCGTTATTTATTATAAATAAATTCTTCATTATTAATTAAATTTAATTTTAAATACAAAATTAAACAATATTCATGCCAATTTAAAACAAAATGAACTTGCTTGTTTTTTATTAAAATGTTTAATTATACATTATTTATTGTTTTTATTTTTTCTTTTTTCATTTTAGAAAAAAATTAAGATATTGGTGAAAGAAAATACTGAATTATCGAATATTGTTAACCTTACTTGCAAACGGAGATCAATCGCTCGATTTTTAACAAGGGTTAAAAATCGTTAATTTTTGTTTCCATTAATTTACAATCTCTTTCCGTCTACAATTAATTATCATTCATAGTGTCGTAATAGTGTAAATTTATACGACTCTCTTGCACGGCAAGAAAGTCCTGATTATGGAGACATCCGAAAACTTTTGCCAGGAGAAATCAAGGCTGTCGTCGGGAAACGAAAGAGAGGAGAGAAGTAAAAGGGGTGGAAAAGGGGGGGGGGAGGAAGAAGAGAGAAAAGCTCGACAAGAAAAGCAAGGCCGAGAGAGAGAGAGAGAGAGAGAGAGAGGGGGCGAGAAAGCGAGAGCACTATTCCGCGAATTTACCCAAGTGCTCCGGCAAATCATGAAAGCAGGAGGTCTGCGGCGCACGAGGAGCTCGCGCGAGCACATGTAGGTACTTCTATACTCTGACTCTCAAGAGTGGTGTAGAGTGCGAAGGGACCATTGACCGGGAGAGCACCGCCGACGCTCTCTCTCTCTCTCTCTCTCTCTTTCTCTCTCTCTCTTACAAAATCCACGCTCGCGGGGCGCCGATTCCTTTAACCGCCCGCTAGCGTAAACATCGATCCACGCATTAAAGGAACACTTTGTACTAAGAACCACCGATGTTGAATAAATTGATCTTTTAATAAATTAATCCACTTACCGGTTGAAGCTTGTATTTTTAGCGAAATTTTTAAATAACCGATGTTAAAAAGAAAATAACGCCAAAAACATGAGAATAATAGATTTAAAAAGAAAATGGATATCCAAATCATACCTTCTACTTTCATCATTTTCTACATGTAAATTCAAATATATAAAATAATTGAATAGAATTTGTTTCATATTTAAATATTTTATTACTTGAAATCAATTTTTTAACAAAACATGTGAAATTCAATAAAAGTTTATTACAAAACGTTTGATACTTTGCATGAAGTTGATTTTCATATGCAATTACGATTTTATTAATTAAATCTCGGGTAACGTTTAATTTCAAAAACGTGTTACTCAAAAAAATTGCGAAAATTAAAATATAAAATAATAAAAATAACTCTGAAGCAACAAAAATGTACGTGGAAATAAATTTTTAGTTTCATAAAATAAATATACTTTATTTATGATACTTTATAAATCATTTTGATTAATTGTTAATCAACAATTTGATTAACTTTTAGTTTAACCTTCAGTAGGATTTTTTTCAAATTGATATAGAAAAATGGATAAAGCTATGCAGATAATATTCATTTATAAGTTCATTGTTATGTCGCTTAATAATCGCAATTAATATGATAATTATGCTAAAAGAATTTCAGTGTATAGGCATATTTTTAATTTTTAAATACCTCAACTGCACATTCTACATGAAATCAATAGTTAGAAAAAATTGAAACATAATAAATGAATCATTATTCTTTCAGGCTGATTCTACCTTAGATTATCTAGACTGACTGCACCTATGGCAACATATTCCTTTTAAAAATTAATGTGCTTTTTTAGTTAAAAATTTTGCGAATACATATATTTTTCTTATTACATGAAAAATACAATTTTTATGAACATTTTAAAACGGACATGAAAAAAACCAATATTTATATGCATATATTTTCAATGCTTCTATTTTGAAATTTTTTAATATTTAGAAATAATTCTTTGTACATTACCGATTGCAATTTTTCATTTTAAAGTGAAATAAAAACAAGGATGACATTGCATTTTTTAAAAATTAAAAATTGCACTTTTCTCAACAAGATTATTTTTTCTTTTCGCCGAAAATCTTTTTTTGTGTACAGCTAGTCTTCATCTCTACCTCTTACTCTATGAGAGATTTAATATTCTTTCATTGTTTGAGAGAAATAAAAAAAAAGTAAAAAAAATTTGTTTCTATCTATATAACTTAGCTGTTTGCAGATATACAAAATTACCCACACACACACACACACACACACACATGCGCGCGCGCACATACACATACACACACAGTTGTTTACTACAAAGAAAAAGTAATAAGAAATGTTACTTTCGTCGGTGAAGACAGATTGTTGTAACATATAGCTTTTAGCTCCAGGTCACGGAAAAGGTGCGGTTGATGGGTTTTTAAAGAATTATGTTACTAAACATATGTTTGCAAAGTTAATTTTACTTTGATTTTTTTTTTTTTAATTTCAACATTTTTCTCATAGTAAGATTAATAAAATACTATTTATATGTGTTTAAAAAAATAAACAATGCATTTAAATTTTAAAACAACATTTGCATTTTACATTGATTCAAGATCAGACTTTTAAAGATAATGTTTAATGACATAATACTTTACGAGTCTACCAATACCAATAACCGTAACTTTCACTTTATACAATTGAAATCTATTTTTGAAATTACTGTAGCTCGCTCCATCGGTTATAATGGATGATTATTTTTTCTATTGAATAGTTTTACATCATTTTTCATCCAATCGATTTTTCCATTACTATCAGAGCATGTAGGTTTTTATGACGCTGTACCGACGACAACAATATTTTTCGTAGTTTTTTTCTGGTAGCAAACTGCTCTTAAAATAGAGATCTGTTGATTTAGCCAGTAATTACTTTGAAGTAGCTGCTAAGAATTACCATCCGTCTTATTTTCGGTAAAATCCTCGTTTGGTGTGTGTGTGTGTGTGTGTGTGTGTGTGTGTGTATTTGTGTGCGTACGCGTGTGCATATCTGTTTGTAGCTAAGTATGACGATATAGAATAGAAAACTACAGTTCAACAATAGAATAGATAAAAATTAAGTTAACAAGAAGTAGATAGAAAACAAATATTTTTTCTGATATAGACTAAGAGCTACGCAGTAAATTACAAACATTTATTTTGCGTATGAAAAAAAAAAAATTTTCCGTAATGACAACGGTCTTTTTTTAGAATATTTTCGTTACTATCGTATTATTCTATAAGTTACATACTCTGTTAATTGTTTTGATGTTAAATGAAAAATTAATATTTAAACTGTTCCGTTATCCGCTTTAATAACATTGATTTCTTGTACAAATCAAATTTTATGGTGAAATATTTCAATATACGTCATAGTATAATGCGCAATTAATTTATTGTTAAAAAATGTAATCCATATTGCGAAAATAAAAAATTCTGCAAATAAAAAATATATAAGAATTATATCTTCTTTGCTTATTTCCCATAGAATAAAAACTTTTGAAACCTAACATCATTTCACTTCATATAATTCAAGATATACTTTGGTCTTACAAGGGGAATTCAACGATAACATTATTGCATTTCGATGCTGTGAAAGTAGACTTCCAGGAAGAGACACAGAAGAAAAAAAATAAATTTTACAGACACGGTATTCGTTTTATCGATGGGAAAGTTTTAGGCGCAGGTGATTTCGCGATCGAGTGTCACAAAATTTGTCCCTATACGGAAATACCCATCTACTCGCGCGTCTACCGCTCTCGTTTCGTTTATTCATCTCCCTGTCTGTACCGGAACGCGATTCTTCCTCTACGTGCGTCTCTCTCTGCCTCTCTCTCTCTCTCTCTCTCTCTCTCGCTCTCTCGGTTATAAACTTAGATTTTACGCTTTGTTTTTAGTTGTATGCCAATTTATTATTGCTTTTATATTTCTTTATTTATCGTGCTTATTTATTTATTTATTTATTTTTTATAATTATGTTTACTTTATTTGTTGAACATTAATTTTATTATTTTTACACTGCGATTGAAATGCATTTTCATAATGACCAGATGTGGTTACGTCCTAGGGCGTTAATAAAACATCGTCTAATCTAATCTAATCTTTCTCCTTCTTCCTATTTTCGCTTATAAATACCTTCATATAGAGTAAAATCATGAACCAGCTCAGAGCGGTTAATCATGCCTGCGACGTAGGGATGAGCGCTGGCCGCCTAAATTATCAAACGCGAAAATATTATAAATTAAAGTTGTTTATCACAACAATAACGAATTATTTAAACGAAAATACAATATCTTTATAAATAATTCAAACGTTTTATTTTAAATTTCATACTGTAACGAATGTATTTGTCTTTAATTTTTAATAAAACTAATTTTACATCAAGCGAGACATTTTTTTCATTTGAAAATAATTTAATTTTACAAAAACTTTCGCAAAGTATTGAATAAATAAAGAAATAATTTTGTAAGAGTGAAAGATAAAAATATAAAAGATAAAATTTCAAAGATAAAAAAGTTTTCATTAAATGCTGCATTTTTTACAACCAAAATTTTGAAGTGAAAAGCAGATATTTTAAGTTTTGATAATGGTGCTATCGAAAGGCTGAGTGTTTTATTTTTGAACATATACTCAAACATAAATTAACTAGAAAGCAAGAAAAAAATGTTCAAAGAAAGACGCGCTCGGTACACGTAAACCATAGCATTAATAAGGTGACAAGCAGTAATACTGTGATTCCAACTTAGAAAGTAGATGGACTAATCATCGTTGCTGTTTTGAAATGATTGCGTGCATAAAAATTATTAGATACGGTTAGAAAATGTTTGAAATTAATGTCAGTGGATGTTAAACGTTTAGCATTTGAATATACTGAAAAGCTAAAAATTCCTCATCATCATAATATGAAGTTTAGCTGTAAAGTTTAGCTGAAAATTCATGAACTTTTTTTACAAAAAAAAAAGATATTTTACAATATACGTCAACCACAAGAGCATATAGTTTTTACTCATAGATTCCCAACTTTTTCCAGACTACCGTCTACTTTACAAACAAAAAAAAAAAATTCAATCATTTCTCTTCATCGCAATACTTACATCAAATATTAAAATATATTATATATATATATATATATATATATATTTTTTTTTTCAAATTATTACTAGATTTTGCTACCGTCCCTGGTGGGAGTCGCTGATTTAAATAAAAAAGCAGTACAAAGTACAAATTATAGCAAAGCGTAATATAAAGAGAGAACAAGTACATGAAATGTTGATGAATCCGGCGTACCAACAAATCCTTGATCTACTTAAAAAGTTGTAGCGCTAGAAAGAGGTGAAATACATTAAAATTAAACGTATCGCATACTTATCAGTAAATTGAAGCTTTCTATGTTAATAATTTCTCGAGTGAATCGAAATGTGGAGTTTTTGGCTTACAAAAAAAGATAGTTCTACCATTATTTGATAGACATTTTAGTCGTGTAAAGAATTTAGAAGTTTCACATTTCGACGATAAAAATGAAGTTTCTATTTTGGAATTTCTATTCCATTGTTTTCATATAATGCAACTGTTGAGCGTAGCTTTTGTAAAGCCATTAAACTACTGTTATACATAGTTTATCATGAAGTTGCAAAGGCTTGGCCACAAAATTATAATGAAAAATATTTTTCAGCTATTTAGAAAGGCACGGCAATGAACAGTAAACGTTACAACCGCAGGTAATGGGTTTTAAAAAAACAGCCATTTTTTCTTTTTGATTAACTCATTTAAAATTTTGTTAAACAAACATATTTAAAAATTTGAACTTTATAAACATTCGAGGATTCGACTGCGTTTTAAACGCAATAGGTATTTTCGTTTTGATTATTAATAAATTTTATACTTTTTTAAAAAATTTCATTCTATTTTTAATGACTAATCCTCAAATGTCTGAATGTACATGTGCGATTGAAGAAATTCATAAAAGTACTTTTGGTCTTAAAGAATGAAATAAGGGTTCATCGAGTTGACATTCTTTGCATGAAACTTCATTACGTAAATACAAAGTAGTACCTCAATCTTATATAATGAGTTTAAACTTTATCGTTTTAAATGTTAAATTCAACTAGTAGTAGCAGTATCTAGCAACTTACAATGCCGAATCCTTTCGATACAGAGCAAACAAACTCTTATAATAGTAAAGATTTAACGAGTCAACGTTTAAGCAATAAAAAAGTCAATTTCTCATTAATTGACAATAATTGTAAAGAAAATTTGATTGCTCTTGAATGTATAACAATGAAAACGAATCTAAAAAAAGAAAAAAAAAAGGAAATAAAAACAGAATTAAAAAAAAAAAAGTTATCAAGCGCAGTAAAAAAAGATTTGTCAATTAAATTTCCTGTAAAACGAAATATATTGTTTCGCGTAATTCATCTTAAATTGAAGAAAAACAAATTTCAAAAGATTGACAAAATTATCAACAAGCGAACAACAATAAATATTTTATTCTATATTAACTTCATTTAAATTTAGATCATGATATTCGTGTCTTGATTACAATATCCGCCCTAAGGCTTCAGAACAAATACTTAATAACGACAATGGATTATCCATTTATTATTCAAGTTAATAATGATTTGAGTGTGTATTCTAAAAATGTAACAGTTCTGCAATTTGAAAAGATATTCAATATCCTCGCGTTTCTCGTGCTCAGTAATGAAAAAATATTATCTGGTTAGATTGTCTAGAAAGCTGCTTGTGCTATCAAAATTTAAAAAACGAACTTTATAAATTTCCTGTTCTCGGAGCCAAAATTCATACAATCCGATGAAGACACCATATTTTTAAAAACGAGACTGAACGATACTCGTTGATAAAAATACTCGGATAGATTCATCAATACTATAATATTTAAAATAAGACAAACGTGTATTATCCTACGTTGAAATTAAAATGAATATATATTTTTTTAATTACTTGTCTTTAAAACTTTTTTATGTCTTATTATATTTTTATGAAATTTTTGTAATGCATGAGCAAAACAACATCCCTTATTTATTTATTTCTTAACATTTTTTAATTGTAAATTCAATTATATATTAAAAAATAAATTATTTTTGACGCCACAAAGTAACGAGTATTCATCTTCACCTGCTGTTGACCCATCAGTAGAAAAAGAAAAACATATTAGTCAGCTTTGATTAAAAAAAATTAAATATTACATGTCAATAGTAAGACATGTTTTCACGAAAATTAGTAACTTATTTATTCGTCACGGTACATATGATAAAATAAAACGTTTAAAATTCCACTGATTCCAAGCGTTCAGAGATAAAAAAATTTTTTTGATTTTATTATAAATTCCAATTTGACATCTGTCAAATGCAAGGCGTAAATTTCATATATTGCGCAGTGATTTTCAAGAATTGACATTTGTACATGATGAACAACTAACCACGTATTATTTTTAAGATTAAATGTTTAAAAAAAAAGGTTCATGCATATTTATTATACCATTACTCTTCGTTTGTTCTTTCGTATTCGCAATTTAAATTTAAAATGCGAATATATTATAAAACGAAATTAAAATTTTTTATCATATACTTTGCAATTATTATTAAAAAAAAAATTTTAAATTTTAATCACTTAAATATAAATTAAAAATTTCTTTATTCTTAAAACTTAGTTAAAAAATGATGTACTGTCGCAATTTTTCTGTTTATAATTCTATAAATTATTAAACAAGTTATTTTTTCAAACGAATATCAATTATTTTATGTGAGTTTTACCTCGAATAAAACTCATTTTGAATAAAGCAGATTGATTTGAAATTTAAAAATAGTTACTAATTGTAATTATTTTTATTTAATCTTTTTAGAACAAATAATTTTATAAAAATTTGTATCTATTTTTAATTTAACACAGCAATAAATTAAAAAAAATATAGTGTAATAAAATAATCTAGTAACTTAGTAGTGTAAATGCAATAATATTTATAAAGTTTGAAAAACGTCAACAAAAAAACGTCATATCTATAAGCAAATAATGTTACACGATAATAAAAGGTAAGTATTCGTTCGTGCTAAAGAGACTTTGTTTAACTTTTTCCAGACCGAGGAGGTGTCGCTTTGAGCCGAAAACTAAATACACCGAACCCGTGTATATCTCACGTTCGAGAACAAACAGAGAAACCGTACGCGCGCGCACATGTATACTACACATATACTATATTCTAAGCATCAAAAGCAGAAACTCCAATCTTCGTTGTAGATGTGTATACTACACATACTCGTATATATACGCGAATGCATAAACCGCAAGAGCTCGGACTGTGTGTTGACAACGAGAGAGCATCAGCCAACACGGCGGCAGAGAGACGAGCGCAAACGAGAGAAAACGCTCGGAGGATGGAAGATCCCGGCTACGTCCTACGGTTGTACATCGCTCGAGCGAGGAGGGGAAGGACTCTTTGCTACACGGGTATACGGACCAATGACCCGTTGCCTGGTTTCGCCTCTTCTCATCCGTCATCCGCGCAGAAAGCGGAACTTTGATCGCGCGCGAGCGCGGGTTATGCCGGTAAGGAGGATTCGCTGTAAGTTTACTTTGGATTTCTTTCAATCTCTATACATATTTATATATAAGACATTTGAACTTCTCTCTTAACATTTTATAATTTAAATCGATCGTGTTTACTTTGTCTTTTTTGATTTATTGATTTTATTCTTACTATTTTAATGCTCGATAATGATATTATTAACAAAGCAACTTAAACAATTTTAAAACGAAATATTTTTAAACAAGTAGCTGTTTTTAATTTTTATTTTATTTTATTTTATTTTATTTTATTTTTTTTTTTTTTTTTTTTTTTTTTTTTTTTTTTACTAAAACTAATATAAATATTTTTCTTTTTATTATATTTTAAAATTAATCTTTAAACTCGCGTACAATTGCAACAATACGACCTACAAAATTACAATTTAAAAGAGCTTTAATCCACCACACAAGCCAAACAAAATGTAGACCTAAATAAATTTTGTTCAGCCTACAAAGAAACGCTTAGTGTAATCTAAGACTTAAACCGGCATCTTCGACTTCATAATCCATTGCCTTGTCTACCGAGTCATCGAAACTCTTAAATTAACATTATCAAAAAAATTTTCAACCCGTTAAATATTACTGTAATAAATGTTTTAATAATTAATAAATTATAAGTATAAAATTTTTTCTGCATTTTTTTTTTTTTACATCTTCTAAACACTATATGTACAATGTAACATTTATAATAATTATCTTCGAAAGGTATATCAAAATTTAACTATTATCAATATTAATGCTTTTAAATATATAAACATCATATCGAGAGTAAGTAGGATAAACGTCAATAACTTTATAATCGTTTCAATCTGTATTTACGCGAGTATAACGCGCTCGCGTCTTCCGCGTTTACGTAATGGAAATTGAATATCGCGCGGGACAGTTAAAAGCCTGCTCAGCAATTTGGAAAATGTCTTTACCCGTTCGTTATCGAACCTTGATTTAAACTGCCATCGACGTAGGCCTTCGGTATATGTCTACCTTATATTTCGCTACACGTACCCTTCTCGTGGCCTCCCTTCTCTATACACGCGGTATATATCTACGTCCGGTTTCTGTTATTCGCCCTTCGCTTATAAATATACCGCCTATGTTTGTCCCCCCCCGTGTTCGTTCGCTTATCTTCCTTCTCTCTTTTCAAAGGCAGCTAATCACCCCTTTGCGCACTTGCTGTTATTTTTATTTTATTTTTTTCTTTCCTTTTTTTTTTTTTTTGTCGTACAAAATCACGCTGACGAGTGTTTCTGCTTACAGAAAAAAAGCTTTAAATCGCAGCGTTAAGAAAAAAATGTATTTAAAAAGAAAAAAGAAAAAAAAAAAAAAAAAAATGTTAGCGTATCTAAAATGACATCAAATTGTCACCTTTTAACAAATTATAGATCAACAACGATCGGCAAAACTTTTTTTTTTTTTTTTTTTTTTTTTTTTCTTTTTCATCGCAGACGTTAACATTTTTGTGACGCTTCGAATTCGCTCGAGCAAGCTAATGCCATCGGCGATCGAAGAGTCGGTAACAACTCGTGGGCGTCGTGGATGTCGTTATACTCGTGGGCGGAGATACAGGATTCATGCATGGACTTCAGGGACGACGAGATCTTTTTTTCTCATCGGTGCTCCACACGAACGCGATGGATTCTCTCTCTTGCACGCACGAACTCTCTGCCGACGTTATCTCTCTGCCCTTTTCTTTTTTTTTTTTTTTTTTTTTCATTTTCACTCTTCCCTGCTATTCTCTGTTTTTTCGGTTATATTCTCTCCGTTTCTCATTCCTTTTGCCGATATTACCGGATTTTGCGTGCGAGCGGTGTCTCTTTACAACGCGCCCTTGGAATTCCCAAGTTTCTTCCTTCGGGAATCGAAGCGCTACTTTCCTTTAATGTGGGGATAGAAGGCAAGGAATGAAGCCACCGAAACTAATGTGCTAAAGAGAGAAGGAGAGAGAAAAAGATAGACGAAGTGACGCTGTGTGTCTGCGTTTAGAATCTGATTTATATTAAGACATCGTTTTATGTCGAAAGGGAGAACAAGACCGAGAGAGAGAGAGAGAGAGAGAGAAAGAGAATCTCTTTTGTGGCGTAAACAATGACTAGGATGGCACCTGTAATTCGCTGCGTGAACGATGGCGTTTATGGGGAATTTTCTTCGAGTGGTCTACGCATGGGGGATGTTTCCTTACTTCGTGCTTATAGAAGAATTGCCCACGCTGTTTTCATTAAGACGATTTTGGGGAGTTTACTTTATTTATAACAAGTATTCTAGTAATTGCCGTAAACGAAGGCTTCGCATAATCCTTATTACATAGATCCTATTATGTCATTAGATTGGCTCGAAAAATAACCAAGCTTTTGGGTTTCAATTCATTTATGAATAAGAACAATAATAATATTCTGATAATGACTCTCTTTATGAAATATGAACACGAAGAGAAATTTTAGAGTACAATTTATTGTATAAAATCTTGCATCCATCGTGTTATACTGGTAGCGTAATTTTAATAAATTTTCATTAATTAACTCTATTAATGATAGTATTAAATGTAAAATTAAAATCATTTGATAAAGTAAAGCAAACGTTATAAAATTTTAAACTCTTCAATACTATTTTATGCGGCATTTTTTGTTCCATACGTTAGTATACGTAATAAAATGACGTTATAACTAATAATAAACAGCAATATATTATTTATTGTTTAAAGCAGTCAATAAAAAACTATTTTTTTATAAGCATTTTTAATAGTCAGATTACATTTGTATATTGATTCGAATTTTAATTAAAAAAATATTTTATGCGATATATCATTACTCGTACAAGTCACAGTTAAAAAAGTTTTATTAATTAAAAAAAATTTACTATAATTTTATATTTTATATACTATTATAATTAAATTGCATATTTCAAATGAAATACTACTTGTTTTATTAAAATTTATTGAAAATAATTTCCCAATCAAAGAGATAATTTGGTATTCGTCTATCAATTTATCCTGAGAACCAAATTGCTTCAAATCATAATTTCTTGCGTCATCGTTAGAAGGCTAATTAAATTTCTGCCTTTCCCCAAATGACCACCCTTTAATATGCCTTACGAACTCGTTCGATTTATACAAAATACATTCGTCGATAATAATTTTCAATTTGTAAATGAATTAAATTAAATTCAGATGGACAGTAAGTTTTAAGTAGACGAAGAATGTAAATAAAAATTACGTTGCGATTAAAAAAGTCTTATTTGTAAAATAATTATATCAACAAATAAAATTTTACGATGTATTATGAAATTATGAATCTGTATGGTAAAACTTTAAAACTCTGTGTTCAAAAAAAAAAAAAAAAAAAAAAAAAAAGAAAAAAACGTAATAAATATTATTTAATAATTGCTATTATAAATATAAAGTATTCAAATGATAAATTCTTAAAGCTATTTTACGGCTGAACATTTATTTATATTAAAAATGAGAAGCCTTCAAGAGCTTTTTTCAAAGCAGCAGCAGCAGTCAACCGAGGAAAGCAGTTGTACATTGTAAGATTACCGCTTTCATGGCTGACTACGACGTAGACAGGTTTTCTAAATTGGCCAAAGAGAATTCATATAAAAAAAAAGATAAGGATCTCATCGAGAGAAAAAATAAAAATGAATGTATATTATACAAACCCTGTAATACATTTTTAAAAATAATGTGGAAGAAATAAAGTTAGCGTTTCTTGGATTAAAAAGATTAATTTATCAACTATGCAGGAATTATTTAAACAATCGCATTTACAAACTACTTATTTTAATGTTTTTCATCATCCATTAGATAATAATAATTATTTAAATGCATTAATTCAATTTATTCATTTATTGCTCATCATTGGTATCAATTAATTTAAATGTTAAGTATTGTATTTTTTTTAATAGTAAAAGAAAATGATATCTACATATTATAAAATTAAAGATTATTAAATAACGTTTAGCTTTTATTTTTAAACTTCAAATTTATATTATTTATCAGTTTGCAATACTATATATACTCAAAAAAAAAATACCACAATTATTTTTTTATTTCAACTGTATTAGCGGATTAGATTAATTATTATTTACTAAATTCTTTCAATAATTAAAAAATGAATAATAAATTGCAGTTATTATTAATTATCTTACATTTCTTCCATCGACGAGTAAATTAAAACCATGGCATTAAATAATTTATTGTACATTTTTACAAGCTTAATGGAATACTATCAAATAAAAAATATGTACTTTTTAAAAATGCACGATGAAACAGTCCGATTAGATAATCTAAATTGAATAGGAGTTTTTTAATTATTTTTATCAGATTTAGAATTTAAGTTTACGTAAAAGATTTTGAGGATTGGCATATGTATAACTGCATTGCTAATAAAATTTTTATGAAAAAAAAAAAAAAAAAAAAAAAAAATATGTATAGTTAGCGCTTGAAACTTTAAAAAAAAAAAAAGGGGTATGCTTATTTTGAAAAAAAAAAACTATTTACATACAATATTTTTAATTGTTTTGAAGCGTTCGACGAACGACTTTTCCATTGGCAAATAATTTATCAATAATTTAATTTCGTAGACTATTTCTACATCTAGTCCAGTATATTTGAAACTTTCATTACGTCATCAGCATTGGTCTAGGTAGAGAGCGCACTAATTATAATCAACCGCCTCTAATCATCTCGGGTCAATGCAACAACTTCTAATCAAGCCCCGGTAGTGCTGTCAAAGTCTACACGTAGCATCTCCATTCGTTCTAAAAAACTTAATTGGGTTTCGTGTAAATAAATTATCTTATTGACATACTAGCGATGCAGTATCGATTAGCATTGGTTAATACCAATAAATATTTCCTTTTACTAATAATTTCCTTTAACCAGTAAATTAAATAATACGTGTATACCTGCTATTTAAATATTACCTGCTATTAACAAAAAAAAAAAAAAAAAAAAATATGTTCACACTATAATTTTAAATTATATTTTTAGTTCACAAAAATTATTTGCAGTAAATATTTTACAAAAATAATAAAAAAATTTATCAGTATGAATACTTTAAAACTGTTTTGATGATCAATAGTTGTTTTCTTCCTTTAAAATAGGCTTTTTAGTCATCAATTAACTCCTTTATATTCTATGCATTACCTATTATTAATAAAATACATTCAGGTACTGTGTGATTTTCATACTTTGAGAATGTGGACAGTGTGAAATTTAATAAAATAATGCATAAAAGCTCATTTCTTATGCAAATTTATATGAAAATTTTACAAATTTATAACTCATCAAATTCTCAATTTATTCTTCAAGTAGAAATTGTTAAAAAAATTCATACCATATGTTTTTTTTCTTTCGTTTCAATCATTCATCAATAAACATTTTTCTTTCGAATTTTTTTTTTTTTGCATTTCAAAACAACAATTATTTTATAATAAAACTGTTGTAAGTAAACTAATTTAAATAAAATTATCCATTAATTTTATCTGATTTTCATATATAATATTTTTAATCTTTAAATAATTATAATAATTATACTTTCAATCGATAAAGTGTATGAAAAGTCGTACATGAAAAGGCATGTCATACAAATATTGTTAATAATATAATAAAACTAAATTATATATTTTAATTATTTATATAATTATATATATACATATATATATATATTATTCGTGCAGATTGATTTATATGAGGTAGGATTAATTAAAAATGGTAATTTATCACAGTAAAAATAGTTTTTTTTTTTTTTACATTCTAATAAATGACTAACTGGTAAAATATTTTAATTAAATTAATAATACTAAAAATATTTTATAAAATGGTTAACCAAATCGAGAGTAATTTGAGAATTATTATTTATCAAAAAGTATAGGCAAATTAAAAGTTACATTTAATTATTTTTCAAGAACAATAATTATTATAAATTTGACAAAACATGTACTACATTTCAAAATACTTATCAGTTTTTTATACATGAAAACTAATGTTTTCAAATAATAATAAATATTTGTCTTTTGATTATTTATTTTAATGCATATTTTATTTTGTTTATAATTTTCAATTATTTTCTTAACAAAGAAAATAAATTCAATTTATATAAATTTTAAATATAAGTTTATTAACGATATTATAAAAAGAATGTAAACTACAAAACTAAACTGTAATTGCAATTTCAATAATGAATTCAATTATCAGTTAATACATCCAAGATATATTAGTATCACATTCTGCAAAGATATGTAGCTATTACGATTGCCTTTCGAAGGACAAAAATATTGGGGTAGCTTATACTGCGTCATGGTATTTAATTTTCTCCAACGTCAATAGCTTCGGAGTCTTTCTTTTAGTAATTCAGTGGCGTCTTTCCAATCAGAATGTTTGGATAAAAATATAATGAATTCATCCAATACTTATTACGCATGAGAGCGTCGTAATTAGCTTAACAAAGTGAAGAATAATGGCGTTATATGAGAAATAAATATTAATCTTATTTAAAATTAATTTATTCAATGGTACGTCGTAAAGTTAATACCCAAACAATGATTCATTTCGAAGATTATTGCTCAAATTTATTTAGCCTTAATAAGATCGGCAATTTATGAATATTTGTTAATTATTAGATAATTACCAAAGAACATTCTTATAAGAACGGTCAAGAACTAATCTATCTTTTATTTAGAATTATTTTTGTAAAGCACAAATAAACTATTATTTCAAAATATTTAAATGTATTTACGAATCACCGCTTTTTTAATGAATCTTTTTAGCAACATTTTTATCGATTACTTAATTGGCACTATTATTCAAATTATTTTTATAAATTTTAAAAATTCGAAAGTTTTCGTCTAATTATTTGATTATTATAATGATAAATGTTAGCGTAAATTTAACTTTATTTCTAATTTCTTAATTTCTCAAATAAATATACAATAAAATCTTAATAAAATATTTTTAACCATGAAGTTTTTTATTTTTTTTAATACCTGCGTTTCAAAATATTTCTAATTTTAATTATCTAATAAATTATACTAAAATTAAGTAATTTAATAATTTATCTGCATTTAACCAAGTAATAATATTAATTTCTTAAATTTATGCGCAAACGTTGCTAGGTTCAATATTTTTTCGATTTTTTTTTTTTTTTTTTTTGTTTTTTGGTTGTATTTTCAGCTTCTATCGGAATAATTTGCGCGCGGATCGAAACAGCAGGAGGCCTCGCTTTAAAATATATTCTCTGAGATTACGCAATGACGAGGAGACCCAGATGTGGACAATACGTTGCATATGATAGGATGAGGAACGGGACGGAGCGACCCACTTTAAAATAGTGCCAACGATTTTTGAAACCGAGTCCTAACCGTATACCTTGTCTGCGCGAGTATTTTTCAGCGGTTGATTATAAAATATTTAAGATTTCAATTTGCATTTGTAGGCAAACTTTTTTATTATGTTTTTAAAAAATATAATTCATTATTAAAAACAGGTTTTTTTTTTCATTTCTCAAGCTGTTAAACGATTTGATAATTTCTTTAATTAAATTTATGATAATTATTTGCAATCAAAATAATCATCATTTATAAAAGTAGAATGATTTAACAACTTCATTGCTTGAAAGTTAAGTTTATATATATATATATATATATATATACAAATATATAAGAATAAAAATTATATTTTGATAATTTTTTTTATTTAATAAAATGTATAATAAATAGTTGCTTATAATATTTAATATAAAAAATATGTAAGAATTGTTTACTTAATTTACACAAAATGCACGCATTCTCAACGGTTAGAACAAAGATTTTTCTTATGTATATATTCACAGAGGGCATGTCAAACTTATATTTCAACACAACACCTTTATACATATTTCAATAGCTTGACACAAATGCCGATCGATAGATTTAATTATAAGGTATGCAGAGATAAAGTTCTAAATCAAAAGATTGTAGATTTTTTACATTTGTAAAAAGACAATATTTTAAACTTTTTAAAGCATTATTTTATGTATATAAATAACAGTATAGGCTTTAAAATTTTATCTGAATTTTTCGTTGTGAAAATCTCATTATTTTATACAAAAATAATATATTGTTACTTTTTATTACATGTAACTATTTAAAGTTCATGTACGATTCAATTGGAACAAATTAAATTTTGTTTAAATACTTGTATAATATATTAATTTTATGTAAATAAAAATAATTATTAACTTATTTATTAATAAATTGTTTATTAATATATATATATATATATATATTATATTTTAAGTTTATTGTATTATAAATAAAAAAACTGTCAGTTAACTAAACCCTTTTTGCATAAAATGATTCTTATGTTTTACTAACACTTGTTTTTTAAATCTTTTAGTTTTATATTTAATACAAAAATTGGTATCCGTCCAAATCTACGCTTTAGAAATAAATTAAAAAAATGTATTACTTTTGTTAAAACAAGTAATATTTTATTTTAAACCTATTATTTAGAAATATCTTAATCGTATAGAGATTTGAAAAGCTTTCATTTTTTACTTATAAACCAAAAGATATTGTTTGATAAATTGTAATTAATAGCATCGAGTTATATATTTTAAAGTTTAAATAACGAATTTATACGTCACTTTCAAATTGCTTTACAAGCATTAGCATTATTTAAATAATTATTTTCCTTAACTATGAAACTCGAAAGTACGTATATAAACGATAATAGGTAACTCTTAGACTCTTGAACAATACGAAAAATAACGCACAACTAAAACAGTCAGTGAGAAAACAACAAATTGGCTCATATAACAGAGTGTATCAAAAAATTCAATTAACACCAACTGTACCCCACGCGCCGTTTTTCTTTCTTAGCCGACCGGCCAGTTGGAGTCAAGCACGACTTAATAGAGAATTAGAAGTGCACCCGTACCGTCTTTCTTGAGGACGCTTTATTTTTTCTTTCTCTGTCTTTCTCTCTCTCTCTCTCTCTCCCATTCTTCTTTCTCTTTCTCTCTTATCGCAGTTATGGAGAGAAGCTTATTGGATAACTTTTAATGAAGATAAACGTCGTGTACGTTCTTATAGCATAAAGTATAGCAGAGAGGGCTTCCGTCTCTTTCTCCGGACATCGTCGTTCGCCTTTTTCAAGCAAATACGAGATAACGAAGATTCGTACTCTAGTTGTGCGAACTTGGAAAAGACCAAAGAAGCAAGAATCCGTTCGTGTATATACATTAGATGTGTAACATATTTCGCAAGTTTACCGAATGAATGAGGCATTGATGAGGAATCTTTATTAGCTCACTGTTGCGCGCTAATGCTTCATCTGCACGAATAAGCAGATTTTATCGCTACGGTTATAATATTTCCTTAACGCGTTCTTCTTCAGTTTCTCCTACTTCTTTCTCGAACGCTCTGTAGTCATAAGTAATTATGGAAATGCTTTTTTTGCTCTTTCTGATAAATCATTCGCGATTCTCCGAATATTTCATACTAAGTGCTTCTTTATTTTCTAATTTATCAGAAAAAAGTTGATTTTACTTTTTGTCTGCTTATTGAAAAATTGCATCAGATTAAGCGAAATTCAAAAGATTTCAAAAATTTTATTTTATATTATCTGCAATATTCTCTATATGAATATTCATCATTTATAATATAACGCTTTTTTAACGATTTTTTTAAATCTGTATGAACATTAATGTGAAATTAAAAAAAAATTGTTATATAATTACTGCAGCACATATTAAAATTAATCATGCTGAAATAAATTATGAAGTTTTAAACAACATTGTAACATCAAAACAAAAACTCTAAACTTCATAATTACTTAATGCCCTCAAACAATTTAATCTATTTAAAATTCTGATTGAATTTAAAATATTTAAATACTTAAATTAATTTTTTAATTTTTCTTTCTTAAAATAAATTTTAGTAAATATATTAATCAGACATATTTTAATATATTATTTTTTGATAATTAATAACAAATTGAAAACGTTAATTCCCTTTAAAAATATAAATTAAAATTTTTAAATTTCTTATTTGTCACTTTATATAAATTAAACGTAAATATAATTTACCTTCCAAATAGTGGATGCCAAAGTTGCGAGTCGTCTGGAGAATTTGCAGTAGATGATACTTCTGGCTCTTGTTTCAACAAGCCACTGCGTACCCTTAATAACGGTGGTTGTGAGTTTAACTTGTGATTGCTTGAAAGATCAATCGGTGCCGGCATCAATTTGCCAATTGGTTTACAACTAAGTTTCGGCCGTTGCTGGTCACTTTGTTCCTCTTGCATTTGTTCGATATTTTTACTTTCGTTCATTGGACTCAACATCGGCTGACCGGGTTGATGAATTTTACTTGACTGGTGGCCCTCTCCGTGATCAAGGACATGCTGGAGATGCGCAAGCGAAATAACGAGGAGGTCGGGATCTCTCAGTAGTTCAGGCCTGCTCAAAGCCTCAGGTAATCTCAATTCTGGTCTCGTTGCTAAAAGCTTTGGAATTTCTGTCAAAGGAGCACCTGCCAACAACGGAAGATAATCTCTAGGTACAAGCAAAGGATCCGGTATTAAATGCCCCGAAGTCTTAATTAATTCTCGCAACTGACTCGCCGGATCAAGGAAAATTGAGGGGCTCATGTATGTTTCCTGAACTTTGGTCCTATTAATGAACTCTTTTTGATTTGTATAACGGATATTATTCGAATAACATCCACTAGCAATTTGCATTCTCTGTTGATTCACGGTCCACTCGGCAGACAAAGGGCGCTTTGGACAAACGTAATCTGTTGCAAAAGGACTGTGCACATCACCGCTTGACATTGGTCTTCCGTGACTTCTCATCTCTAAATATTTCGCTTTATCCTGCACATACCTTTCTGATCTGTGATTTAGAAAAGATTTATCGCAATTAGAAGATTCGTTTAAGAAACGTTCCTCAGAAAAATTACAAGACGAACTCATTTCAGTGTCACAATGAGCATTTAGATCACTCACTTCATCTTTTTTATTATCTTGATTTCTCGAATCGACATTGTTTGGAAAAGAAAGAATACCTTTTAAGGTTAAATCATTTTTCGCATCTTCTGAACAGCTTACAGAACACGGTGGACTTGGCAAAAGTCGCTCTAAATAAGTTGACGAAGACCTTCTCGAAGATGATATTGTGTAAGGTATACCACTAGGTTGAGGTGAAACTTGAGATTGAAATTCCTCGATCATTTGCTCATCAAAATTATCAACGTCTTGATATCTAGATAAACCTGAATATTTAGCTTGTGCTTCGCTATTTCTGGAAACTACTGGTATAAGAGGTTTAAGATTCGGTATTTTAGAAGATTCTATTAAATAGTTTTTACCTTCATCCTCAAAGTAATTTTGACATTCTTCTTGATTTCGATGAATGCATTTACCGCTATGTTTTTTTAAATTATCAGAATTTCTGGTTTCATCCGCAATTGGGGAATCATAATCTTCATGTCCATCTATTTCATTAGAGCTCTCTTCGCACAAAAAACGTTCGTGCTTTGGAAAATTAACCGTGCTCTCCGGTGATTCTACACGATTTTTTGAAATTGGAGAGATGGTTTTCGTTCTATTATGATAAGGTGGTATTACGATAGATATTCCAGGAAGAGATTTGCCTATTCTTTCTGCTACTTCTGTTTGAGAATCTGGTGATCTACTAGAAGGTGAGGTTTTCTTTGCTGCTGAAATTGTATTTATAAAGCTATTATGTTTTCTTCTATTTGTAGCTAATGATACAGAAAGACCTGGAGTATTTCTTAAAGCGCTTAAAATTTTTGAACTTTCTATCATATTTCTCTCAATATCTTCTTTTTCATTTACATCACCACGTATAGAAGGCATAAGACTTTGTAAAATTGTTTTATTTTGGCAATTATTATCAGTTTCATTTTGTTTAGATTCTACTTTATTTATTTTTTGTTTATTTGATTCAAATTCATTGACTGCCATTAAATTCGGAATGTTGTTTATTTTTTTCTGATAAACAATTGATTTTTCTAATCTTTCAATAGTTTCATCTAAACTTTTGCTTCCAACGCGATGCTTCGAGTTATTTTTTTCTGCAATTTTAGGTCGTTTTTCGGGTGTTTCTAGCTCATTATTTTTGGCACATTCTTTTAACGTTGAATCCAACTTATCATCATTCGAATGATCAGTTTTTAATACTGCTGTACATAATTTTGTACATTTTCTCGATAAGTTTTTTGCTTCAATTAAAGATGATTTTGTTCCATTAACATTAATTGGAAAATGATTAGAGTCTAACATATTTAGTATTTCCTGTAAATCTTCCTTGTTTACAACGGCTTCTTCATTTTCTGGATCAGTGTGAATTTCATTAATATTATAATTATTATTTTCCGTATTGTTTTCTACATTTGCATTTAAGTTATTTTCATTATTTCCTTCATTTTGTTCTGCATTATTTTCAAACTCTTTTGCTTTATTTATTAACCTTCGGTGTATTTTCATCGGCAGTTTCGACAAATGTAATTGCTCTAAAACTACTCGTGGTTGAAGGTATCGATTTTTTTGAAGCTTTTCTAAGTCACTGCTTTTCTTATCATCATAAAATATAGTTTTTTCAATGTCATTGATACACTTTTTCTGCTCTTCTTCTACTGCATCAGTATTTTCAGTCTTCTTTAATGCGTCTATAGTTTCAACTTCTTTCTTAGACTCTTCTTTGATTTTGATTTCATTAACATTGTTTACTTTATTTTTATCCACAATATCCTTTTCTATACACATACGCTTTCTTTTTTTATTTTTATAAACTTTCCTACGCTTCTTCATTTTCCAATTTGTAGTTATTAATGTTTCAGAACAATCTTCTTCTACTTCTGATTCAATTTTTCGTTTCTTATTTTTAGGAAAGTCGCTATGCTTCTTTCGCTTTCGCTTATGCTTTTCTTTTTCTTCTCGCGTTTCATCCACTTTAACAAACAAATTAGCATCATTTACCCGCGTATTTTCGAATTCATTGGCTCCTGCCTGTTTTATTTCTAAATATTTTTTTGAAGTATTCTCTTTTTCTTCATTCTTAGAAGTCGTCGTTAACAACGTCTCTTGTTCATTTTCATCTTCTGTAACAGATCCTACAGTAGAATATGCAGTTAGTGCTGTACGTGGTATTGAACGCCATCCTTGTGCAGTCTTTGTTAGTTTTATTCTATTTCTTTTATCGTAATCTTCACACCTAACCTCAACTATTCTTTGCTCACGCTGGGCTGCCCACAGAAAAATTGGATTAACTTTCGGACGTTTCTCTTCAGTTTCTTCTTTCTTCGAACCATCGGTACTCTTTACAGTACTTTGAATTGATTGCTCGATCGATAAGTGATTATCAACTTTATCTTGACTATGGTCAGAATGATGTCGATGCTTTTCGTGATGATGATGGTGACGCCTTTGACGATGGGGCACTATGCCCCTTACAGGGGCCGAGCTCATTACTCCATCCAAAGCGCAGTAAATTCTGCACTCTTTTTAGTCAGTCTTCTTTGCTTTATCTTACTTAACCAATTTGATTTCTTAAATTGAGTTTAGTCTTCATTTTTGCCGAAAACTCATCAACTTATAGACTGCAACATAATACCAAATAATTTTGTTTTTAATCCCTTAAATACTCACTGCACATTTAATGAGGTATTTTAATTTTTTATAATTTTTATTCAACTAAAATTTCATATCAATTTTTCAAATTATAGTTTTCGATAGTTGATATTTTAAGGCTGAATTTTATCTATTTTATTGAAAATGTAAAATAAGAACTAGATTTAAAACAAACATTGAATGGTTTCACTTTTTCTAAAGTATCCATCGAACTGCCTGGAAACATCAACATTTCTAATCGATTCGTAAAGGTCATTGTACTGTAACCTAGCTTTAGTCTAGACTGACTCTATGGTGCTGCTTGTCAAGCTTATAGGGAATGTATACAATTCTAATTCTGAATACAGTAATTACACAGTACCTTTGTTTTCTAATTCGGCATTGCTAATAGTTTCGTGAAGTTCTACTCTCATAAGTTTCTTCGGTGCTTGTGCAAGCGATCGATAGTTGACGGTCGCAAGCTTTACTCAGCTGATTTTCTCTTTGCAATGAAACATTTTCTGTAGAAATCCAATTACATGCCATCCCGTCTCATTTTAAAAATGCCAAAATAAAGATTATTCAAAACAAAATTAAAGTAGCACTATTCGTTATCTTTACAGTGTTTTGCACAGTAATATCTTAAATATACTTATACTACTGATCACGAATAGACGAACGCTAATTTATGAAACATTATAGTACACACTGAATTTTTATAAATAAATATTCTCAACACCGATTATTTTTTTTTAATATCACATTTCAAAAGTACTGTTGCCGCACACAACATTCACCACCTATAGTACAAACTTTATAGGCGTTAACGGAGTCGCGCGGCGCGCGTTGCATGCGTCGATAGCACGTCTACCCGGCTCTTGGTAATCTCGGAGCTTGGCAAGTTTTGTTATCGTCGCGGTGACATAATGAGCGCGGAGTTAGGCGCGCGTACGTGTAAGCGCCAGTGACGTAGAGGGTAACTCGCGTAGCCACTGCCTGCTAGGTACTGCTCTCTCGTCGATCGACGGCAGCGAGTCTCCGTTTACACCGCCCCCGCGCCTCCATCCCACCACCATCGGTGTTCTCCCACCTACTCGATCTTTCTCCTCCCCGCAACCCACCGCGTCGCGCCTCGCGGCCATCAACTTGTGGCTGTGCACAAGAGAAAGACGAAAAGAGAAAGATAGAGAGAGAGAGAGAGAGAAACAGACAGACAGACAGAGAAAGACAGAGAAAGACAGAGAGAGAGAGAGAGAGAGAGAGAGGAAGGGAGGGAGGGGAAGGGAAAAGGAGAGAAAGAGAGAGGAAGAGAGAAAAAATGGAAGAGCAAGAATGAGAAGTAAAAGAAAGAAAAAAAGTAGAATCGAGAATAAAAAGAAAAAAGAAGATGAGAGAATTAAGAAAAAAAAGGGCTAAGAGAATATGATAAGATGAAAAGCAAAACTGAAGATGATTCTTTTATACGTACATATATGCACGCATCCATAAGTCTTGCGTATAATGTGTGACGTGTATTTTAGTCAAGTCCATAACTCATTTATTGCCCTTCGATACTGGTGGGTCAGTATACATTTTCCAATACCGATGCACATCCTTTGCTACCGAAGAGTCACTACAATCAGAATGATTGAATCTGGCAAACATTAAAAAAAAAAAAAAAAAAAAGAAAAAAAAAATTAACTTTGAAAAATCTAAAAATTAAGAAATTACCATGTTTTTTAATAAAAAATTTTTTATACACAATATTTAAAACAGTGTATCATTTAATACATAATAAAATTGCGTCTGTCATAGAAAAATATTCTTTATGCAATGCATTATAATAAAATAATAATATATTAATAATAAAAATTGTTATTTAATTCGTTGCCACGGAAACATTACATTTTAATATTATATATAACGTTATAAAAATTAATATAGTTTCTCGATAAGAATTATTAGTACAACATGTATTTTATGTGTATTGATATTCTTAGTTATAATTATTATTTTATTTCGCAACACTTAACTGGTTAGAATTTCTGTCGGAGTGTACTAAACAAATTATTATGGCAGTAACTTAATTATTAAGCGTTCAACTATTACATATGACGGTTATTTTTACATAATAACAATATAGTTTCTATGAATTTTTAATGGATTGTTTATTATACGATAAAAAAATTCTATTAAAAATGTTTATATCATTATTTTATAAATTTATAAATAAGATCATATATAAATATGCTATTACTTAAGAATATTAAATAAAATCATTTTCTTCAATATATGCGTATTACGGGATATTTATCAGTTAAATAAATTAAATTATAAATGTAAATTTGTTTAAACGAAACTAACCAATTTCAATTAGGCGTTTTTAACTAGAATGCTGTCGCGTACAAGGCTAAAAAATGAAAAAATAGTATTAAAATAGACGAATGCCATTCATTTAATTTACATCGCATGAAAAAAAATAAACAAAAAAAGTTTGATTTAAAGCTTTATAATTTATCAATTTAAAGCAGGTATCAATTACACCCTCTATATATTCATATAAAAATTTAATTATGAATAAATAAAGTACAATTCATTAACTGTTACTATTTTTTATTTATAAATTAAATTAATTTTCACTAAAAATTGATATTTTTTAAATGAAATAATAATTGAATAAGTTTTACTATTTATTTTTAAACGGATGTATCATACGATACGAGTTGCTTGTAAATACTTATATTTACGTTATTGAGTAATAATAGTGAAAATATTTTTTCATAACCATTCATCAGAATCAATTATAATGAAACGTAAAAGCAATATGAACAATGTAAATGACTAGACCTATGGAAGATTGAGAAAAATTGAAACAAATATAAAATATTTTTATACATTATATATTTTTTTAACATAACTTCACATCGACTTTAGAGCTGTGCAATACCAATTTACTGTTTCGTGTTCTGTTAATTTAAGATAAATGTTAGATACTATTACTAGAATTTATATTATTTTGTTTATTTATACTTCCTCTTTAAATTAATCTTTTCAAATTAAGTGAGAAGTTAACGATATAATGTCTTATAATGTCTTATTATAACCCAGCGCGCATATTTCAATCGTTTTTAACTACCATTAAGACAGAGTTATAGTTTTGTTAAATTTTCTGATATTCTTAGCAAGAAACCGTTATCTCGCCAAAGCAAAATTGGATCGAAGAGCAACGGACGGCTAAAATTGCGAGTTCACGTACAATATATAAACTGCATTATGACATTAGATTGAAATTACAAATTCATTTAGTAATTATAGAAATTAGAATTATAAATTTATGAAGTAATGGAATAAGATTTAATCAAATTTAATGGAAGCCGTGAATGGAGATATTTAATAACAGGACGGTATTAAATGTGATCAAAAAAATAAATTTGAACATATTTGCAATTTACTTTATTGAATTTAAAAATTCAATTTTGTAAAGAAAGATTTTTATAAACAAAAAAAAAAAAAAAAAAAAAAAAAAAAAAAAAAAAAAAAAAAATCATCTGAAAATGATAACTTATTGTCCGAATTATCAAAATGCAATTATTAAAGTAAAATGCAAATTATGGAAGGTGTGTATTAGCCTTACGTAAATTTAAAAAAGGCGTAAAATATAGCTGAAAGTAATACAGCTGTCAATCCTGTCTTATTTTTTTTATACATTCATCGTTTACTACTTCAACAACTTTTAAAGTATAACTTTTTTGCCTATTGGAAATTGCTCGATTGTATTGCGTGCTCTTTAATTTACCCGTAGAAAGTTCATGAATAATATGTTCGAAATTTTATTACAAAACGATAAAATCCATTTAACACTATCTTTCTAAATCAATAAATGGAATTTAATCAGTTCGACTTCTTTAATTGTAGATATTAAAAAGTCCTTGTTTATTAAATTATACAGATTTATTCTTTTACTCGCTGTGCACGCGAGTTAGTATGTACTATTTATTAAAAATATGGACAATGGTGAGAAGATTCCTAAAACTTTAAATTTGGATATTTTTTCTTTATTCGAGCCGATTTCGAATTAACAAAGTATATACTACTGTGATCAAAAAGTAAGGTGAAATTGTCATTTAAAACTCCCGGGCATTAGGAAGGCAGGTAAATTTTTTTTCCTAGGTTGGTAGGACTGTCTATAACATTTGCCAAGCGTCTGTTGGTCTAAAGGTTTAATTATCTCCGAGTTACACGTGTTTTTGTAAACAACCAAAAGTAAATTTTTTGATTTTTAAAATCGGTGATTTTGTTGAGCAAAGAACTTGCATCAAATTTTGTTTGCGGAACGAATATTCTTGTGCGGACACGTTGAAAATGTTGCGGAAGGCCTTTGGTGATCAAACTATGGCACAAAAAAACGTTTATAAGTGGTACAACGAGTTCAACAAGCGGGCCGAGAACGCGTTGAAGACGAACCGCGCTCTGGACGACCATCAACGTCTACCGACGAGGGCCACGTCCAAAAAATCAAAGATTTGGTGGTTGAAAATCGTCGATTGACAATTAGAGATCTCGCTGATAGTGTTGGAATATTATTTAGCTCAGCCCAAACCATTTTGAAGGATGTTTTGTGTCTCAAACGCGTCAAGTCTCGATTGGTGCCAAAATCGCTTAATTTTTTGGAAAAAAAGCGTCGCGTTGATGTGTGTGAAACTTTGCTGTCTGACTATCAGGACTACTTGAAATGCATCATTACTGGAGACGAGACTTGGATTTACGCATACGACCCTGAAACCACCGACCAATCCAGCGATTATCGTGCAAAAGGTAAAGCAAGACCGAAAAGACCACGGCAAAGTCGATCGGAAATCAAGATCATGTTGACAGTTGTCTTTGATTATCGTGATGTGGTGCACTATGAATTCCTTCCGCCGGGTTAAACTGTCAACAAAAAATATTATTTAAGCGTTATGCGTCGTTTGCGTGAAGCTATTCGTCTCAAACGGCCGGAATTATGGGCGAACAACTCATGGTTCCTTCATCACGATAATGCACCATGTCATACTGCATTGGTTCTTCGCGACTTTTTTGCCAAAAACTCGACTCATATCGTTCCGCAACCACCGTATTCGCCTGATTTGGCTCCGTGCGACTTCTAGCTATTCAGCAAACTCAAAAGGCTAATACGGGGACGCCATTTTGACACGATTGAGGAGATAAAAACCGAATCGAAGAAGGTCTTGAAGGCTATATTGGAAAAAGACTATTCCGACTGTTTCGAGGACTGGAAAAAGCGTTGGCAAAAGTGCGTTTTATCGGACGGGAATTACTTTAAAGGGGATAAAATTGATTTGGAAGAATAAATAAAGAATTTACATTTTATAAACAAATTCACTTTACTTTTTGATCATAGTAGTATGTTGTTCCAAACTAAGCTTAAGTTATCTATGCAAAAGCGCTACGAAAATCTGTTTAGTTGTTTCGAAGATTAACGTGTACAAACATACAGACACGATAATTCTGTAGTATTATTTTAGTATAGATATGTTAGAAAACAGATATTTGCTAAAATTTATATTGATATCGTTTAACTTGAGGAGGTAGCCGCTTATAAACATTTTATTAAATTTTAACTCATTATGTCCGTTGTAAACCACCAAATGGATGTATTATTCAAAAACAATAAAGGCAGTATACTCGTAATTAAAACAGTTAAATTAATATACCTTTTCACCCAACTACGACAAAGCCAAAAGGAGGGTCAAGATTTAAGGAGACTATGTACGCGTGTATCTACTCGTACATCTGTTACCTTAGAACTTCAAAACTAAGCGTCGTATTTTGACAAATGCGGTATCGTTGGAAGCGTCGGACTATTCCAAAAATCGCAGGCTATATTTTATATAAAATCTAATATCGCGGCTTGTAACGAACAGAAAGTGTCATCTTAAAGTTAACTTTAAAAAATCTAAAAAATATTGTTGATTTGTTGGTTCAGTTAAACGATAAAAGGCTTTAGGTGCATACGGAGTTACACGTAAAAATTTGTTTATGACTTTTTATTCGCGAATCAGAAAAGTTTGTCATAAGCTTCATCTTTGAGGTGTTCATTTTGAGACTTTAGACTCGATGATTCTCTGCGCAGTTCTTCTAACGTTATTAGTTTTAGATTAAAAGACGATGTCATTGGCAAATACGAAATTGTTAAATCTTTTTCCGTCTATATTGATACCTTTATTACTCCAGCTTCTAAATATGTTGTGTTGTACTCCACGTCCCAGACTAAAGGGTTCAGTGAGCTTGCATAACCCGAAAGATGAGGTTTCATAATTTTAGATACTTGAATGTTAATTGTTTTCTAATTTATATTGTTAAATAAATCGTTCTTTCTTTAAAAAATAAGGAACGCAATGAGACTCAGTGAACTGACTCGGAATAAAGTCAGAATATAGCCGAACGTGATTTGATCGTCATATTTACAACGCAGTGATTGATTTACTGAACAAAATTTATAATTACTTTTAAAGTATCAAACTAATTATTTTATAAATTGCATTTATAATTTTACCTTTTTTTAACAAAAAATTTATCCAGGAGCAAATATTTTTATTAATCTTAAATATTTGTTGTACATTATTAACATATATTAGGATAATTTATATACTGTAAATTAATATTAAAACTTTTAATATAAACGGTTACTGAAAGTATTACCTCCAAATTATTTTTAATTTAAAGCTAAAAAATTTTCAAGCGTCTCGAGGGATCAATAAACGTTGTGAACTTACTCTTCTGTATGTACTATAAGAGATAAGTAGAAAGAGGAACCTGCATGTTGGCGGATTCGGAATGAATGAGCAGACGCGTGAAAATCAATCAAACGCAAAACAGTAGATAAGTCAAATAGAGGATTGAACACCTTATATAGAATAGTAAAGACCGTTTCGTCTATATAGAAAGGCTTAGAATTTGAGTTTCTTCGCCGAGGCGAAGCGCAGCTGTATGCGGTCACGGTACTTCATTGTTTTGCTGAGCATCAAAGCCGCAGACTTGTGGAATACCTAGGCCCTCGTTCGTTTAAATCTCTGCGATACTGATTACACGTTAACGCTTTTGAATTACTTTATTTTATTTTTTTTTTTTAATGGAGGCACGCAAAAACTTTTCTGCGGGTAAATGAGCTATAAGAAATAATTGTTTAAAATTTTTAAATTAATTTTCACTTAAAATATTTTATAATAATATTCATTTTATTTTGTAATATTAAAGAAAATATTTATATTGTTTGCATACAAAGTTTATGTATGCTTTTGAAATTTGCAAAGGTTTTTATACGATCTGTCACAAAGCCTCACTTTTCAAAGGAAAAGATTATTTGATCGCGCACGTCAATTTATAAAATGAAAAATTTTTAATAATAATAATAATAATAAAATATATCAATAAAATCCTCAATAATATTCCAGATCGTTATCAAGCACAATAGATAAAAAGTTTGTAAAAAATAGAAGTTACCCCGAAACAGAAGGTAGTGCAAAAATATGAAACGATATTGTACATGAAAAGGGAATTATTTCCATTTTCTATAAATTTATAAAATCGCTCTTATTCGTAAAAAATGATTTAATTAAATTAACACGCTTTAGTTATTTTAAAAATTTTTATTTTTTTTTTCACAAACATTTAATCTTTTAAATTTAAAACATTTAACGTCGAGTATAAATAGAATGCGTGGCTCAATATGAACTCATGAAACAAAAATTCATGGATAAAAACTATTTTAAAGCAATTATCGTAAGTTTAAAATACTTTATGTTTCACAATACTGGTGTTTTTACATGTAGAAACTTATCGTTAATAAAAATTCTTTATATTAGAAGGCCATAATATTCATTTATTTTACATCTACTTATAATTTAAATAGCCGTGTAATATTATTTAAAAAATAATTTGTTTTTATTTATTTGCAATTAAAATTTCAAATAATTTATTCTTCGATACAATTAAATATACAACAAATGCTTAAATAAACATAATCATTAAATGAATCGCATTACTAAAGGAAATGTGTAAAATGAAGCGCATGCAAGGACCGTAAATTTTAATAATAATTTTTTAAAGTTAATTATTTTTATAGAAAATGTAAACTAATTTGAAAATTTTTCCATCGACTTATTGTTAATGTCGAATAATTTTATAAGTATCTATTAAAATAATTTTCTCTACTTTGATACATGTTTAATTTTTTATTACAATCATATGCTTTGTATATAAATGTTTGACATTCGCTCCATTTACTGTATTAGCTACATTTGACAATAATTTTAGTCAAGACTAGAAACTAATTAAACGGGCTGAACACACGTTGTTTTTTTTTTGAGAAAAATTAAGTTAAATAATCGAGTAAATTTGCCATCAAAAAAAAAAAAAAAAAAAAGAAATAATTGAATTTTATTTAAATAAATAGAGAGAGAATTATCACGCTCCCTTTTATTGTTTTTTCCCTTACCACCAAAATTTCCCTTTCTCTCTCTCTCTTTCTCTTTCTCTCTGCACGCTTTCTTTGCAGGATCTTCGACACTGTCTCGCAGCCTCGCAGCCCCGTGTCGATTTCTCTTCCCGTGCACGCATCTACGTCACGATAAAAACAAAGATTTCCTGATGATGTTCACGGCCTCGAGGATGCCGAAGCATCCTACGAGCGCGTTCAGCTTGCAGGCCACGAGTATGCCCGTACTTATGCGTCGAATTAACAAAGCAACTCTAATACCGGCACCATCCCTGTTCGCTTCCGCCTTTACAAACAATTTTACAAATCTTTTATGTCCGTTTTACAATTCTTTTATATTATTACAAATCGCTCCAATTGCTCGCATATAAATATTTTATTCTATTTAAATGTCTCGTTATTAACTTAGCATTCTCGTTATTTGTCGGACCGATAACAATAGTTTCTTCGATAACTGTTTATTTTTCTTCTCTTTTACACTTTTTTTTTTTTCTATAAAATTGAGTCGCTCATTAATAAATATAATTTTATAAGTTTATAAGTGATTTATTTTAAAATAGTCAACAGAATATTGTCAATAAAATTTAAATGATTAGAAAATATTTAATCATGATAAAATCTGATTCCAATAAATTGTAAGAACTTAAAACCATCATATATGTTCAAGTAACATTTATTTAAAATAAGTCGAATAAAGTAATTTTTAATGTTTAGAAATGTGATAAAATTGATCAATAACTACAATATTCATACACGAGGTTTCAAAAAATAGTAAAACGAGAAAATTAATAATAGCTATTTAATTGTAATAATTAAGAAATTAAAGAAAATTCATTCAAATATAATAATATTTAAGATAAAAGTTAATTCAATAAATAATAAAAAGCTGTAGGTTGCGTTTTGTTCGAACAAGAATTATTTGACCATGAACATGTTTAGAGCGACTGCAGGCAACGAACCGAAACGCAGCAACACAAAGCTTTACTGTACGCTGAACTCTATCGAACTGTGACCAACATTCTTTTTTTATAATATGTATTACGTGACTCGATGATGATTTTATCCTTTAACGTTATAATCAGTTACATAAAACGACTACCAAATAACTATAATGGATCATTTAAAAATTTCGATTTAATAATATTACTCTATTTTTAAAAACTTATTGTTTTTTTATCGTATAAGCATGAACAGTGAAAACGACGTCACAATATTGACGATCGGTACATTTGAACGAAATAAATAAACAGCTATTGAAAATTATAAAATTTGTACATGCAAAAAATGTAAAAAAAATTTAACTGTTACGATTTTATTAATTATCAATGTAATATAAATGTGTATTATTTATAAACGTCTCAGTTAAAATAAAATATTATTAATCAAAAATAGTTACAACTCGTGCAAGCTATATTTTAATAAATTTTAATCTGATTACAATATTAGTTTTACTATATATATTTAATATCTTAATATTATGATTTTTTAATTTTATGTACCGTTTGTCTATTATTCGTTATACTTTTTTCATAACTTTTCTTTGTAAACTCTTAAATTTAAGTTTATCATAGTTTTTTTTTTTTTTTTTTTTTTAATACTAGTGATAAACAGTCTGTTAAAATACATATTTAACTGCTGAATAGATTTTCATGAAACTTGGTACATTTATATCCTGCATTTCAACAAAATCGGTTAAGTATATAGATTCTGAATTGTAGCTTTACCACTATTTAGTATTAGGTTATAGACAAAGCGGAGTTCATGATTATTGGTTATTGTTTTGTCCACGCTTATATTAATGGCAAATATTAATTTTTTATTTCATAATAAAATTTACATATATCATATCGCCTTTAGACGCTGATTCGCTTATACACAGAGTTTACAGCGATCCCCAATAGCAGCAGATGCTGAACACGATCGTGTTCCACAATGTGCGAGCATAGTGCAGTCGCTGTGCAGTTACGCAATATTCCACACTGTGCAGGTACTGTGCCGTTATTCTACTATCGCGTACGCTTACGTTCGTATAAGTAGTGCGCAGATGTATAATAAAATACTTTTAAATATTCATTGAATTTGTTCCCTAATCGGCTCTATTTATTGGAAAAGTATGTTTAATATTATTAGTTTTATTTATTGTTATAAAAAAAACAAGTGCTTTGTAATTTTTTTTATTTTTTTTTTTTTTTTTTAGTTTATATATCAATCACGGTGGCAATATTATTGGAAGAAAAAAACCGATCTCTTTGAATATGATTTAATAGTAAAATATATTTTATAAAATTATTTAAATTTAATGTAAAGAATTTCCAATCATCACATTTATTTTTTTATTAATTTATCTGACAGTTGCAAAAGACAACTTAAGTTTAATTACTAATATATATTTATAATTATATAAATTACTAATGTATTTTGATAAAAAAAAAAAAAAAAAAAAATTTATTATATTTAAATTATTGAATTTTATTGATTTAAAATATTATTTTCTAGGCTAATGCATTAAAATATTATGGCAGAATGACCAGACGTTGTGCTAAGCACAATGTAGTCGCACGGTGGTGACGTTCAGATGGAATGGCAGGCGCACATCCCTGTGGAGTTACGCTAATCCTTGCAGTGACGCAGATTACTAGCAGTGAACTGGAATAATAAACCTTTAAACGATTCCCAGGATTTTTCTTGGCCATGATTTCAAAAATTTCGCGCTAGAAATATAACGCGCGTAAAAACACAATGTCTACTCCCTTGCTTGCAGTAAACATTTTCTCGCGCTATCGTTACTGAACGAATAACATTTTACTGAGTAAATACTATTTTTTTGTAATAATTTTTCAATATGTTACATTTATCTTTTTAAATACCAAAATTGTAACGAGATTGCAGAGATTGTAATACATGAAATTTATTTATACATGACATTTTTTTCAAATATTTAATGTATTAAACATTACTATAAGTATAAAGGCCTAATTAGCAATTTTTTAATTTTTTTCAGTCTATCTGTACGCACATTACGCGAAAACTAATGGACAGATTTTTATTAAACTCGATACACCGATGGTCTGTTTACCGAGTCAACATATAGACTTTATTTCAAGATCAGCCATAGGAAAAAAACATATTCTAATCTTAAGTTTTTTATAGATATAAATTCGCGGGCACAGTTATGTTTAATATACGAGTGCACAAGCGAAACCACAAACGAAACAGCTAATATACTATAATAAAACTGCGCAACTGTCATGAATATGCATTGAAAATATTTACTGAAATTACAGGTGATATAAGAAAAATAACATAATAAAAATGACCATTTTTTTTAAATTTTGTTTAAAAGTTTTAAAATTATTTTAAAAAATAATTTATTTTAAAATAACTATAATATGAAATATAAAACTAGTATTTGTAGACCTTTTATAATGATTAAAACTAAAATTATCGTTGGTTATTTTTTATATTATCATTGAAACGTGAGACCTAATTTTTCTTTCTCTACTTCGAGCGCATAAACACTGTTTACGCTTTGTCAAGTTTTTTTAAAATAGCTTATTGTTTCGACTTTTAGTAAACAGTATATAATTAAACAATAAGAAATCTTTTTATTCTTTATTAAATGAATTTCAAATTATGTCAAAAACTTATTCAAATTTTAAGACTCAAAAATCATTGAAAATTGAACATACATGTACATAATTTTTGTTTTTTAAAAAAGAAAAGCAAATAAAAAAAATTACTTGTTGAAAAAATTTACCTCGAAAAAATTCGCTTCTTTATCTCTTGTAAGATAGATTTTTTCCAAAATTAAATTGTCTATATTGAAAACTCCGTCTTTTAGACAATTTTTTTGTTTGTTTTCAAATGTAAATTCTAATATAAATAAAATTATGTTTAAAATCTCAAGACTTTCAATCACAAAAATTGCTTTTGGGATTAGCTTATGTCAACACTAATATTCAATCGAGAGTTATTACGTTTTATTACGTTATTATCTACATTTTTCTGTAATAATAAAAGGTGTAATAATTTCCAACAGTCGAATAGCTTCACGCAAACGACGCATACGCTCAAATAATATTTTTTGTTGACAGTTTGGCCCGGCGGAAGGAATTCATAGTGCACCACACCACGATAATCAAAGACAACTGTCAACATGACCTTGATTTCCGATCGACTTTGCCGTGGTCTTTTCGGTCTTGCTTTACCTTTTGCACGATAATCGCTGGATTGGTCGGTGGTTTCAGGGTCGTATGCGTAAATCCAAGTCTCGTCTCCAGTAATGATGCATTTCAAGTGGTCCTGATAGTCAGACAGCAAAGTTTCACACACATCAACGCGACGCTTTTTTTTCCAAAAAATTGAGCGATTTTGGCACCAATCGAGACTTGACGCGTTTGAGACACAAAACATCCTTCAAAATGGTTTGGGCTGAGCCAAATAATATTCCAACACTATCAGCGAGATCTCTAATTGTCAATCGACGATTTTCAACCACCAAATCTTTGATTTTTTGGACGTGGCCCTCGTCGGTAGACGTTGATGGTCGTCCAGAGCGCGGTTCGTCTTCAACGCGTTCTGGGCTCGCTTGTTAAACTCGTTTTACCACTTATAAACGTTTTTTTGTGCCATAGTTTGATCACCAAAGGCCTTCCACAACATTTTCAACGTGTCCGCACAAGAATATTCGTTCCGCAAACAAAATTTGATGCAAGTTCTTTGCTCAACAAAATCACCCATTGTAAAAATCGAAAAATTCACTTTTGGTTGTTTACAAAAACACGTGTAACTCGGAGATAATTAAACCTTTAGACAAACAGACGCTTGGCAAATGTTATAGACAGTCCTACCAACCTAGGAAAAAAAATTTACCTGCCTTCCTAATGCCCGGGAGTTTTAAATGACAATTTCACCTTACTTTTTGATCACAGTAGTATATTAAAACTTTTTAGTTTTTATTTGAAACTACAATACACATTCTCGGCCATATTCAATACTCAGAAGGACTAAAGAATAATTTTTTAAAAGTGGAATTTTGTCGAGATACCAAAATTTATTGAGAGAAATGAAAACTAAGCATTGCAGGTGGAGGCACTTAGATATGAGGTTATGGTTAAACTTAGTTTGAAATTTCGGTTGTTTACGAAATAACTAAAAGTTCAAAAAAAAGAGATGGCAGCAGTTCGCATATTTAAACTTGTTTTGTGCATGCATCACCTAAATGCCTGCCAAATTCGGGTTAATTCGATCAAATTTTTATGTCCGCAAGTGGATTCACTCTGTGAGTTACTGCGTCTCCTGTGACCTCAAAATCGAGAACAGAGGTTGTTTGCTTTCCGCCTTCTAGCTTGTAACTCGAAAATGCGATCTTTAAATCTTCGCGTTTATTGTTTTAATGGTCTTTGAAACTTTTTAAAACGCAAATGGACGAAGCATGTGCCACTTCAAAATTTTCTTTATATTTTGTTGACCGATGGATTACATAAATGACCATTCACCATTCACGCTACTCCTTCATTAACAAGCCGAACTAACGCAGTAACTTGTAGCATCCAGAGAGACGGAATTTTTGATATTCTATAGCTTTTTTTATTTGGAATAAAAAAGTTTATTCAATCACCTGGCGTCCGCTTTAATTACAGTACTTTAAATGAATTCGACTAATTTTACTTTAAAGCTATTTTACATTTAATTAAAACAGCTAAATTTTTTATTCCACTCGCGTTGTCAACAATAATATTTTAAATGTACAGAAGATGATGTTAGAATTCCAACGTTAAAACATTGAATCAAAATGACGCATACAAACTATTTTAAAAAAATGGAACAACAGTATATTTGCAAATACTTCATTACCTTAAAACATGGATATCCATAACATCAAATTTATTTTTGAAATTTCGAAAAATGTTAAGTAATTAATCTAATAAATAAGTTAAAATTCATATGATGTAATTGAAAATAATACTGTAAATCCTTTAAATCTCATATTTATAGTAGAAAACTTTAGAAGAGTAGTAAATAATAAATAATGCAAAAAACAATTAATTGTTATTCTATTTTATTTATTACTTAATTATCGATATTAATATTAACCGGAATACATTTTTCCGATCGTATTAAATCAATGTAATTAGATTATCCAATTCTACAGTTTCCAAATTCACAATCGTCATACCCACTTGAACCGCAAGAACAATATAAACCCCAATTACATTCTCCATGGTTATTTACACAAACTTCACCCAATCCTTTTCCATTTGCTATACCGATCACGGCAATTATAAGCACAAAAATAATCGCTGTTGTAGATTTCATTTTACTTCCTTGCTGAAAAAAAGACAGACAACGTTTATATTAGATTCAAACGTATTTCAAGCATAATTCAAAAAAAGATTAAAACATTCTAAATTTAAGATACAATATTTGGCGTTAACTCGATATAGAATTTATATTATTAAATAAATAATTAAGTATTTACTATTCTAATTAATTAACAATTACTTCGTAACAAATTATTATTTTTATTGGTACAATTATTTTGAATGTTCTATAAATAATTTTTTTTTTTTATTATAGAAATTAATGCAAAATAAAAATCAATATTATTACTAATCCTTTCATTTATTTTAATATAAAAACCGTATATTGTTTAATAATTTTTTTTTTCTAATCTATATTATGCAGTGGAATCAAACTTAACAAAAGATCAAAACAAAAACAAAAATATATCCTTACCACAATTACCTTTGTAGCAATTTTAATTTTAATTAAAATTTATATGGTCTATGTTTATATATAAAGCTTTTTATACTTACTAACGTTTATTCTAGCAACAATGATGAAAAAATAAAATGAATTGTAAACAACTTGTTCGCGTCTTTTATACAAATTTTATCTATAATTATACCATATAATTGTTATGTAAGTGTCAGCATTGAAGATAATTGTACCACTTTGTATCGATGTTTTAAATTACTTTCATTTTTTTTTTTTTTTTTTTGTATAATGTATTTAATGCATATGTGTATATATTATACGTTTTAATTTGTACTTTTATCACATTAGATCTTTATTTTCCTATTCTTTTCATTCATTCTAAAGTGTTCCAATTTTTAATAAGAATTAAGAAAAAATATACATATTAGTAAGGTAACATGATTTAAAATAACGTAATAATATCTTATCAGAGATTTCCCTTCAAAAATTAAGTTTAAGCTTATTTTATATATAATAATTCATTTATTTAGAAATATTGATTAATAATTTACTTTTGGTTGCTTTGATGTATAATTATATTCATTTTTCAAGAACATTTTTTTTATAAACTAAAAATTTTATCGGTTTTAGCAAGCAATTCCGAATAATTAGGTATACGAGTACGTACACGTGCGAAAAAATAGAAGAGGTAAGTAAATTTTTGAATGTACTTTTTTAGTAATTTAAAATAATTTTTTTGTTTTTTCGTAAACTTTTTTATGAAATTAATAAAACAAATAACTTTAGTTTCAATAATATTTATTATTAAATTATAATTAATTGTAAAAATTAACAACGATCAAATTGTAAAATTAACAACGAAGTTTTTGCTTTGAAAGTCAAATTGAGAATAAAAAAAATAAATGAGAGAGAAGTACGTTCGTCAATCTTTTCCAACTTTTTATTTAAACAATTTTGTTGCTATGATAATTATGCATTTGTGATCGAGCGCCTCTTTGTCATATTCATCCACAGAAGGCTATCTCTCTCTCTCTCTCTCTGTTCTGGTGCCCCTCGAAGTTGTAGGAGAAGAGACGTCCACAGAGCTTGATTGGACGGAGACCATTTGTTTCGCGCGTCGAGACAACTTCGGTGATCTCACCGTTGAGGGAATAGCTTTCCTCCTCTAAATGAAATGAATTATTAAATAATATAGATCACGAACAACCTTTCATATAGTATTGAAAATATTATAATAAAAATCTAAAGATTTTAATACTAATACTTCTTCTTCTCTTTCTACAACGGCTTTTTGTATAACATTTTTGAATCAAGTCATTAGTACTACATTACTAGGTACAAGTTTGGCACAGCAAACTTTGTATTTTTTTCTAAACTCATTTTAATTCGCAATCTTAATAATAATAGAGGAATATTCATTCATTCGATAACGGAGTTGAGTTTTAGTAACAGAAAATACTTTCTCAACTGTGTCATTACTAATCAGAGTACTATATGCTGTTAGTACTAGAGTAACTAGTTCTATGAAAATAAAATTATCTTCGGGATTTTTCAACTTCATAATTTTGATCCAAAAATCCATTAACCCTGAGCAATTTACGATTCGTCGAATTTTGTTTTGAAATCAAAATCCATCATTATTCTCTATTGAGATTCAAAATTAGTACGTAACAACTGTGTTCAATAAAAATATTTTATAAATTTCTTATGTAAAAATTTTAACCGTCAAAATTGGAGGAAGTACTCGCTGCATACATTGCAGCCGAAGAACTCCGCCTAACGGTTTTTCGTTACGAGATGTAGTTTTGCCACGAGTAAAACGGATTCAAGAAAGACGAAGTCATCCCACCGAACTAAAGACTTACAGCGAAGAAATCAAATTGAATCGGCTTAACCGGTTAAGTGGTATTGTATCATACATGATCAAAAAAAAATCGGGCCCATTCTGTCTATGTATTATATATGATCAAATCAAATAATTTTCTTTTTTTCCAACCAATTTGAATGAAATATGGTACACTATAGTTTTTTGGATCGCTGAATCTGAATTTGGCAATAGGATCGCAAAATCCATTATGGCGAATCCAGAATGGCCGACAAAAATAAAAAATAATAAAAAAATATAAAAATAACCCCGGTAATGAATTCAGCGACCCAAAAAACTCTTTTGCACCAAATATTGTTTGATTTGCTTCATTTTTGCGCTTTACCGTTTGGAGCCTAAAAAGTGAAAAATGCCGTGCCACTTAACCGGTTAAACGCGAGTCGTCGCAAACCGCCCATTTTTAAACAAATCAAAGCTCTCAATTTACTTATTAAACTAATATTAATCAATGTAAATAGTTATTCGAATCCATTGGATTTGTTTCGTTTTAGTAATTTACTTTATCGATCTCCTACAACGATAAATTTGCATTTGAAATATTTAAATATGTACCACATAACTAGTTCTTACCGTATTTCTCCCTTTATGGTTTTCAATAGTCTACTATAATTTGATTAATTATTAATTATGAATGTACAATTTCTCGCGTGCCTTAAAAGGTTGAAAAGGTATAATTCATTCATTTTTATACATCTTTTTAAAGGAATGTTTGCATATATACTATATTGCTAGGTCTTTACTTCCCAATCGCTGTTCCCGAAACCAACTTGGCCCGATCGTATGAAAACAAACCCCGCCTTGTGCCGTCCTTTTAAATTTTCGCAAAATAACACGGCGGACGTTTAAATCTTTCGATGATAATTTGCAATTTTGGTACAACTATAATTTCAAAATTAACTAAATAAATTCTACGCAAATAGTAAATTTATTTATGTAAATTATATTTTTTCACAAATAAATTACGTAGAATGCATTACATTTTTCATCCAATGTTAAGTAATTTATATTTTTCAAATTGAAATTATAAAACTTTTTATATTTTACATTATGCATTATTTTTGCGACGCAAAATAATTATTTTAAGAACCCAGTTTTCCTGTTTTTGATAGCTATGCGCATTTCGTACGTGCAAATTGGCGCTGCTCTCTAATTGGTCTATTCATGGCCTTAACCTATTGTTTTTAACTTCTTTTCCTCAAGCACATTTTTACATAGACATAAAAGAAATTAACCAGCTTATGAAACTGAAAAAAAATGATAGTATTTATTTGACCTACTTCTATTTTTCGCTATTTTTCTATGCTAAATAAATGTATTAATCGATTTATGATGAATTTAAAGTACAAACAATTTATAATAACTTCAAATTCTTTTATTATAATGCGACAAAATACAAAAAAAATGCAAAATATAGTAAATTAAGTTTGTTTTATTTTCAATTTTACTCCTATCTCCAACATATTTGTTAATGAAATCAAAATGATTTAACATGCAATACTTCAAAAGTTAGTAATATTTTTCATATATTACATCACAGATTAAAGTTTGGATTTCTTAAGCTTTAAAGCATGGACTTCTTAAGCGTTAAAAATTTTAATATGAAATAAAAATTATGGAAAAAAAGGTTTATTTTTATTGGAAAATCATTAAATTTATTAAATTCAAGCTATTAAATTTTTTTTTAATTCAAGCCTTGTATATTCACAATTTTTAATTTTTAACTATGTCATTCTATAATATAAAACTGCTTGATCCTCGGTGAATAAACAATTTTTTAGACAATATTTTAGATTGTTATTTAATTAGAAAATAAGAACCTTGCATTCTTCCCTGACTGTTTCATATATTATCTAAACAGGCCTCTCGTACTAATAAAACATAATTAAAAATCTCAATAATGAAGACAATTCGTAGATAGAAGTTAATAGTAAAGCGTTATTTTATGGAAACTAGATACCCTCACAAGATGGTCTGGGATATGTATGGAAGAGAATTGAGCCGCATAAAATTAAGATTCGCAGGTGCAATGACGAAAAAGATGATAATTTTTAATGAGAACAATTAATGCTATATGATCCATAGGGCAATCAAAACCAAAATTTAATCAATCCTAATATTGATGTAAAAAATATTCTAGTGCACTGCGACCTGACCAATTCAGTGCTTTTTTATTGGTTTTAAGAAATATATAGAGCATCCTAGAATTTCAGGATTGTGATGGCAGAGAATTCTGCACGCAAACTCTGCCACCATATGAATTTGAAGAACAAATAAGAGAAGTTGCGGACTTAATTGCAGGTCATAATCTTAGACTCAATCAGAACAAAGACCCTACAATTTCTTCAGAAGAAGCTCCAAAATTAATCCGACAAATTAATTCTAGTTCTCCTTAGAAAATTCAATTCGAATCACGAGATATCTTACTAATCTACTATCATTGTAATAGTTTTATCAAAACGATGCATATAAATTTATTTTAATCAACAAACTCACAATACAGAAATAACTGTTTTGTTATTAAAAGTTCCATTTTTATAATATCAATTCACCGAGTATATCCCTTACATCCAAATTTTAATAATAAAAGATAAATTTTGAAAAGTAATATACAACAAATAATAATACAATAATAAAAACTAATTTTTATTCTGCTTTATTTATTTCATTTTTCATGATTATTATCGATTTCATTATCGATGTTAATACAATATTAACCGTATGATATTCTTCCGATCGTATTAGATCAATGTTATTAGATTATCCAATTCTACAATTTCCAAATTCACAATCGTCATAACTACCTGAACCGCAAGAACAATATAAACCCCAATTACATTCTCCATGGTTATTTACACAAACTTCACCCAATCCTTTTCCATTTGCTATACCGATCACGGCAATTATAAGCACAAAAATAATCGCTGTTATAGATTTCATTTTACTTCCTTGCTGAAAAAAAGACAGACAACGTTTAAATTAGATTCAAACGTATTTCAAGCATAATTCAAAAAAAGATTAAAACATTCTAAATTAAAGATACAATATTTGGCGTTAACTGGATATAGAATTTATATTATTAAATAAATAATTAATTATTTGCTATTCTATTTAATTATCAATTATTTCGCAACAAATTATTATTATTACATTCAACTATTTAGAATTATCATTTTCAAATGAAATATTTTAAACTTGAGTAGCTTTCAATTTTCATTTTCTTCTAAGCAAAATTTTCTCTAATTATCATTAATAATTTTTCATATATTATCGATATTTATGCAACGTATGAAATAAAAATTAATAATATTTTAATTTTTTCCATTTATTTTGATATACAAAGACATATTTAAAAAAGACATAATTTAAAAATTATTTCATACCGGTATGGTAAAAAATAATGAAGTAAATAAAAATATAGTTGATACAATTATTGTCTTTATAGCTTAATCGATATTATCCAACTCTAGGAATATGTATGCATACAATAATAGTTTAAATCTACTTAATATTAAATTTTGTAAAAACTTACCAAATTTTATGCTGGTGGAGCTTTTATGCTGCAATAATGATGGAGTAATATAGTAAATCCTACAGAACTTGTTCGTGCCTTTTATACAAATTTTATCTTAAAACACGTAATTGTCAAAATTTAGTGTAATGTAATGCTTATATTATAAACGTTTAAAAATAATAATTTTAATTGTTTCATACATTGCATTCAATGTACATGTACTTATAATTTTAAAATTAGACTTAATTATTTTTTTTTTACGTAGTAACTATGTTGTTCGAACATTTTAGTTGATAAAAAAAGTACAAAACCATTCAAAAGTTTAGTAGCGCATTTTTGTCAAAGTTTGTATTAACTGACGCATTATGCATAGAAAATATATATACTTTTACATTCACATAATTAAAATATAAATTATCAAATGTATAATGTAAAATATAAAGTAAAATGTTGTAGTAGTAAGCCAAATATAAATACTGACTTTATATGTATATATTTCATAAACTCCCTTCGCCAAATCAAGGTTCAATAATTTTAACAGATCATTTTAATAATAAAAAAAGTGTTAGTCAATTAGAGGGCTGGAAAACGGTGCTTAAATTGAGTAATGTTTCAACCAGTTCAAAGGTATATTGATTTATTCATTAGTTAATTAATGATAATGAATGAAGAATTAATTAATAATTAATTTTCCCGATAATCCTGCTTTGTATGTACAAAAAAAGCATATAGCAGATCCATCGTTATTTGCAATTTCTCCTTTAATTTCATGCGATTTTGATTTAAGAGCTCTGGTTTTTAAACGCAAAGATACTATTCTAACTTTTAACCCATCATTAGACATTGTTTTACCACATTTAATAATATGATTGCTATTTACACCGACGGAAGCAAGATGGTAGTTGCGGTGTGGTGGGAGGCCGAATATGTTATATCCCAATATATACAGACGATATTTTTAAATTCAATATTTATTTAAAATTTATAAATTTTTAAATGAAATAAATAAAAAACTATTATTAATTATAAGATTGATTTATTAATTTTAATATAATTTAAACTATTCAATTTGCATTTTTCATCCTATTATTTATTTTATTTATAAGTTGTGATGTGATAAATTTTTAAAGCTAATTTATCCATAAAATATTAAACTTAGTATTATTTTAAAAAACAAGATAATCAATAATTTCATTTTTTTAACAAATACGTCAAAAGTATGAATCACTCTATGTGTTTTTATTTTTAATGAAGAATCGGTCTATTGAATATTTTTTTTTAATTCAAGACTTGTGCTGTCAGCAATCAAACTCAAATTTTCCGTTTATTTAGATAATTGCAGAGACCAATATATAACATATATACGATTAGCGTAAATGCGTAATTTAAGTAAAAAATAACGAGTATTTCAATAGTATGCGTTTAACGCTTTCAGACCCTTATGTGGAAAATTATGCAAAAAACTTTTTGAACTTTATAAAATTAATATTTAAAATAATTTACCCTCCCACCATCTCTCTGTGCATGTTTATGTAGTGGAAGGGAAAAACTAGGCCAATACATAGAGGAAAAGAATGGTAGTAGAAAAAAGGAAAGTTAAGTAAAGATTAGAGGATGGCAAAGGAAAAATTAAAAAATAAAAAAGAAGCAAGAAGAATTAGTAAAATAATTCGAATGAGCTTTATTCATTCCAAATTAATATGGCGACAAGGTTTGAAATAATCTTATACCCAATCAGAAATGTGCCTGCTTCATAAATTAATAGTTAATGCTACTGCAACCAATAATTATTGAGATTAATTATTTTGTAAACGAAAATCGATTTATTTAGGAATATTGATTAAAAAGTCATTTTTCGGTTTTTACGTTTAATTTAAAATATTTGACATATTTTAATCCCGTATAAAGTATATAACACATCGTTCAATAAGTCCCGAGACTAACAACGAAAACAACATTTTTTTTCAAAAATCATTTTTATTCATCAATATAATCTCCTTTTAGAGTGATACAATCTTTCTAACGCCTTTCCAACATTTCTATACCATGTTTATAGAAGGATTTATCCTTTGCTTCAAAATAGGCTTCAATTTCGGCAATGACCTCCTCATTCGAGCCAAATTTTTTTCCCTGGAGCATTTTTTTGAGATCAGCAAAGAGCCAGTAGTCGCTGGGGGCTGAATCTGGCGAATACGGGGGGTGGGGAAGCAAATCAAAGCCCAATTCGTTCAATTTTGCCATTGTTTTCATGGACTTGTGGCATGGTGCATTGTCTTGGTGAAAAAGGATTTTTTTCTTCTTCATGTGCGGTCGTTTTGCTGCGATCTCCTCCTTCAAACGTACCAACAAGTCAATATAATAATCACTGTTGATCGATTTACCTTTTTCCAGGTAGTCAATAAAAATCACGCCATGTGTGGATCCCAAAAAACAGACATGGCCATGACTTTGCCAGCAGACTGCTGCGTTTTTGGACGCTTTGGGCGGCTTTCGCCAGCCATGCGCCACTCAGATGATTGCCGATTCGACTCCGGAGTGAAATGATGTATCCATGTTTCATCCATGGTCACGTATCGACGCAGGAAATCCTTTTTATTGCTAGTAAATAGCGATAAACAGCTCTCTGAAGCAACGTCGACTCGTTGCTGTTTTTGTTCCACTGAAAGCAATCGCGGCACCCACTTGGAAAAAACCTTTTTCATGCTCAATTTTTCATGAAGGATTGTAAATACGCTTCCAGATGATATCTGTGTCATTTCTGCAATCTCACGGACCTTCATTTTGCGATTTTTCATTACAATTTTTAACACTTCACTCACATTTTCCTGTGTAACGGCCTACCCGAACGTTTGTGTCCGTACGACCACGTTTAAACTCAGCATACCAACGACAAATCGTTGGTTTGGATGGAGAGGAGTCCGGGTAATGTTTTTCAAACCATTGCTGGGCTTCTACTGTGTTTTTACCCATTAAGAAACAATGTTTTATCAACACGCGAAACTCGCTTTTTTCCATTTTTCAAACAAATTACAAAGTGACTTTACTCTAACCTCGATAACTCTGCTGTCTGTGATCCGATCGACGTGAAATTTTTACGCATTTCATGTAAAGGTTCGCACTCTATGGAAACGTGGCCAGTTTGGTACTACTAGCACTATCTCTGGGTTAGTCTCGGGACTTATTGAACGATGTGTTATTTATTTTTCAAGTACATTTCGTTATCGCAAGTAGAAATAGGAAAAAGATAAAAATACAAGAAAGAAGAATCAAACATGCCTTTTATAATTATAGCAATTTGAAATAATTGTTTCAATATTCTTCATGAATAATACACTTTTTTTTTTTTTTTTTTTTTTTAATAAAATATTTATTAAAATAAACTTGTGAACTAATTCGTATTTTTTTATAAAAATTAACTTATATATGTACACTTAAAATATCAAATCAACGAGACAAGCGCGACGCGCGTGCTTCTCAATTAAACCGCGATTTTCGTGCATAAACGAAGGTTAAATTTTACTGTATTCTTAAATCCATAATTCAATCCTACATTCTCGCTCGTTTGCTTTTAAAGCAAACGTTTTAATTAAAATTAATTTTTTTTATTCTTAAAATAATCGCAAAGAAATATCTAAAAATTATCGTTTGTGTGAACGAAATTGTTGAAAAACATTTCGATCACACTTGCACCTTCACATTTTATCTAATAATTGAAAAAAAAAAAAAAAAGTAAAATTCAACTCATGAGGAAATTTTAATTTTTTAATGGCTCGAAAATCATTGTATGATTTTTTACAAATCGATCCTTAACAAATATCATCGAACATCTCTCCTTTGTGGAGAGTACTTGAAAGTCTAACTGTAAACGAAAATCGATTTATTTAACAATATTGATTAAAAAATCATTTGTAGGTTCTTAAGTTTAACTTGAACTATTTAATGTATTTTAAACTTATAAATTTTTTGTATTTTAAGTTTTATTTAATTTTTCATGCAGTATTTATTTATTTTTCAAGAGTATTTCCTTATCAAATAACAGTTTTTTTAGTTTTTAACAAGTGACGTTAAATAATTAGACATAGAGGCGCACGTGCAAAATAAATAAACACGAGAATGTAATTTTTTAACTGCAGAAATTAAAAATGTTTGTTATATTCATTATTAAAAAATGAGTTTTGAAATATTTATAAAATTAAAATTGTGGTGCCAAAATTAATTTATATATTGATTGACAAATCATAGACTTATAAAAATAAATTCTATTTATATGTTTAAAAAATCAATATAATAATTATTACAAATGATTCCAAATTATTATTGACTATTTTTTTTACGCGTCTGCCGAATTTTAAAAAATTTTAATAACATGTATATATGACCAAATTTGAGCAATTTAAATTATTTAAAGCTATTAAAAATAAACGCGCACAATTTAAATACGTATACGAGTATACGTTTAAAATGCAGAAATTAAAAAATCATAAGCTCATAACAACATTTTAAAACGTATTGATACATTTTTTTATTTTAATTGATTTTTTTCGCACTTAATTTTGAATCTAAACCAGATTTTCCTATAAAAATAAAAAATTATGCGCTTAAAAGACGCGTGAAAAAATAATACCGTGAGTTGTAGAATTTATATTCATGCTTATATTGTCACGAAGATACGTTAATTATACTATAATACTATATTTGTTAAATAATTTTATAAGATAAAATTCATCAATCAAGAAATTTTTAAACATTTAATCTCTGACAATTAACAGACACAAAACGATTCACAAAGTCAGTTGTAAAACAATAATTCACAGTCGAGGATCAGTTAAGGTGCCACCGTCGATGTCCTCTTTCGCCGGTGTATCCGATGTCGATGATCCAGATTCCCTTCACCTTTCCCCCTTCGACTTCAAGTCGAGGGTGGTGTCCTCTTTCATCCAAGTGTGCTGCATTGATTCACTATTCGTAGGAATTAAGGCTTAAATCGTAACACCCCTAACTAAAATAGATATTTATAGCCGTCGGTCAGCCCTGATTGTCTAAATTCTTCGTCGTCGTTGCGCATACGTTGATAAAATATGTCGCACTCGAGAGAGTCGAGAAAAGCCTTAAAAAATTATCGAAACTAAATAAATTTAAACAATTTGAAAGAATTTTCGCATGTAAAAAAAAAAAAAAAATAAATAAATAAATAAATCTAATGAATAAAGATATCGACAAAATAAATGAAACGCAACAAGATAGTGGTGTAGCAGCGAGGCTGTAAAAGTAAGATGGCTTTTTTCGTTTATGGATCGATTTTACCGTCAGCCATCTGGCAGTTTGAATGTGAAACTTACGAGATACGCATCTCGCAAAAAGAAGCTACACGGATATTTAAATCGGAGCTCGCTTGAAAAATTTGCGATATCTCAGTTCGTGGATAACATAGAGCCTTCACTTTTTTTTTTTTTTTTTTTTTTAATTTAGGGTAACTCGATAAAAAGAATTACATCTACATTGGTTCTTTCAACGATAACGACGAAACTCAATTAATTAATTTGATTAATGGGTTATTGGGTTATTATAAAAGTGAAACAAAATTAATTGGTTGGATTATTATTTCGTTGACGTAGCTAGAAAACTTAATTTATTGAATTTTTGGGTTACAACTCAAAGGAACCTAGTTTTATTAATTGAGTTATTTGATACTCGGATTAAAACCAATTGAGTATAGTCTCTCACGGAATAAGATACATTATATTCGAGCGCTCGTAACGTCATTTTAAAGAGCCAGTTGGTGGCCCGACCACTTTTTTTTTTTTTTTCTCTATACTTATTCCAAGTAACATCGATCGTACAACAACACGTATTACAACAACGAACTAACGGCACCCTTTATCCTATTTTCTGCAGCCAGCACACCTCGTTTATGGTTTGTGCTCGCAGTCGCGTTTTCACTCGAGCGTGTCGTGCACGCGCCAACCTCACTGACTTTGACTGATTGGTTTTAGACTTTCCTACAAATCACCGCTGTTATTTTGATAAATCTAAGCGTTACTGGAATTATTGAAAAATATTTATCATCGATGTGGTATATCAAATTTTTCGTGAGAAATGTTTCACGGTATATCTGTAAAAGAAAAATTTATAGCTTACGTTTTGTTAAAATTTTATTTTTCTTTGCAAGAAAACTTTTGAAAGATCTTTAAAGTCACATAATATTTATGAATAGTTGAGATTTATCATATATTTATTAAGAAAATCAAATTAAAACTTGATAAAATATCGTTGGAATTTTTTGAACTTTGGGATATTACGTATTTACTATTAAATTTTACGTATAACAATTTTGTTTGCCTTAATTATGTCACTCAATTTTGATAAATTTTTGACAATATTTATATTGTCGATATAAATTTTTTTTTTTCGATATAAAATAAAATACAATGAAATCAACTACAAAAACAAATTAATTTTTTTTACAATTTAAATAAAAACAATCAAAATGAGAAATTAAAGTTATATAGTTATGATTTGAGCTCTTAATTAATTTTTTATGCATATTACTTTTATATTTATGATAAAGATTTAAATAAAATAAAATATGTTTAATTAATAATCATCGATAAATTATTACAATTTAAAAAAAAAAAAAAAATGACTGTAATTAACAATAATTTCAGAAAATTATTGTAATGAACTTAATTCTTTTTTAAATTTTTTATAAAATCAATACGTATTTGAATTTAAAAATTAATGATGTCGAGATACAATGTATTTCACTCAATATTTATTTAAAATTTGTAAACAATTTTTCAATAGAATCTGAACTAACGTATTTTTTAAACTTTTATAAATAAATACTGTTAAAGTTTTTAAGATTAAAATCTTTTTCTAGCATTTTTCGTATAAAGTATTTAAAAGTATTTTTACATAATTTGCTGGTAGCAAGAATCGATTTATTTGAAAATTTAATAAGAATGGCAAAGATATTGAACTGAAAGTATATAAATACGTGTATACGTTTTATTCCGTATGACTGAATACGTATACTCGACTCCTCGTCTATTGAAATAAAAAAAAATTCCATCGAATTCAAAGTAATGTGTTAAAAACGGCTCGTATGTAAATTCAATAAAAAAAAAATATTTTATTCGATAACTACGTTTTATTGAAAATTCTTCAACTTTGATCCATAAAAAAACATTAAAAAGTTATCAGTTCACATTCCAATAAATATTATAACAAGCTTCATAACTTGCTGTTTATTTTAAATAGTAAACAGTTCCAATCTTTCAACGCATACAATTAGCTTGATTGCCGTAGAAATAACATTCGTATACGTGTGCGTCTTTTGCTTCATTAAAAAAATAAAGAAAACTGAAGGAGGCAAAAAGAAAAGGTAAAATAAAATAAAAGAATGGGAAAAAAAAAAAAAAATCATCCTCCCTTCGGTACCGGTATTGTTTAACCCCTTTATGCGTACTTTCCTCTTCTATCTTCCTCATCTTTTTGTCCCATTCTACGTCTTTCTCGTAGCTTTTATTGTTTTTGTCCCAGCCCTTTCTATCCCTAACTTTTCCGTCTCTCCCATTCTATGTACCGAGTCAGCTTCTCACTCACGGCAGTTTCTCCGCGTCACATTCGCGTGTCCTCCCATCGCTTCTCCTCTTTATATATATACATGTTTGTGTGTGTATATATACGAGCACGTGTGTGCGTGCATCTCTCTTCAACCCCATCCAGGATGCTTTTTCAGGAGCAAAGAACGCCGGCATCAACGCACGGCATCGCTCGGTAACGTCGTGTCTCTTGCGTCTTTTCGCGCGCTTTTGTGAGAGCAGCTCTTCCCTCGAGGAACGCGACAGCGCAGCCGTCGCCAGCGCCGGCTGTTGCTGCTGCTGTACATTGCTGATCTGTATATTCCCTCTCTCTTTCTCTCTCTCTCTCTCTCTCTCTCTCTCTCTCACTCTAACCGAGCGTCCGTATATATACGGGCCAGCGCCCGGTCTATCGATTCGCGCGATTTTCAGGGAGTCAACTCGAGATGAGAAAGGGACGGAGGACGAGGCACGAACACGCACTGGAAACGTGGGCGTGTACGCGTGCGTTCTGGAAACGAAACTACCACCGATACTGGAAAAGATGACTGACTTCCGAGATGGATGGACGATCAAGCTTGACAAAAAAAAAAAAAAAAAAAACAAAAAAAAAATAATAAATAAAAGGAAAGAATTAGTTTTTACGATCTTTGCGATCGATGATAAACGTGCAAATTGAGTTTAACAATAAATTTATCGTAAAGTGGTAAACGAACTTTTTACAAACTATGACTCGTCGTTTAAATTGCGTCAGCGATTAAAACACGAAACTTGCAATTGTCGAGGAAGACAATGCTCGACGCGATGTTTGCGAATTTTGTACAATTCGTGCTATTGATTCGGAGAACAATCGTACTTCGATAATTTTTCAGCATTGTCAGCAGGTACATAATAGTCGTCTAAATAACCCGATTTATTGATTTGATAATGAATGACGAATTAATGGTAAATTTGAAAATTTATGCAAAATAGTTTAGTTATTTAATCGTGTACTTTTAATGTACTTTTTCAAGTACATTATTTAAAACTAGTAAACTATCTTGTATAGGGACAAATTTTAAATGAAAGCATAATTATTTACGACTTATTATTGATATTGAAATCATAAAATCATATTTATCAAAGACATATAATTCAATACGATGTTAAAATAATAATTTTGAAAAATATAAGCAAGAAATAAATATGTAATAGTAATAGAAGAATTTTGCCTTTTACTCGCTGCATTATTAATAATGGAATAGCATAAGAAAAACGAGGACATTGATTCTTCAAAGAGAAAACATATCTACTGGGATATATAAAGAGATGTTTGTAGAGGATTACTAGAATATTATTTTAAATAATATCTAATCAATATAAATAGTTAATTTATAATATACACACCTTTAATTTTTTTTTTTTTTTTTTTTTAATCTCAATTTAAGACGAAAATTATTCATTATCGATTATTTAAATAGTTAAGTAAAATTATTTCAAATTTCATTGTTAAATTTTCCTGAAACTTTTGCGCTATGCACGCAATTTTTATTTTGAACATTTAAAATATTATAAACTCTTAAACGATAATCTTGTTTTTTTTTTTTTTCATTTGATTTTAAAATACTTTTTCATTTGATAACTCGAAATATCGAAAATATCATAAATTTGTGACTATTCTACTAATGTTTCCTCAATTTTCCAGTCATCTCAGTACAATATTTGTAAACTATCGTTACTGTCGTCCCTTAGTTATATAACCAGTCTTGCACAATATTGCCACGTAGCTTGTTATTACATCGGAAACAAGTTATGGAATTTAAATAACAAAAAGGTACTGATCTTTATTGTTTTACAACTAAAATTTTTGCATTTCAATATATAAATATTTCAAATGATTAACTATTTAAAGTAACATTATTTTATAGAAAAATTCGTTTGAAATGTTGTATTTAACGAAATATATACATCGTTTTCACACATTTTAATGTTAATACTAAGATAAGTTTAAAAGTTCAATATTCATTAAAAAAATTGACAACATATTGATACCTTTCCAATATGAATTTGATTTCAAATAAATTTATTATAATTATTATTCAACGTGCCTCCTAGAATTTTTAACAATATACCTAATAATTATTAGAATTTTTTCAGCTAACTATATTGACTATTCGTGAGTTCAAACAAATAGCACAGTTATTGATAAGGATATTTTAAGAATAAATTAAAAAAAAATAATAAAAATTAATTAAATATTATGCAAAATAATAATCATTCATAAAAACAGATAAAAGTAAAATTAACGAAGCAGTCGAAGGTACCTTCAAGTTAAAATTCCGCCTTCAATTCTAAAAGCCCACGACATCATTCACGACAGACGCTGCAGTCACACGCCTCCCAATCTCTCTCTCTGTCTCGATTCTCTCTTGTGCACACAATCGCTTGAGTACGTTACGCATGTACCAACCTTCATCTTACACAAATGAAAATACGCGTAGTACTTGGCTGCTAAAAAGTAGCGCACACGGCCATCTATTCTATTTTTCTACTAAGTAAAGAAAGAGCGCGAGATGGAGCTTGATAATTTATGAAATATAAATATATATATACTTTATTTTCGACTCATATTTAGCACAACAATATTGAAAAATTTATTCGTACCATAATATAAGTTCTGCGCGTAATTTACAATGTGTTATCTTTAATATCATCTTTGCTCATAAACATAAAATACATTGAATAAATATTTGGTTCTCTATATACTAAATTACTAAAAGTATATTTCCAAAAATGAAAAAGTCAATTCAATACAAATATTTGTACTTGAAGATCAAATACTAAGATGCTTTTAAAAATATTTTTATACAAAAAAACATATCCATGAATCTATTGCCCCTCTAGTTGCCATTTGAAATAATTAAGTCTTCCTCCTTACATTCAGAGCGAAATACGGAGGCCTCGCTAAGAAAAAATTTCCTTCAAAACAATTAATCACTTGTACAGACAATTTTTAATAAATTTGACCAATTCAGAAGTAACTAGGGTATATTTTTATTTCTGAAGAATTAAACATGTTTTATTAAAATAGCGATTTTAGGTTTTACATGTATTATACAAGAAAGTTATTTTTGGTTTCGTAACCGTTTATCATCTTCCTTGCAGCTTTAAGTATCCACGTTCATAGAAATTCTGGCCCTTACACCAAATGCCATTTAAGATCTGCGAAAGTTTTAACATTCAAAGAGTTTTGCAAACTTCGAATTAAATGGTTGTTGGATAGTGGCAGGTCAGGGCTGTATGGGACAGATGACGTTACTTTCTAACTAAGCTCTAATAATTTTCCATGAATTACCAAAGATGTACCATATGCGATTTTACAGTATCAGGATGGAACACGATTCCTTTGCGATATATCTTTTTTTTTTCTATTTCATCCAGTATCATTGATTAGCAATATATTAGTACATCTTAATTGATCGTCTGATTCCTTGGTAGCAGCTAAAGCTACGCTTTTGTAGTTTCACGAAAATGACAGGATAACTTTTTTTTATACAATTCTTTATAAATAACGAGCTTCAGCCAAGATATATTTAATAATTTTTTTTCAGCCATTGTCCGATACGTTTAACCTATTTGCGATTACGAGATGAGGAATTTCTCATCCAGTTACATAACGATCATCTTCAGTTGTCGTTTTAATTTTGTCATTAAAAAATTCGGTAGGTTCTACTCTTTTATGCAATCAACGTCATTACTTCACACAGTTTTTTGTGAACCTCGGTAGCTTTTTTCGTTTACGGAAATAAAAAGGCAAAATATTTTGAAAATCCTTGCCTCTGCACTCCATGATAAAATTAGCCCAAAACTAACAATTAAAAATAATTGAGGATAATTTACCTCTTAATTAATCTAAATAATATATTTGTAAATATACCAGGCTGTTCAATAAGTTTTGCGGTTCGATTAGAGAGGGTGTTGCTACTAGCCTAATTTTTTTTTTATTATGTTGGTACACTCTTCATATGAACAGATGTGAAGTTTCATTTCAATCTGTCAATTCATTCTTTGTTTACAAGCCATTTAGTATCGACGTGTCACAGTATTTTTTTACAATGGAAAAAATCAAGTATCCTGCAGTGATTGAATTTTTATTTTTGGAAGGTTTAAAAGCAAAGGAAATTTATAAACGAATGTTGAAAGTGTATAAGGACTCTTCGCCTTCAATCAGTACAGTAGAATGATGGGTTGCTGAATTTAAACGTGGTCGTACAAGCATTGAAGACAATCCACGTCAAGGACGTCAACAACAAACAAAAACAGCAACAACACCAGAAATCGTAGAAAAAATACAGGATATCGTATTGGAAAATCGTCGAGTGACTGAAAGAGATTTAGTAGAAGCCCTAGGCATCTCATTGGGCAGTGTAAGCAATATTTTGACTGAAGTATTGGGTTTCAAAAAGCTGTGTGCACAATGGGTGCCGCATTCGTTAACAATGGAACAAAAACACATTCAAATGCGACTTTCTCAGCAACATTTAGAGCGTTTTCGAAAGGATAAAGTGGATTTTGTGCATCGATTCATCACTATGGATGAGACTTGGGTCTATCGCCATGATCCTGAATCAAAACAAGAGGCTAAAGAGTGGCGTGAACCTGGTTATTCGGCTCTGAAACGAGTTCGTGTCCAGAAATCGGCCAACAAGGTGTTAGCATCAGTTTTTTGGGATGCAAAAGGAATTTTGTTTGTGGATTACTTGCAAACTGGTAAAACAATAAATTCTGAATATTATTGTAACCTTTTAGACCAGCTGAAGAAAAAAATTCGTGAAAAAAGACCCGGTTTGCAGAAGAAAATCCTTTTTCATCAGGACAATGCACCATGTCACAAGAGCATTTTGACAATGGCTAAAATCCATGAATTAAAGTTTGAATTGTTGGAGCATCCACCGTATTCACCAGATTTGGCCCCTAGCGACTTCCATCTGTTTCCAGACCTAAAAAAATTCATGCGTAGAAAGCGTTTTTCATCAAATAATGAGGTCATAACAGATGTGGAAGCGTATTTTGCAGCCCTTCCAAAGTCTCACTTCAGGGATGGAATTCATAAATTGGAATCTCATTGGAACAAGTGTATTGATGTTCAGGGAGACTTTACTGAATAATAAAGTGTATTTCAAACCATAAAATTGTGTTTTTCTTATCGAACCGCAAAACTTATTGAACAGCCTGATATGTATTACTAATAAAAATTATCCAAGAAAAGAATATAACACTAACAAGTCTTTTAAAGCAAACATATTGCGTTCTACATTTCTAACACCCGAAATACTTGTCAACTAAATAAATAAATCAGTAGGAATATCGCTTGAATCAAAGGAAAATATTTAAATAATATTTTAAATGAATTTGAAACAAAATACAATTAAGTTATAAAAAACTGTTTAATTACTTTTAGAATTTATAATTTTAAATATTATTTTGTTTATAGTTTTAACTTTTAATTATTTTACGTTAGTTTTAAATTTTCTCTATCATAATATTTTATGATTCAACTTATGAATTTCGATAAAAAATAAACCACTAAAACTGTAGTTGAATATAAACATATACAAACTTTAATAATATTTACTCAGCGCAGATGTTGAAAAGTCGATTTAAATAGAAATTTAAATTAAAATCGTTTAATATAACGCATAAAACTATCTATTGTTTTGAAGCTTTAATAAATAGCTTAAAATTTTGTAAAATTATTAAAACCTTCACGCGTGTATTTTATTTCTGCACCGAGCAAGCATTTTTTAATAAAATGCAACTATTTGTATAATAAATTTATAATATAGATATAGATATATATAATAATTATATACATATAATTTCATCATTTAAATAAATGCAATATATACGTAGAACTAAATGAAAAATTTATCAGAATTGTCTTGTTTATAAAATATTATGTGAGAACGATTTGCCCCGTTCTTTTCTCTTCTACCTGTAATACATAAACGTGTATATATATATAAAACATAGGAACGACGTGTATATTCTTGTAAATGGTGACGCCGTAGCGAGCACCGCGCGTGTGCAAGGAGGAAACGAAAAACACGGTAGTACACGACGCTGCTACATAAAGCGCCACGTGGTGGAATCGTTCCGTACTCTGGGCGGCCTTGACTTCTTACTATACCTTCACTGGTTGCAGTACATAAGCGTGCGCGTATATTTATGTATATTGTGTGTGTGTGTAGGTGTGTGTGTACGTGTACGTACGCCTCGTTTCGCGGGCTTTTCATTCGTCCGATGATCTGCTGCTTGATGCAGCATTCCAATGAAAATCACGAGAATGTATATTGTAAATACTTTGTACTTCGAAGGATTATTTTATTACTTTAACCAAAACGTTTGTTTTTTTTTTTGCAAATCGAATAAGAATAAATTTTATCGAAATTATTTTATCTTCTACGTGCCGGAATTATATTTAAGAAATTTTAAAACCTGACTTTTTCTACTGAAGATCAAACTTTAAAATTTTTTACTTCCCTTGAAACGAAAGTAATAGAATTTGATTTTTGCATTGACATTATTTTAATATGCGAATAGTTTAATCATTGAAAAGTTCTATTGATTTCACTGTAAATTTCATAATTAATTTGTATAATTTTACAAAATTTATATTAATTTGTTTTATTTTATCGTGAATTACTGTACATACAAACACGATGTTACTTTAGGTTATTGATCAAATCTTAAAAATATTTTAAAAATAAATCTAAAAATGTTTTAAATAAATTCAAATATATCGTAGGAAAATAGTTACCGTACCTATAATCGTTTTTTCGCTATTAATTTTCAACTCAAAGATTTCAAACTTTACACATTCTTAACATTTGAAAAAGATCCTCCATCTAATTATTTAAATAATTAAAGATAAACTTACATTGAATGCTCGATCGCTAATTGCGAAATATGTTACAAGACTTGGCAACGTCGTACGATCATCTGCGAAAAAAATATATTTTATATTAATTATACTTTAGAATATTAATAATTTAATAATTGAACAAATATAATTTATTTTGTTTAATAAATTTATATCTTTTATTTATTAACGATTGCAATTAGAATTTCAAATTTAAATAACATGAATTTAAATTTACCATTTTCGTTTTACTTTTTCTGAATTCACTTTTTTTATTTATTGCTTTCTGTTACATTATTTTTCTACTTTACATCATTTTTGTACCAGGATCTATACTTAATTACCTACTTCTTTTGTATTTGATTAGCATATTTTTAAATATTTAATTTCTTACACATATACACAGCTTCGTATATGAAAATTAAGAGCATTGTTACTATATTTTTTTAGACTGCATAAAATGTATAACATAAAAATAAATGATGATATTCAGAAAGTAAAAAAAATTTTATTACTATTTCGACTCAATAATTTCGCTCGTACCTCCTTCACACTTTAAATAATGTAGCAACAATATATTTTTCTTGTAATTTCCAAAAAGATAGAAATAACGATTGCGAAAATAATACGTTGTTTTTTTTTTTTCTTGGTATTGTGTATACGTGGAGTCTCTCGACACGTGCCCTAAAAACTAAAAGAGACTACGCATTCGCGTGAGGTTGGGGTTTTTCCACAAGTGAATTCGAATGACAACCGCTGAGTGACCTTGATATGAAGGACGAACTTTGTTGATGTTTAGTCATGGCAAGATCTAAAAACCATATCGGTTTTATCAGCATATGAAAAGCTACAAAATCCGAAATGATACTTTAAAAGACATGGATTATGGAAATTGTTTAGATAAGCTCATTAAATATTTTGTATGAAATATATTTAAGATTAATCTATTACATTTCGTAAAAGATTCAGAAGCATAAATTTATCAGTTTTTCAATGTAACTTTATGTCAATTAATCATTATTTTCGTAACAATTTTAAACCATCAAAAAAATAGACAATAATTCATATATAAATAATTAATTTTTATAAAAAAAATTATTTTTCCCATCTATATTAATTAAATATTCAAATATACAAAAAATTTTTACACCTATTAAATAAATATTTCTAAATAATATTATTATTGCAAAACAAACTATTATAAATCGTAATTACGAATTACTGAACTTTTGAACGAATATGCAATATTTAAAATCTACAATACCAGTTAAGTATACTTTTAATCTACCGGCGCCTAATATAGGCAATCAGACATACACGCCAGTATACAGATAAAGCTTATTAATATTTCAGAAATTATGCATTATAGTTAATCAATTTTTTTACAGGTTTTTATTTCAGATATTAAAAATGCTCTTTTTTGTATCCTTCTATGAAAATCAATAAAATTAAATTTATAAATATTTAAATGCAGCTAAATGAATCTTTGATCTTCTGATGCTTAATAAATAGAAACTTTAAAAGTTTAATCTTAAAGCAAAAAGGATTAACTTTTATACAAACTTTCTTGGATTATTTTGAAAATATTATTCTAGTAGCTAAATTTTTAATGTTTAATGCTCACGCGTGTATACACAGTGATAACAAAATGTATGTATAAAAAAATTCATAACTTTTAAAATATACAATAATATTAAGAATCGTTTGAATAATTAAATTTTAAATACTATAAAAGAAATATAAAAATATACAAAATATAATACATTAATACTTCTGTAGATTTACTTTGATCGTAAAATATATTCTTAGATTGCTTATAATAATTTTTATATTATTAAAAATAATTAAATATAATAAATTTTATGAATTTCATGTTATAGATAAATGTAGAAAAATAAAGCAAATTATTTATTTTGCAAATTTGGTTAATATTATATACTTTATAATTATTTGATTTCGACTATCCTAATTTAATACTTTAATTTATTTCTATTAATAATGATTAAGTTTTTACGTTTTTATATCATCTTCATTTTTGCTTTTCAAAATTTTTGTATTTCTTAATTATTCTTTTTCTTTTGATAATTTCTTTTATCTTGGATTTTTAATATTATTTTTCATAAGCATTTTTGTAAAATATAAGCTAAACATAATTTTTTACTTTAGTTTCGCGTTCTTGCAAATGTTAATAAAATTGTACATAAGAAGGGTTGAAATCGAAATAATTAAAATTTTTTACTAAAATTAATATATAAGTTTTTATTATTTATATTACTTTTGAAGTTTTTATTTCACTATCTTTTTTAAAATATTAAAAAATATGCAAAAATTTTCAGTAAGATAGCGCAAAATGTATTTAGCATTACAAATATACGAGGTGTGGTAGAAAAGTAATGAGACTGATTTTTTATTTACCAAAGTTTTTATTTTTTTCAAATATCAATGGTATCACCTTCGAAGTAGTTCCCTTGGGCAGCTATACACCGATGGAGACGTTGTTTCCACTTTTCGTAGCAGCACTGGAAGTCTTTAACCGGTGTGGTCTTTAGCATGTCCATTACACTCTTTTGGATGTTTTCTAAAGTCCCGAAATGACGTCCTTTGAGAACATTTTTCAGTTTAGGAAAAAGGAAAAAGTCACAGGGACTGAGGTCAGGCGAATAGGGGGGCTAGGGAACCACAAGAATGCCTTTTGAGATTCTGTGACGGAGAGAGCAGTGTGACATGGGGCGTTGTCATGAGTGTTCCATTTTGCGTGACGCACAACCAAAACACAACTTCACTAATAGCAGTCACAAAAATCACATAGTTAACGGAAGGAGTTGAAACTCGCACTGAGCCATGGGAGGGTACCAATACACGTACAAGCGATCTGGCAACAGCGCAACGTTGCCAAATCGCTTGCAGTGTTGCTAGTCTCATTATTTTTCTGTCACACCTCGTATCTTTACAAGTTTCTTTTGATACGAATTAACAGTCATGTGTGAGCGTAATTTACAAATGAAACTTCATTTTAATAAAATATGATATATACGAGCAGAGCTCATTTAAAAGCTTAAATTAATGTTAAGTCAGTTAATATACTCGTTGAATACGTAAATTATTCATATAAAATTATATATATAGTATATATTCAACATAATAATACATTGCGACAAGTTTCTTGCGAAATAAAACATTTCGTCAAACTCAAGCCCTTATCGTCACAATTCAAATTCTAATGATTTTCGTGACAGCACTTTATCCGGATGTGCAAAAACAAGCATAATATCGAGACGAACGGAAGTACGTGAAACAATTCACTGCATTATCGCACGTCTCGCTCCGATAGATTCGTTGTTGACGTCCAAGGAACCCAAATAACCGAAACGATATATAACATAAACCACCGCGGCAAACCCTCCGCACGCACGATTCACTCGAACGATGATTTTCTTCGACGAGGTCGATCAAGCTAATTTACCGGATCCCTTTTTCCTTCTGAAAATGTGTCTCTTGGGTATGATTAGATCTTCTTTGTTCTGTTACTTGATTGAACTTTTGGAATGAAGTGGAAATAGTGAAAAGATAAGGGTATTTGATAAACGTTTTTTCTTACACAAAAATTCTTTCTGATTTATAAATTGTTGACTAGTTAACTTAAAATCTTAGAATTTAAAATATTTAAAATAAAAATTTTTATTTTTTACAATTTAAAATTTAAAATATTCATAATGAAGTTTTTTTATTTTTTACAGTTTTAAAATTCAATCTTCAAAGTTGTTAAAGTTTGTATTTTTTTTTTTTTTTTTATAAATTTACTTATTTTGCAAGACTAAAGCCGTATATACTTTTGCTTAATTTTTTACATCTACATTAGTTTCAAAAATATAAAGTTAAAATTCTAAAAATAATTACCAAAGCCATTAAATTCACGTAACTAAAAAATTGCATGAGAAAAATTAACTTTTGTTGTTAGAAAGAACTAAACGAGTTTTGTTTATTTTTTATTATGCACTCTAGTGTATAATTATTTAAAAGTTTATTAAATTTTAGATCATAATCTTTTATTAATATTGCTATAATTATACAAAAAAAATGTTATAGAACAATTTATGATAATAATTTTTCATATGCATTACGCAATAACACATTTTCAAACGTTTAAGGTTATTTATCTTATAATTTGGATGTAGTACTATTGTTTTAATTAGTTATATAATGACTATTCGTATATATTCTTAGGTAAAACCCAAGATAAGGGAAAGCCATTTCTCCTCGGATAAGCATTTAAGAGTTTCTTTGAAAAATATATTGATTGGTACAAAAAAAAAAAAAAAAAATCAATAGAAAAAGAATAAGATAAATAACTTCTTTAAATAAGAAAATCTATTTATTATAATAAATTTTTATATTATTACTAAATTATTCAAAGAGAAAACAAGATTAAAATTAATATATAGAAAAATTTCGTTTATAAGTAGCAAAATCCATCTTTAATTTAAATTTTATTAAACGAAGTAAATATTAAAATTTGCCAAAAAATTTAATGTGATGGTTAATGTTTAAAAGTTATTCGTATATGAAAAGAAACTTTGAATCTAACTATGAGATTTTGTAATATTATAAAATACTTTAATTAAATCTATAAATTATTGAGTATTTAGTATAGTATTTTATTATGTTAAGAATTTACTATAAAGAAATCAATTGACCATACATGATTCTTTAATTTGAAGAAAAGTCAAACTCCTGCAGAGATTATTGAAAGCACATTTGCAAGTATAAATATATTTTAGCAACAGTAACATTTGTTTCTTAGAATTTCAATATTCTAAAAATTTTGGTTTTTTTGTTATTTTTCAAATGCATGAATTCAAATGTTTAGAAAATTTTCGCAAGCTTATATACGTACGCATTCATGTAAACTCTTGCGAAGCTTATCGCTTACACAAGAAGGATGAGTAAAGACGTAGTACGAATTTTCTTCTTCCGCTCGATAAAAGCTCTTATTTCCTCTCTCTTTGCTCATCCTTTTTTTTTTCTTTGTATTATAGGCGTAGGTGGCGTCGGCGGCAGCTTTTGCGTATACTATGCGCTACTCTTATTACGTCATCCGCTAAATTCGTCCATACGAATTCGATCGCATTCACGATAATGACGGCGCAAATCACCGAACTTGGAATTTCCACAATTTTTGCCTTTAAATGTGCAACGCGTATGGGTGCGTAATTTCGGCCGGGAATGTGGCCAACGGAAGTCGATGACGAAGTCAGAGGCGCAATTTGTTTGGCCGATCGGTCATCGTGTTTGCGTAAGTTTATCGATCACCTGCATGTGTACACTGTGATAAATACAAATGAAATGTGATGAATTCGAATATATGATTAATAACTTGATTATTTTTCAATAATTCGTATTACTTTCTTTCAAATGATTGTGACAAAATTTTTGTTTTTTATTTTATACCATAATATAAGTTGTTAATGTATCGTAAAACATAATTTTTATAAAATAGATAATTTAGTCCATTTATTAGAAAACTGAAATCTACACCACAAAAGTATATTTTCTGCGAAGAAAAATGATATGAATACAGACAATTTTTCAATAAAAAATTATCGTCAAATTTACACTTATTATGAAATACGTAGTATAATGGAAAAATTCATTATGTTTCACATCGTAAGAATCTCAAGAACGTTAAGAAATTGCAAAATACTGTTAAACTTATGTTATATTTTACTTTGCACATTAAATGGTAATAAATGAAAAGAGGACGCGTTGTTTTAAAATTTTTAACACGAATGGAATGTATTATGCAATTAAACTTTTAGAAATTCTATGTATTTATACAAATAAACAATAAATATGTGATAATAATTTTAAAAACTAATTTATATCAATCATTGAGCGAATAAATTTTTCATTTTATTCTTTTAATATTTTCAAGTTATTTTTTAAGATTAATAAAACTTATTAAATACTTTTACGAATTTTTATTCATAAAATAACCTTTATATGAGATTTACACATTTTTTTTTTATTATTTCTCAGAAACATTTTAAGAGGATTTTCCAAGTTTACAGGCTTATTTTTAGCATTTACGGTTGTGTCTTGAATCAGCTAATGAGATCTAAGATAATCGTTAATAAACTTTTATTGGATTGATTTTCAGAAAAAAATAAAAGAAATTTGTAAATATTTATAATTTTGAATTTTTCATTTGAGAAAATTGTCTATTTTTATACTTGATCTATATAATATACTAAAACATTTTTAAAATATTTTGAAAGTGAAAAATAAAATTTACAAATATTATCTATTTAAATAAAAAAATATCGAAAATTGAAATATTTCTGCCAAAAAAATATAAGAAATGAAAGAAAAATTAAAAAAATTAAAAATAAAATTGTACTAAAAAGGTAAAATTACAAATCAGTAGTCAAAATTCTTCATAGAGTCTTACAAAGTTTTTAAATCTATAAATCTTAGGATCTTAATTATAAAAGCAACAAAAATCCATAATGAATATACGTCAGCTTTTAAAGCAATAAAGAGCTTAGACAAGTAAAGAACAATTTTGATATAACTGACTATTATTTCGTTGAAAAAGAATACGTGTTTCCACTCTCAAAAATTTCGTGTAAACTATGATTCAATGTCTACCTGATCTGCTGATATAACACATCGTTCAATAAGTCCCGAGACTAACAACGAAAACAACATTTTTTTTCAAAAATCATTTTTATTCATCAATATAATCTCCTTTTAGAGTGATACAATCTTTCCAACGCCTTTCCAACATTTCTATACCATGTTTATAGAAGGATTTTTCCTTTGCTTCAAAATAGGCTTCAGTTTCGGCAATGACCTCCTCATTCGAGCCAAATTTTTTTCCCTGGAGCATTTTTTTGAGATCAGCAAAGAGCCAGTAGTCGCTGGGGGCTAAATCTGGCGAATACGGGGGCTGGGGAAGCAAATCAAAGTCCAATTCGTTCAATTTTGCCATTGTTTTCATGCACTTGTGGCATGGTGCATTGTCTTGGTGAAAAAGGATTTTTTTCTTCTTCATGTGCGGTCGTTTTGCTGCGATCTCCTCCTTCAAACGTACCAACAAGTCAATATAATAATCACTGTTGATCGATTTACCTTTTTCCAGGTAGTCAATGAAAATCACGCCATGTGTGGATCCCAAAAAACAGACATGGCCATGACTTTGCCAGCAGACTGCTGCGTTTTTGAACGCTTTGGGCGGCTTTCGCCAACCATGCGCCACTCAGATGATTGCCGATTCGACTCCGAAGTGAAATGATGTATCCATGTTTCATCCATGGTCACGTATCGACGCAGGAAATCCTTTTTATTGCTAGTAAATAGCGATAAACAGCTCTCTGAAGCAACGTCGACTCGTTGCTGTTTTTGTTCCACTGAAAGCAATCGCGGCACCCACTTGGAAAAAACCTTTTTCATGCTCAATTTTTCATGAAGGATTGTAAATACGCTTCCAGATGATATCTGTGTCATTTCTGCAATCTCACGGACCTTCATTTTGCGATTTTTCATTACAATTTTTAACACTTCACTCACATTTTCCTGTGTAACGGCTTCCAATGGCCTACCCGAACGTTCCGCATCGTTTGTGTCCGTACGACCACGTTTAAACTCAGCATACCAACGACAAATCGTTGGTTTGGATGGAGAGGAGTCCGGGTAATGTTTTTCAAACCATTGCTGGGCTTCTACTGTGTTTTTACCCATTAAGAAACAATGTTTTATCAACACGCGAAACTCGCTTTTTTCCATTTTTCAAACAAATTACAAAGTGACTTTACTCTAACCTCGATAACTCTGCTGTCTGTGATCCGATCGACGTGAAATTTTTACACGTTTCATGTAAAGGTTTGCACTCTATGGAAACGTGGCCAGTTTGGCACTACTAGCACCATCTCTGGGTTAGTCTCGGGACTTATTGAACGATGTGTTATAAAAAATGATCTTTTAAAAGTTATAAAGTATATCTTGTATTTCAATACATTTAAACGATAATATACTATAGTAACATAATTATTTTAATATTTACATTTATCATTACTTAGTTAATATTCATTTACTCCCAATAGTAATATCACTATATATGTGTGTGTATGTGTAAATTTTTTTTATGAAAATGTAATAAATTTATTTTAAAAATAATTTTAAACATTAACAATGATCGATAAAATTATGCATTTTGTGATAATTATTTTATAATTCATAAATTAATAAAAAGAACAGCATCTAAGCACCTAGATTAATATAATTATAATATTTTTACCCTTGTATAAAGTATTATTGAAGATAGTTTTATATATTTATACGAAACATCATGTAATTGAACTTAGATTAAATGGAGGACTCAAAACTTCCTCTTCATCTGGCCTTCTACGATGGCTTGGAGGACAGATATTCTCAAACAACTTTACTAATTCATGCATTGTAATTGTGAATTTTTAAAAAAAACGGTGGGTGGAGAACCGGCCTCACACCTAGCTCTCCACGAGCCTATAAACAACGGCTACTTATTACAGTAGACGTTGCGATGAGTCGAGGCTCATATAGAACGGTGGATAGTGGAACAAGTCCTCTATCTAGCCCTCACCGGGCCTAGAGGTTGGCTGTATGTCAACCCCACGACGCTACCACCAACAGTAAGCGCCGCGATGAGTCGAAGCTCATAGGAAACGGTGGATAGAGGACAATGTCCTCGTATCTAGCCCTCACCGGGCCTAGAGGTTGGCTGTATGCCAACCCCACGACGCTACCACCAGCAGTACGCGCCGCGATGAGCAAGCTCATTAATATTGTACAGAATGATGATCCGTAGTCCGCGCCACTTCAATTATAAATGAATGATCCAGTATCTTCCCAAAGCTGACTAAATCGTAGAATTTTCCGAAGATTTGGCGAGCAGGTACCCTGAAAAACAATGTTGACTTTAGAAAAATGAAGGAAAATAATTTTAAGGCTACGAAAGCTCAATCCAACGTTACGTCTCAATCTATTGCTTTATGTCTCCTAAGAGAACTCACGAGCAAGAGAGAACTAAACAGGAGAGCCTCGAAAGCCGTTTACACGTGGAAAAGGGACCTCCTTATATACACTCACCACATTTTCTTGCTATGGGGTTGCAGAAATGGGGGGTGTGGCCTCCTAGCGGTGGCTCGTGGTACTACTCAGCGCGAGTTTCAAACTATGTAAAGGGAAGGGGGTGACAAGTTGTTGCTTATCAACACTTTATCATATTAGAAGTTTTTTAATAACAGCTAAGATTTAATATAGCTGTTTATTTAACAAATAAAAATATGTTATAAATTTATAAATAATTTATAAATGCAAACATATATTTTATAATAATAATTTATCAAATATAATAACTACATAAAATAAATAAAATAAAATATTAGCGTTATATTTAAGAAATTACGGTAATTATAAAATATTCTTATTGTTGTATAAAGTAAATTTAATTATTGTTAATAAAAGAAGAAGTTAAATTTTTAATGAAATTTTAATGAAACTTAAGAATAATTCAATAAAATATGCTAAATTATATAGATACGCTTATTTGAAAGAAATATTAAAAATTTAAATGAAGTTAACATGTTATTGGATTTAGTTTGGATTTTCAAGGAACAAAGGTTTTAAAACAAAAATAATATGAAAATTGAAAACCGGAGTATTGAAAGCAAGTTTTTATAAATGTAATATATTTAATGACAGCTAACAAGGCGCAAGAAAAGTTTGTACAAACAATAAAATCAATAGTTTATTAAATAAGTTTAAATAAACTTCTTAACTGATTTATTTTTTATTTAAATTATATTAGAAAACAAATCTTGTTATGTAAATTAACAGTTCTATTATGAGATTTATTATAATTATCTTTTTTATTTGATCAAACTTGTAACTTTAAATTTAAAAATTTATTTATAACAATATAATTTTATTGAACAAAGACATTATCAGATAAGTTTATTAAAATTCAAAACAAGTTTGATTACTCTAAAAATTAAATGAAAACAAATATTAAATCGAAACAGAATTTTACGTATTATTGCAAAAATAATAATAATGTTAAAATATAATTAAGTTACACATTGTAGTAGATTTAATATTTTTTTTTTTTTTACATTATAATTTCGAAGCACATATTTGACAAATATTCTGTATTTTGAAAATTTACGCTCTAATTCATAATGACCCTTAAATAGAATATATGGCAAGTGACACTTTGGTCAATGACGAACTCAGATATTCCTTATTATGCTATGTCATAACCAAAAGGCACACGTGTCACATAATAATTTTTGCACGAGAGAATATGAACTTTTTATTTCAACATGGATATCGACAATTTTATAAAAAAGTGACGTACAATATTAAGCGATAAATAAATGTTATTACTAAAAAATATTTGTGACGAATACGAGACTAGAATTAATTCCCATAAAAAATACATTATAATACTACTTATTACAATAAATATTTTGTATTTTATTAAAACATTTTTTTTTTTGTTTTTTCATGATGGCGATAATAAATTACCTTAAAAATTGTATAACCACGTAACACATAATATATCTGATCTCTGTAGTGTTACACAATTATATAATATCAATCATAGATTGTATATAAAATGAAAATATTAATAAATTATAAGTATTTTCATGAGAAATTTTCGTTAATAAAAATAATTAAAATATTATTTTGCAGAATGTAAATCAATAATACGAAAAATAAGCATAAAGTACACAGCCTATTGACAATACAATACAATAACCTTTAATAAATATTTTATGTATATTAAGTTTAAGATTGTATATTAGTAAGCTTACATACGGTTCTTCTTAAAATATTTAAAATCTAAAAAAAGCCACGCAGTGTTTTCGGCTTTGGGAGAACAATTTTATTCATCGTCCCAATCATCAGGCTATTTAAGACCGGCTGATCATTGATCGTGGCGCTGAAAGCGAAGATTTAAGACGTGGTACGTAAACAAATTAAACCGACGTAAACAAAAGAGAACGAAAAAAAAACATTTTTCACGCCACCGTATAATCGATTCAAAGAAGAAAAAGTAATGCTCTTAAACTGCAATTGCTATATACCTCGTGGTTCAAAAGCCTCGAAACGTTGCGAAAATTCGTGATGTCAATTCGATAGTCTCTCGTACCCCGCAGTGAACGTAAGAAAGAGAAATTGGTAAAAAATCTCCGCACGTACTTTCCCGTAAAACTTTTCTCTATAAAATTTTCGAAAGACAAAGAGAGAGAGAGAGAGCCTCTCTCGAAAAAACTTTCTCGTAAAAAAACTCTCCTGTCAATTTATTGACGCTTCGCTAACTTTGAAATAGTAAATACTTTTGTAAAACCTTAGTCTTGTAAGAAATTTAAGAGTCATAATATTTTTTGATTGTTTAAAACAGCTTTACAATAGTTGTATTATTTTAAAATATTTCAACAATTTTGAAAAATATTTTTCATTATTTTTTTTTATGTTAACAAATATTCTTTGGAGAAATAATGACGATTTTAACTACAAAAATTCTTTCTTTCAAGAATTTTAAAATTTTTTTACTTCAATTTTTAAAAAGTGTTTTGTTTTTCATTAATTTAATAAAATTTAATAGATTTAAGGTTAAGAAATAATTTTTCTTTTCTATAAAAAAGAATATCCTCATAGATCTTTATAATCAAAGTTTTTTAAACTTTTAAGTAAACTTAAAAACTGATAATTTCAAGTAAATAAACATATCAGAAAATACAAAAAAATATATATTTTGAATACATTTAATTTTTTTTTTTTTTTTGCAATTGTGGAGTTACTCAATTGTCCTTAAAATGATTAAGTAAATTAAAAATGTTTTCAAGTAATTAAAATGATAGCGCATTTGATTATTGTTTTCATGTCGAAGTAAATGGAATATTTGTTGCGTTTTAACTTATTACATATATATACTTAATATCAAAGTTACAGAAAAGCAAAGCTAAATACATAATGATTGTACCGTTACAGGAAGTTTTTGTTAGAAAAATAAACAGAACTAAGTGCAATATCAATACATTGCTATACATGATAGATAAATTTATTTTATTTATTAGTTTCCTGTTATTAAACTTAATTGGTCTTGTGAATCAATTGATTATATATGTATAATGATGTCATGTAATAATAATAATACTGGCGATTGGTTTTCCAATATATTTATTCATTCATAAAAATGTATTTAATTATAAATAAAATTCCGTGTAAATTTTAATAAGCTTCAATCTTTTTATAATTACATAAATATAAGAGAATTTCATGAGATGAGATATATCTTTACTTTAATATAGATATAAACTGACAGAGGTAAGATAGGTGTAAGAGGAAGCAATTATGAGTTAAGGCCAGGTTACCCCAATAAACGTAATTTTTTTCAATACATTTTATTCATAGTACGAAACATGTTGAGTAATCAATTTTTTTACATATGAAAGCACATATATAAATTTACTTGAAATAATTTTTTTTTTTTTTTTTCAAAATGGCGGTCCTGAAAATGGCTGCTGAAACTCATCTGATTCGCAGATGGATGACATCATTTCTTGGAAAAGAATTATCTGAAAGCAAAAAACAAAATGGTTTCATGTTCTGTATCGAATTGGCTATGGCCTCAAGCAGAATGAAATATTTTCAATGAAAAAAAACAAAATGGCGGACTTTTGAATTTTTTTAACATTTTTTTTCACTTTTAATTGTTTATAACTTTTTTAAATAATAATGAATATTTCTGGTTCTGCTTGAGGCCATAGCCAATTCGATACAGAACATGAAACCATTTTGTTTTTTGCTTTCAGATAATTCTTTTCCAAGAAATGATGTCATCCATCTGTGAATCAGATGAGTTTCAGCAGCCATTTTCAGGGCCGCCATTTTGAAAAAAAAAAAAAAAAAAATTATTTCAAGTAAATTTATATATGTGCTTTCATATGTAAAAAAATTGATTACTCAACATGTTTCGTACTATGAATAAAATGTATTGAAAAAAATTACGTTTATTGGGGTAACCTGGCCTTAAAAGTGACTAGAGTAATGAGGACGGAAATGACGGGTCTACGGCATAATATGGTAAAAGAGACCAACAATACTTTAGACTTACTTATGACAAATCGTAAGAGATAAACCAATACAGCAAAAATCATTTACCCTTTACCTTATTGAAAATCTAAAAACATCAAAATTCGTCGTTAAAAATTTAATTGACACAGAAAAATGAGTCCGTCACATTCTGATAAGTATGACTGAAGAAAGTAAAATAGAAATTGGTTAAAAAAAAAATTAAAAAAATGAATGATAAGTACAATAATTCGTATGCGTTAGCATCCTTCTATCAAAACTTGATGGGCAAGGATTACGGGTACCCATAAATCAACTCGAGTAATATTTCATTCTAGTGTTTTCTAATATAAGTTTGTTTTTTAAAAGCCTTTATTTTGTATTTTATTTCAGATTATTTATTTTCGTATAATAAAAAAAAAAATCCAAATCAAAAATGAATTAGAAAACGTGAATAAAAAGAAAAACGAAAAGTATTATTTAAAAAAGCTTATGATCGTGATTATTACAAAATATGATAAAAATAAAAATACGTGAATTATTAATTTTTAGTTTTCTTGCGCTTACGAGAAAGGTTATTCAATTTTTTTTTTTTTTTTTTTGATACGCATTAACAACTTAAAATATAATTAGATAACAATGTTTACAGGCATATATCTAGCAAAGAATTTTTACAATGCAAATTGTAAAACATAAATGAATAAACATAAAACAAGATGAAAATTGATACTATTATATAATAAATCTATCCTGATAAAGGTTCTTTCCGATATTAATTTATGCAGAAGAAAAACATACTATTAAATTATTTTAACGAATCTTTTTTAAAACAAGTAGTTTAAACAATATTATTCCAGTTTGTTTTTAATTGATTCTTTTAAAATCAATACGCTCGTAAAAGAGTGCTAATATAAAAATAAACTGTTGCTAATAATATTAATAGAATTATGTTTATCACATCAATATCGTTACAATATAGACACACAAAATTGTACTTCACAGTAGGGTGTTAAAATCAATCAATAATGTTTGATGCTATATTCAATAAAGTTAAAAATCAATCAATAATATTTTATTATTTTTTATGTACAATATTTAATTTTTATTACAATACGGATATAATTTATTTCATAAACTTAAATTCTGCCATAACAGAATCTTTAGAAATATTTTTAAATTACTACGAGCTCATAACGATCCTCTTTCGAATAATAAAATTTCAGTTTCAACGGGAAAATACGACTTATATATATATTATATAGATTTATAGGTTAAATACAAGTATTTAAATGAACAGTCGCGAATGATATACAAAACCCAGACGAGGGCGTGTAAAGCTGACACTGACTGAAATACTCATCTAGAAATATAACGTGATAATGACCTTTTCTCGAGTAAAATAATCCAGAGACAAACTATGCCTCCGTTAGACCGATACCAGAATAAGCATAAATTGCGAAGTCACCATTAAAACTACTAGGTAAGTTCTTGATACGGTGACCATTGAGGAAAATAAGTGGGACAGAAGAGGAAAAGGTGAATTCGAACTAATACAGGCTTTTTCCATAGAGGAAAAAACCAACATAGTTAGCGTTAAACCTTGAAAGCAGAAAAATTGCATACACGCGATTAGAGAAAAGGTTTAAACTCGAGCTTATTAACGTTCTTTGCCCTAAAAAAGACAAAGGGTGAATAAATAGGAATTTTTCTAAAAAAAATTGAAACTTCGTACGAAGCTTTATCCACGTACGATAGAAAAAATAGTTTTAGGATGTTTCAATAATAAATAATAAATCATTTTAGCATCTTCAAAAATTACAATTTTTTAAACAAATAAGCTACTGCAATAAAAGTCAAGTTAAAAAAACTTCAGAAGCGAATAACTTATTATCGAAATTTTTTTAAAATAGTAAACTTATTTTTATACTATTTATGTATTATTAGTACTTACTTTTAGTAATACTATTTTGGAATTAGTAATACTATTTTGGAAAAAAAAAAAAAAAAAATGCAGATAATAAATCAAACAAGTGATGCATATAATTCAATCTTTGAGAATAGAATCACTTACTAACTTTCGCTTAAAAAAAAAAAAATCTTATCGAATATATTATTGAACAGGTTTACTTCAAGCGCGTAAGAAATAATAGGAAATAACAAGTATGGATTAAGACGTAATGCATCTTCTATAGTAATATTTGAAGTTAAACATTTATTAGAAAAAATTGGAAATTCCACAGGATGACAGTGTGGAAGTAATTTATAGACTTAACAAAAGTAAGCAGTAATAGGGTTAAAAAAAGTAAATAATAGAAAACTTTGACTTTACTGGAAATAGCGGAGTGATGGTCGAAAGTAGTACAAATTTATTTTAATGGAAGTAACGGGAGTAAAGTAAAAACACGTAATAGACTAAAACAAGTCTAACAAAGTCTAAACATAATCTAATGGTAAAATTTGACGATACTATAGTTAGTATCAAGGAAAACAACCGAAAATAAAGGTTTAAAAGCAAATAGAAAGAAACAAAATTCAGGATTAATTTAATTAATCGATTCATTCGTAAATCAACTATCCCAACAATATTGAACCATAATAATTGGAACGAACGTATAATCAATATCGTGTAATAAAGTCCAAAGACTCATGTGACTCATGTTTCTTGGCACTTAATTATAGTATGTACAGGGAGTTTATTGATCCAGCTATACGAATTTCTAACGAGCTTTCAAAAATAAACTAACATAGTGTAGATTGATTTGGCTTCAGTACGCGGCAGCCGCATATTTGCAATTATAAATTTTACGTTTTAAAAAAAAAACAAAAAAAAAAACAATAAATGTCTTACGATTTTATAAAAATTATTAAATTTTATAAGGGTCAAAGTTTTTTTTTTTTCTTTTCAATTTTTTTCTATTTTTTAACAATTCTTTTTGTTAATTTTCAACTATGCAATAAATCTATTTTCAAAGTGTGTATTTCTTTCGAATGGCGTTTAATCAACTGTATGTGTGATAAAAAGTGTTTTTGGATAAATAAAAATTATTTTATTTTTATAATGTCATACTCAGTTTCATAGATCAGTCGTTGAGATAAAAATTATTTCATTATATTGATTAAAATTGTTGTATTTTCAAATGTATTCAATTTTTAATATTTTGAAAATAATGATACTATATTCATTGTTTTATGCTTAAATAATCTGTAAGAACCTTATTTTATAATAAAAGAAACTTATTTAAATAAATTGTAATTTTGATAGAAAATTTTTTATTTAAAATTAATGAGAAAAGTAGCGCTTTATTATTACTACTACAAATTGAAAAATCGACATTTTGAAAGCTTTGAAAATAACACAAACATTGTAAAATTTATTTATTAAAATATTGTGAAAAAAAAAATAAAAATAATTTCGAATCATTATAAACTAATATATATGATTAAAAATAAGTTATAATGATTTTCTAAATAATGTTATAAAGCTGCTTACCTATATAAATAAAAAATCTATTAAACAATTGAATTTTATTCGGCATAATAATTCTGTGTACGAAACGTAAGATAATTTTTTTTTTTTTTTAATTAAGCTTGGAAGATATAATGCTGAGAAATTTGACAATACAACGGTTAAAGAAAAATGCAATCTATAGCGTTCTAAGAAATCATCTATGCTTTTATATAGTTAACCAATCGTTAAAAATATTAGTTCGTAAGCGTAATTCGAATACAGTTTCTTTTTTGCGAATTGCATAACATAATTGTCTTACGCGATATAATTGAAAGGACGAAATTTTGTACGGCAGCATATTTTTTGAATTATTAATTTATTCATTAAAAATTATTTAAAAGTTGAAGAGAATAATTTTTTCAAGCTGAAGATTTATTTTCAACTAAAAAAAATTTTACGGCTACTTTTTCTCCGTAAAAGTTTTATACGAAACAATAAGATTGTTCGTTATATTGCTAGAAAATAAAAAGGTTCTTGTTCTCAAATCCTAATTTTTCCACTCGCCGGCACCTTAGAACCATTCTGTTTCCTTCTCGGAACAAGCTAAAAGATTTTTCCGTCAGTGATCCTATAAACGTAACGCTCGCACGAAATTTCTGAAAAATCGGCGGTTCACGTGTACTATTCGCATTTCGCACCCAACCGTGCGCCGGACTACTTCCACATCGTCGATACTCTTAATAGCTTCGGATGCACAAGTTAGTATATACGTGCATGCACGTAAACAGCCGACACACGCATGCATCGCACGCGAAAACACGACGGCAGAGCAGCGGCGACACGCTCGCTCGTACAAGGTGTCTTAATGTGTGTATATACATATATATACATATATATATATATATATATATATATATATATATATATATATATACATATATATATACATATATATATAAAAGCGGATTCAAGCCTTCCGCGATAATAAAGGCAAAGGAGTCGCGAGGAAAGAATCAGTGCGCTCGTAGCCGCCGATCGGTCTGCACCGATCGCTCGCTCGTGTGCGTGTGTGTGCGCGTGTGTGTGTGAGTGAGTGTGTGTGCGCACGCGCGCGCGAGCGCGCCCATGTGTTCGTAGCAGAAGCCGTGTGCGCTTAACTATAAGATCGGCTGCACGCAACCCACGTGTGCGCCCTCTCCCTTCCGCGGTCCCTTTTATCGCGCCGCGCACACTTCATTTACAACTTTACGTCGACTTCTCAGCGAGATTTCATTCGATCGAGGATTTTCGACCGGTGAAAAACCAACGAAACGCTTTGAAGTTTTTATTTTTTCTTTTTCCTTCTCTTCTCAAATTCTCGACTTACGTTCGAATTCTTTTCCCTTTTTTTTTTTTTTTTTTTTTCATTCGACGACTTACTTCTACGGTGAATTACGAAGAATCGAGCGTTAACTTGCGTGCGCTCGTTATAAGATAAGATGGTCAGTCTTGTTCGATGAATGAATCGGCGATATTCCGTGCAAAATTATGTAAGCGAAGTCGACTGAAATTTGACGGCGAAGGAAATTAATCGTACTTTGTGCGCGCTTTTGTTTGTTTAACGATATAGAAGAAGATTATAAAGATAAACGTAAAAGCGAGAAAATAATATATCTGTGAATCAGTTCAGTGTTTGTATAGTGAATTCCTCATCGTCGCGTAATTTTGTGTAATTTTACAAATTTCAATCGAAAGTGTCGTGGTCAATTAGAGTAAAAAGAAAAGTAAAAAATATAACCGAACGTGTATATGTGTAAATTAACGGTAAACATCGCGTTGTTGTTTCATTCGTTAGGTATGCCAACAACGTGAGACAAAATAAAAAGTTAAATTTTGCGCGCATTATTTAGATTAACGTAAATAAGCGATAAATGTGATGCGAAGAACAAAACGCGAAGAGAGACAGTGCCAGTGTTAAATCAAGCGGCGCGAGTACACTTACAACGACACGTGGATACAAGGCGACTTTACATCTATCTGCCTCAACTCTGAATAAAGACTAAAATTTTGCACTGTTCCACGGAAATTTTTATAACGCGTTAGAGCTGTTAAATTCACGTTACCCAATACGTGAAAGTAGCCCCTCGCTTTCGCCAAAGAGCAAGATAGCGCAAGTAAAGGATTTTTAAGAAGAGAGAAGAAAAAAAAAAAAAAGGAGAAAGGAGGTGGAATAGCGGAGGCAAAGTGGAAGATTGGGGTGGGGAGACAATTAATCGGAGAAGAGCCGAGTGAGATTAAGTCGGAAAGAGAGAGACGTCGTCGAGTCGAAGAATAGAAATCCCAACAGCAACGATGACGGGATTCCCAGTGGAACGACCCGTGGAGTGAGCCCTGAGGTTGAGGTTTTGTCGGCCTGCTATACGTATACGTTTATAGTAGAAAAGAACAAGAGTGAAGAGAGAAGAAAAGAAATACACATAAATATATTGAAAGAAGGAAAGAAAGAGAGAGATAGAGAGAAAGAGAGAGAGAGAGAGAGAAAAAGATAAAAAGAGCCGGCCAAACGAGAATCGGCCGGAGCTATGTGGGGACCGCTAAGAAGTATCTGTCCGTTTTTCTTCCTCGCTTCCTTCGTCTGCTGCTTCGGAAATTCAGCTGTCCTTGATAAGACTAACGAAACGACGATTCCCACAATTCATCCTGTTCCTATTGTAAGTGAAAGAAAAAAAAAAAAAAAACATCAACTCCCGCATAATTGCAATAGTTACTCAAGTTTTTATTATACATTTCTTTTTTTCTCAGCTTTTGGTTGAAACGCCGATTCTTCTTTTTTTTTTTTTACGAAACTTACGTAAATTAAATATTTTGTTGCATATCACATTGAGGAAAAACCTGAGATAATTTGGTATGCAAATAAAGTTATTTATTCGGTATCTTTCTAAGATAATTTTATTACGTGTATACAATATATATAACATTAAATTTGCGAAGAATGCAATAATGCAATAAACAGATGTAAGCAAATTTAAATTTCACTTGCCATAACATTGTTTTTGACTTTTGTAAAATTAATTATATCAATTTTTTAATCTTTAAAAAACCAAACAATTTATTTAGTAAATCTTAAATTTATTAAATAAACAATTATTATATTCAATATAAATAAGAATTTAAAATAAGAGTCTTTGCATAAAACCTAACTTGGAAAAAAAAACAGTGAAAATTATGGTTCTAGACTCACAACAGTGTAGTATTGTATTCCAACAAAAGAAAAGAAAAAAAAAAAATTATGTTTCTACATCTTGAAAATAAGGCGTTGTATTTTAAGATATCATTATTAAATTTTCAGTTTTGTGCGTGTCTCTGTATATAAAATTTCCCCGAGGTATACAATGCCCCAAGATTGTAAATTTAGAACCATAATTTTTTAATATTTTTCTCACCGTGATACTAATCAATGGAAACTTTTTAAAAACGCATTTTTTTTTCTCGTATTAACTTTTAAACAAATCAGGTAAAAAAAAAAAAAAAAAAAAAAAACATTTTCTTTTGTTTCTTCGTTATCAAACATGTTACAATCTGTGACGCGTTTTAAAATTTTTTTATGACGTAAAAAGTTTTTATTGCACGAAAATAAATAAAAATAAATATTTATATAGAAACCAAAAAAAATGTTAAACGGATTTGAACGTAAACAAAACTTTAAATATGGTAGCTAAGCAGATTTCTTTAGTATTATATTTATTTATATTATGTTTTTATTAGATTTCTTTATATTATGATTAATTACTTATGTACTTGAACAACAATAATGCATTTAAACGCGATGCGCGGCTTAATAAAATAAAATTCAATTTAAAATCGAATAACAAAGAAAAAAAAAAAAAATAATAATTAAACCGAACGCGAGCTATTTTTAACTTTATTATTTACGTGAAAATGCACGTGAGTTTATAGTAGCGGTGAGCCAAGGCATTTCTCATGGTAATATTTTTAGAGTATACGCTGCTAATATTGATTCGGTCATTCGTGCGCCGAGTTCATTCTCGGAATCTCACGTTCTTCGCTTACTTTATATACTGTATAACCTCGCGGCTCCCTTTTTGCTCCGATTGTGCGGAACAATTAAAGTAAAGCACATTCCGCTGCACATATATTATACGCAGACGCAAGAGTATTGAAAATATTTATTGACGATAAAAATCTTGTTAGGCTTTTCTTGCAGGTAATAGAGATAATGAGCGATAACGGAAGAACTTGTTACCAATTTTTTTTTTTTTTTTCTTTTATTTTTATAACTAAATCAACGATCAACTTTAATTTGCTGCCGTCAAAGAATTAATTGAGTAACTATAATCTGGCACCTTAAGGTTTTTTTTTTTTTTTTTTTTTTTTTTTTTATTATTGTAGATATAACTTACACCTTATCAGATACACTGTGAATTATTTATTTTCAGAATAGATTGAAAAGATAACAGATAAACTTTAACGTCGTAAAGTTATTTATTATAAAAATTTCTTATAAACTTCAAATAATGAAGTTTATTAAAAAAGTATAATAAAACGTCTTAAAGATAATACATAGAAGTAAAAAAATATTATAATAACTAATTTATTGCATTGAAAATAGTTTTAAAAAATGTTTTTATTCATTAAAAAAAAAAAAAAAAAAAAAAAAAAAGTAATAATTCTAGCGTACACTTTGATGAAAAATTTTGTGCACATAAATTTATAAAAGACACTCGGAACTAAGTAGCACGACGATGAAGCCAAAGCTCTTGGGTCACAAGTGCGCTTAATGAACTTTTTAATATGACATCTTACAAAAAACTCTAAAATCTTTCTCTGATTGTTGAAACTTTTTCGATAATAAATTATTACGATTTTTTTGCCAAATTTAAATCGAAATATAATTGCTGATTATATTAAATAATCATCTAATAGTATAAATTTTAATCTTATGTGCAACGATAGTATATTTTTATGAGATTTCTTAGTGAGAAAAGGGTTATTGTATATTTTATTTTTTTCATTAAACATTATATAAAATTGAAACATCACTTTGAATAAATTAAAGAGGAATAAAAAAACTACACTACTGGAACTATTTTAAAGGAACCAGCTGTTTGTTAATGTAATGTGATAAATTAATAGACATTGCAAGCAATTAAGTATTCCAGTTTATTGAATTTTAAACATAATAAATAGTAGTCTTCGTCTAATGCATAACTTTACTTCTGATAACAGTTAAATAGATAAAATCTAATTAAGAACTGAAAGAAAATAATATTAAAATAATTTTATTAAATTTAAAATGGTTTAAACTTTATGAATTTATTTATTTTCCTAAAGTTTCATTATGAATATGGAATTTTGCGTAAAATTCAGCAGAAAAATTACTTATTTGCGCTAAATTTACTAACTTTTTCTAATTTTCAAACAATTTTTATGCATTTATATTTTTAAAAATGTTTTACCTCATTCAATTTTAATTTCCTACCTTCGTTATCAAACAAATATATTAAAAAGGAATACGTTTCAACTAAAATTTACACGTAGTATTAGTATTCGTTCCCTTGAAAATTCTGGAAAGTGAATAAACTCAAGGGGCAGTTCTCGCTCGGGAGTAAGGGCTTATGCGAATATAAAGAGGTTTAAAAACCTTTCAAAACAAAGGTGAAAATATTCTCTTTATATTCGAAATGTATTACAAATATTTTAAAGGTGTCTTGAATCCTTAAATTAAAAATTCGTAATCGTCTGGATGCTGTTTAAAAATTGGAACATGAGGAAAATAACGGTAATCTATAGATAGAAACAATAAGACTTTATATTTTCCGTTTGAGCAGTTTTTAAAACTATAATAAGTATGAAGGAATAATTAAAAATTGTGATTTGACAATAAATGGAAAATATAAAATAAAAGAACGGACGGATTATAGCATTAGAAACGAAATAATAAGGAAATTCAACAAACAAAAAACAAGAATGGTACAAGAACAAAGTTGTATGTATGGATAAATAAATATTATAAATAACAAAAACTTAGGATATTTACAATGCTATCGATTTAATCGTGAAAGTTTACATACTAGATGAAATCAAATTTTATGAGAGACGAAATTTAATAATAGACACATTCACTAAACACTTGAAAAACTATACAATAATTATTATACGTAATTGATAAAAATTGTCTTTGCCAATTGTAATTTTCTTAATAATCTCAGCTTAAAAAGAACTGTTTTTTTAATTGAAAAATTTTACAAAAAAAAAAAAAATTACCAACAAACAAATTAAAGCAAATTCTAACGCATACAGTTGATCTAAACTTAATAAAAAAAAAATTTTAAATAGAACGATTAGAATAAGTAAGAGATAAACAAAAGATATAATAATAGATTAGAGACAAATAATAACAATAATAAAATTCATATCTCAGTACAATAATAAATGGATAATCAATGGATTTATAAAATCGTGACTATTACTTGTAAAATTTTTAATTTGGAACGTACAAAAGAATAATGCTATCGATGTTGTGCTAAGTTATATAACAACTGTTTAAAATATTTGAAAATAAAGGTCCGTCTTACATATCTAAGAAGCAATAGGAGGATAGCATTGGAAAGGTATTAAAAGATATTGGGCAAGATCAAAAACAAACTATATAAAAACACTTTTAAGATAAAAAAAAGTGGAATATTTTCATAGACAAGATGATAAATTTTTAAATTATTAGTTAAAAATTATACGAAAATCCAGATGTTCAAGTTAAGAGCATGTGTTTAACAATATTTTGATTTCTAGTAATAAAACTACTGTTGCAGTCAAATAAAATTTTTTTTATTTTAATATTTACGTTCATTTAATGTTTTGTTACTCGAAAAACTCCCAATTTCGTAATTTTATCATTTTACTTAACGTAAAACCTAACATGGAATAATGAAGCAGCTTTTAATCTGCATTTAAAATTGTAATTTATCAATAATTATCAAAGATTAAGTTTAAAGGAAAAGTTGCGTATTAACGCTGAATTTGTTAAATTTGTATAATTTTAAGAAGTTACATAATGAAACATATAAATTACAGGTAGTCGGAATCTTTAAGTTAACCACTTGAATAGCAAAGTTTTAAATTCACTGTTACATAATAATTAAGTTAATATAGGATTGATAAACATCTCCAAAAAAGTTATGCTTTATTATTAATTATTTACTAAAAATCGTAACAAAATCATCAAACATATACAATGTATACAAAATTAAAATAACTATAATAATTATTAAAATAACTAGACATTTTTTAAATTTTTTCAATTACTTATTTAAATTGGCTTCAACTTAATCGTTATTAACAAGTATATACATAGTTATATTGTCAGAGTATTATAATATACGATATTTTATATATCGTTTACATACATGCATACTAACGACTTTTATTGTAAATATCTAATATTTTTAATTAAATTATTTGTCGGTGTTCTACGATTTATTTACCAATATCAATAATTTCTTGAAGATAATTATAAATTCTTCAATTCGAATTTAAGTTTTAAGCATTGTTAAAAGCATTCGTCAATTTTCTTTATTTTTCTAAAATTCTAATTTCTAAAAATCTAAATTTATTATTAAAAAGTATATGAATCCAATATATATCAATAAAATTTTAATTAATTAAATTTTTATAAACTTGATGAATTGCAAAAATCGATTTCTAAATTATTTCTTATCATTTATTTAGTTTTATTATAAAAAATATATGAAAAAATATTTCATTAATTTCAATAACACAATATTCTAAATGACATGAATGTTTATAAAAAAATTTTAATATTTATCATTAATAATTTAACTATTTGCATTTCTTTTCTTTTTTTTTTGTTTCAGAATCGAACATTTCTTCCCTACGAGTATTTAAGACTTCCAATTGTAGGAAAATGCTGCAATCTTAACGAGGTGCTTGTAAAAAACGAGATCGACGACGAAGCTACTTGTGTTTACTCAAATTCAACGGAAAATGAAATTTTTTCACCGTACTTTAATAACTTTAACGAAACCGGCCTTACGGTGCCGAGTTACAAGCAAAATGAATTCGTCGCAATCATCGGCGATCCCTGCCGTCACAAGAGGTGAACAATTTTCAATTTTAATACTTTTTAATTACAGAATAATGCATATATATATATATATATATATATATATTGTTTTGGATATTTTTAACCGCATAGAAATTGATTGTGTGTGTATATAGAATAAACAAATATCTTTATCGGATGGCGTTTCCATTTTATCAGCACTTTGTAAAGCTACGAAACAATATCTCGTTAATAAGCATTCGAAGAACGCATTCTTTCATTATTTTTGATTATCTACTTTTTACATTATCTAATGGAAGATATTATTTTATCGCAATTTTTTGAGTACTTTGAATTAAATCGATAAATTCAGAAAACAAGTAGTTTCAAAATCAATCATTTTAATGAAAATTATATTTAGAGAATATTTTATAAACGTGTTACGTTTATTCGTAGTAATATATATATGATATGATATGATATGAATGAATATACAATGTTATGAGCAAATAATAATTTTTGAGACTATTTGATCATTTGAAATACTAATTATTTTCTTAATCGATTCATCAAACATCAGCTTAAATGAATTTTAAATTATACTATTATTGCTTGCTTTTCAATGTTTTCATTAAATTATAATTGCATTCCAAGAAATATTTTTTTAATAGTTAGAAGATATAAAAATTAATGTAAAATTTATATTCTATCACTACAAAGTATTCTTAGTTAAGTTTATGTTTTCTTACATATTGCCTTAAGAAACAATTTATTGTTTATAAATTTCTGTTAAATTTGATCTCCTTTATTTTATATAAGTTACTTGTAAATTACTTACAAAGTTTTGAAACTATTCCATTGTTTACGATTTTATGATATTCTTGAATACGAATCAACTATTTAACGATCAATTTTAAACATTTATTTTTAATTATTGATTTTTGAAAGCAAAATAATAAAATTATTTAAAAACAAATAATCAACAGCCACATTTTTTTTTCAATAAACTTTATCAAGTAGCTTCACGCTTTGAATGTACTAAATCAAACTAAAACTGTTTCTTGTGTTAAGTTAAAGGGATTATGAACTTCATTGTACTCCCTGTTGTTTGGCTTTAAAAAACAAAAATAGTTTTCTAAATAGGATACAGAACTATCTCTTTCGACTCACATGTTACTTTTAAAACCTTTTATATTTTTGTATTAAATAGATTAAAATTTCAACTTTTTTAACAAAAAATTTCGTATTGAGAAAAAAAAAAGAAAATTAATAATAACGCTATTTATTAAGTTATTACATTTGCATAAACGTAATAATCAGTAATTTATTTAGTTAAAGTATATAGTAAATATAGAATAATTTTCGTATTCATATAACATATATATTACATTAAAAACATAAATGATTAATTATTTTTTCACAGTTTTTCTTCGGTTTTATATTAAAAAATAGAACTCAAGAATATATTTTAAAAAGGTTTAAGAAAGAGAGCATTAATATTGAGATTAAAATTGATTATTCGTATTAAGATTATTTCGTAATCTTAAAAAATATAGGTCGAGTAGATAAAATAATAAATCACTATAATTCACGCATAATTTTTATTACATAAACGTAATTTTTTTTCTCCATAAGAATAATTATTTTAATTTTTAACACGAAAATCATTTATTTAAAACTTGAAATTTTTATCCTTGAGAAAATTTAATGTGGCATGGCTGTAAGTTGATTATCTATACCTTCTTTAATTCGTGAAGGTCAAATATTTCATTAACTTCAAATCGAATTCATATAGTCATCTAGGGATCCATGAATATTGCTAATCAAGTTAGATATAGTTTGTTTTGAAACGTTCAATAATGAAATTGTCACAGTATTTATTAATGTTTTAACTTTATAATTTATTACTTTTATAAATATTTATATTTAATTTGAAAATCTTAAATAAAAAATATCAAAACAGCGGAAAAAGATTTGCAGTTAATTGAACAAATTTCAAGGATTTTCCTCGAGGAATAGAATTACTTAATTTCAAATACAATTTCTAATTGAACTTTTGAAATTCAAACATCAATGAATTCAATTACGTATCAACTTTAATGCTAAATCCGTTTTCGTTTTTTACTTTAAGTTTTAGAAAAATTGTAATATACAACCTATTAATCAGTCTATCAGTAATTATGTATGTACATAAAATTATAAGAGTTTTTTTGAATCAAAAATTAATCATAAATTATAAAAATAAAAAATATTTAATGATTGTGATAATGAAATTTATTTAATTTTTCATTCAATAAATGCAAAAATTGTCAAAAAAAAAAAAAAATTATAAAGTTGAGACATTAAAATTGTAACAAATGATTTAAGTAGAAAACTGTTGTTTTTAGTCAGACATATATAAATAAAAACGTAATATTTACATATTTAAGAAGTTTTACTTTCTATAAACTAGTAAATATGAAAATTCTGTAATTAAATTAAACTTACCAATTGTTTAAACTGTAAACTAAATACATACTCAATTTAATATAATAGTTACAATAACAAAGCATTGGTAACGATTAACGGTGAATACTCATGTTAAAAATACATTATTCGAAAATCTAGCATTTATTACGTTGTAATCGCATTTAGCGCGCAATTTACAATTATAACATATCGTATACCGGAAAAAAGTAGCAAAAATAATTCTATTTATAAAATTTTAATAACCCGTTGAATGACGATGTAAATTGACGTAAGGTATAATTTAACGTAGGTACTTGCTCGAGCCCGGAGAGTCCAGTGACGACGAATATTACCTTCTCCTCAACGGATCGATTTACGCGCCGATTGATGTGCCGATTATGCTTACGCCAGGTCTCGACTATTGCATGGAAGTTATCCCGCAATTGGGGATCAGAGTACTCGTCTGCTTTCCCGAGGGTGCGTATTATATTAAGTGCATTTTTATTTTTTGCTTTTACGATACGAATAAACTTTTACGGAATTACGGCTGTGTGTATATTTGAAACGGCGGACGTGAGGCCTCTTCGACGAAAAGAGAGAAACTTTTTTCGATTATAATGAAGCGGGAGTAATAAAAACAAGAACGGAATTAATAAAAATCAACTGGTTTTTTTTTTCGTCAACTTTTATGCGCTGAAGATTATTATTATTATTTTTTTTTTTTTTTAATTGAAAATAGTAATAAAAATACGTATAAAAATTTTGTTTTATAATTGCACACGATTTTATAAATTTATATAAATATAAAAAAGAAGATAAAAAATGTCAACGTCCATGAGTGACTTTGAATGATTTTCTTTAGAAGAAAAATTAAATGTTCTTATTATATATTATCTTTTTTTTTTTAATAACTTTAGATTCTATTAATTATTATAATTGAAAGAAGTAGAATCTATTCGATTCAATCTTCTGTTATTTGTACAATTTTTTTTAAGACGTAACATTGATGTAATTTATTCAATACAACGACTTATCAGTTACTATCGATTAACTAAATTGACATCGTATTTGAAATGTAAACTACTTCTAATGTCATCAATAATCGAAATGTATCTTGTTTTCATAGTATTCAAAATAACGAACAAACATTTTTTGTAAACATAACAAAAGAAACTTCAACGAGACAAATATTTTCAAAAAGTTTTCAAAATAAATACGGAAAATTTATTACATTTGATCATTTTATTCGATGAGTTTTCTTCAAAGGTAACTAAATTTTCATAAATATTACAATTCTGTTGGTAGTTTTATTTGATAAGTAACAAAAGTGAGCAAAAGTTTACATTTATTTTCGCATTTTGAAGATAAAGATTTTTTTACAATTACAATTATTGTATTATATTGATCACTTTATGAAAATTTGATACACAAAGCCACGTATGACAGTTTATAAACGACAACCCGAAATCCGATACCCAATACTTTACATTGTTTGCTTTTCACGTTTTTCCTCTTTTAGTTGAAACCGTAGGATTTCTGGCGATAAGAGTTACGTGACTCGCTTGTTAGACATACTGAAATTGCTTTGTCGTCTCCGTTATTCCTCAAATCCCTTATACTTTCATATTTCCCCGACGAAACTGCATTGTCATTGGCTTCTCGCTGCGTATTTTTGTCCACGACAACGGAGCTTTTGGCCGAACGCGCTTTTCGTCAAACGAAAATGAATAAAATTACGCGACGCGGCTTCGCTTTGAGATTCAAGAATTTATCGCGAACAATGAGTGTCAATAAAGTCAAAACTTTTCGGAGTACTTGCAGAAAAATCGTGCTGTGTACACTTTATTTTTCATTTATAACTTCATAATTTGTTATTATGAATAGTATTTCATTTATCTCTATATTTTTTTAATGCTTTAAAACATTCATTGTTTTAAAAAACTTCATCCAAAAGAGACAATTTTAATTTTTTCAACTAAAGTAATTATCATTCGAATTTAAATAATTAAATATGTTTTTGTTAATTATCAGATAAAAAAGAATTATTGAATGGCGCGGACAACATCAAAAAGTTTTACTAAATATAAATCATCCGCATACTTTTTAGAATCAACACAATTATAATTCCCTTTTATTTATTTTTGTAAATCTTATCGCGTACTTTAAATCGAATAAATGAGTTTTACATGCCATTACTTTGTATTAGTCCGCCGCGTATAATTATCAAATCTGATAAATTGTTTTCTATCTATTCTTATCCTTGACTCCCAATAAGTAATTTCAATACTGATTTCATTAATTTTTTAATATATTCTTATCACTAAATTAAAATTTGGTAAATTATTATTTTAACCGAATGTAAGCTTTTTTAAAATCTTCTAATAACCGATACACATACTGTCTTAAAGTTCTTAATTTTTTTTTTTTTTTTCTAACAACTATCTCACCGAAGATATTTGATTAAAATATCTCATTTAAATTCACACTGACAATCTTCCATTATTTTCTCCGTGTATGCGAGTAAGTGAGTCTATTGAACAACAGACTTGATAATATTTTTTAGAGATTAATAATGCTATGTTTCTATAATTATTCAAGTTTGCTTTACTACTTTTCTTAAAAAATTAAAATAATTATTCCTTATTTCCACATATTCAATAATTCTTCACAGACTCAAATAATGCTAAAAAACTAATGGATTTAAAATCTTAAACGTATCTCAAAATTTAAAAACGTAGGCTTTCCGTCTAAACATCGATACTCAACTGTATAAATTACCATTTACTTAATCTCACTTTGACGATTGCTTATATTTATTAATTAATCGGAATAAATTTTTAACGTATTTAATAACGCGGATGTTTCTATTATCGCTTGATATTCTTATAGTATTGATTTTTATCTTTGTTATCGTTATATATGCTTGTAACTCCAACTTTATCTTATTCCCGCTTCTTAGAGTTAAAGGTCCTATTTGGTTTATATTTAATATTTTTTTCATACGATTACATTATTTTTATTTGTTAGTCTCGCCATTTTAACTACCCGTCTTTCATCCATTCTTCGATCCATTTTGTAAATGTTTCATCGAACTATGGTTTACCGTTCCTCCATCTTGAGGATCAATTAAAGTAATAGGAAGTATCATATTTTATAATCACGTTGAAATAATATTATTTTCTATCTTTTTCTTCTTTTTTTATCATCACTTTTAATTCATGTTAAATAGAATAAAATATTTTTATAATCGCTCAAAATAGATAAAAAGCATTTTTGAATATCCGATTTTATAAAAATAATAATAACAATAAAATTGTATGCATTATACAATCCATTATACAATACATTATAGAATACCAGCAAATTGACTGGTAAGGACTGACGTGGCATTTCTATATTTCTCACGTTCTTAATCGTTGTTTTTTAAAATTGAATATCAATCATAACTGATTTTTTAACAAAAGTCTATGTCTCTTTGGACCTTATTTTTTTCTTTCTTGCTCGTTAATTATTATTATTATTTTTTCTTTTCAATTTTTCATCTATACTTTTCAGTACTTTCTTCGTTATTTTATATTAATAATTTCATACTAACTGTCCCTATCTTTGTAATATACTATATTTATTTATAATTAAAAATATGTTTATTCCTACATCTTTTATCTTAATTTAATAATGAAATAAAAAAAAGTTAATATTCTTTTATTTGCAACTTAACATGTTAATTGAGTATTTACTATTTTTACATTTATTACTTAATTTCAAGAATATTTTGCATTAGTATGTTATAAAAGTACTTGAAAAATAACAACATTTTACTTACTGTTTTATTGTAGTCATATATAGTTTGAATTTTATTATAGTCATATATTTTGTTTATACATAAAATGTTCAAACGATCGTTAAATTCATTCAATCTTAATTTCGAAAGAACAAACTTGCATTTTATTCAAATGATTTGTCATCTTTTAATAAGATTAATGACAATAATATTATGTAATTTTATTGTTACATAATTTAACTAAATTCTGTACAATTTTTTTTTTTTTTTTCTTTTATTCTCGAGTAAAACAATGAAAAATTCATGTATTTATTATTTAAATACTTGTCAAACGAGTCCTTTTATACTGCATATTTTGCTGAAATATTTCTGTTAATTATAAAGTAATATTTTTGATTACAAACGTTTTTAAATAAAGTTTAAGATAATTTATCTTTTTTTTTTTTTTTTTTTTTTTCTGCAGCTAACTGCAATTTGATTACATTTTTGTATTCTAAACGTAAACTTACCTTAAAATAAAATAAAGTATAATATCTTCACTTTTTACGAGATTAAGGAAATATGTTAATTGCAATTTTTCCTAAACAGCATACATATTAATGATACTTTAAAATACAAATGGTTTTGAAAATCTCGTAAGTGAAAAACTTAAATACATTAATTGCAAATTATAAAATACTGCGTCTAAAATGTTACTATAGAATAAAAAAAAAACTAATTCTTAATAAAATAATGTATTTTTTTTTCGTACGAAACGTCATCAATCTAAAAATTACGTCACAACTATTGAATTACGCAAAACTCGAAACGTGTAATTTAAAAAGAAAAAAAAAAACATCGGTATAATATACCTACGCTACAGTATTACTATAGTTCACTTTTCAACGTTCGAACGTTAATGGGATTTGAAAGATTTGAGCAAGCGAATAAAATCCGAGAAAGAGAAAAAAATATGCTTATAACACCGTTATGCAGGCAATTGTATTTAAAATGAGCCATTAGGAGAAAATCAATTCTCGTTCTCGTAACGAACGTCGCTCAACGTCGGCCTTTATAAAAGAGCGACGAGGAAGGAAAGCCTCCTAAAGTCTCTTTCAACAATTTATTTTTATTTTTTTTTTTCTTTTTCTTTTTATCTTTTTGCTATTATTGATTTTTTTTTTTTTTATCTTTTTTATTTCTTTGTTTTTGTTCGCAGAGACAGAAGTAGCGGGCGCCGATTCCCTGATCACCTTCTATGCCTTGGGTCTGCTCATCTCCGTTCCTTTTCTACTGCTGACGATCGTCGCCTACGCCATAACTCCACGTTTGATGGACGTCCACGGGAAGGCTTTGTGTCATTACTGCGGCTGTCTCGCGCTCGCCTTCACGACTCTCGCGGTCGTCCAGCTCGCCAGCGCGTATACCTCGGACGAGATTTGCATTTCCATTGGTAAGACAATCAAATTTAATAAAGAATCTTACCGTCCGATCCTTTGAATTCGCCCTATAATCGAAGGAGCATTACTTGCCCATTCTCCCGGTTCTCCTTTGCCGTCCTTGACACCGTCGCCGTAACGACCTCTCTCTCTCTCTCTCTCTCTATCTCTCTCCGGCTTCTTTGCATCTAGACGGCGGTTACTTTGCCGAATGGTTAAACGACCCTTTTTCGCACGTGCCTCGTTCCCGAAGAGAACCTTTTGTACGTGCTTTTGCTAATTTTAGCCTTGTACGTTATTTTCTTCCACGTGCGGATAAAACTTGGCCTTCGTTTTGTTAAAGTGCCCGATGTATACACTTTTATTCTCCGCCCTTTATCTTTTTTTTTCTTTTTTCTTCACTCTTTATCGTATCTCCCTTTAACTTTACGAACGAACTTTACGGCGTAAACGATTCCTCGTTATGTAATTTTTACGATTTTACTCGTTATTTTAAATGGCTGTGATTTGCTTTCCCACGCAAATAACCGAAAGATACGGCGTTATTAAATTTTTTCCTTTTTTTTTTTTTTTTTGTTTCATTAAGTGTTATGCAAGTTATTAGAATTTTACTTTATCAATGTTGCAACTTTTGATAACGAAATAACTTGTTTGAATTTAAAATTACTGAAAAAAAATGTAAATTATTCAAAAAATTTGTATTGCATCAATACAACTAAACAAAATCGATAATTACTTTTTTTTAAACTATCTACAGGAATTTTTACATCTTTTGAATTTTCAAAATATTTAATATATTTCTTTTTTTTTTTTTCAAAAATTTGAAAAGTTACGAGTTGTAATTGTGACAATGATCCGATAATTATTTAACACTTTATTCAATAATTATAATCGATTTTTTTTTTTTAAGTTTAGAACAGTAATTTTTAAAATTGAAACACATTTTACGATTATGATGGCTGTTTTTGTTATTTTTTTTTATTACATGATTACTAAAAAGACTGTAATTTTCAATATTTTTACAAAATATTGATTTAACTAATTAACTATTTGTTGAAAATCAATAATAACAGTTATTTTACACGTAACCAAGTAGCAAATGTCAGTGAAAAAAACTCAGTCAATAATTTGCATATCACTCATTTTGTATCATAATTCTCATTATTTTGTCACAATTTCAATTTCATAACGATGTAAAATAAATTTCCTCGTTGTAGCGTTTACTTAATCGCATAATAATTTTGCATAGTAAATGCTTGAATATATATTTTTAACTTAAAATATTATTCCTATTAGTAGCGAGGTTTGGTTTTGTTTTTGATTTTTTCTTAAAACTATTAATGATTTTCAAGTTTGTGTGAAAGAAAATAAAATAAGAAGTTATAAAAAGCAGTTTTTAGAGTTAATGGTTTGTTTATACATACATTAAGCAACTTTTCTATTTTTGTTATTTATATGATAGCGCGTTTGAAGGTAAATGCAAATAAAATTTATTCTAATGATTTTTATACAAATGTAGATTTATAAGAATCGTTCACTTCATCGAAGATTTGAAGATAAAATGACTATTTCATTTTATATATCGAATTAATTTTATTTCCTTGCTGAACTCGTATCCGAGTTACGCATTCGCGTTCTATTTTTATACACTAATTAATAATCGTGCTCAGCATACATAACAAAAAATGTAAGAATGAGATCCCGGTAAATAGACGTTTAAGTAGCAATAAGTAGAAACGTAAAATCGAAACTCTCTCACTCTCTCTCTCTCTCTCTCGACTTCCTAATCATTCGCATTTTCTCGAATCCCCAAGGAACGAATATGTAAATAACATCGAGTTGAACGAAACGAAATACGTAACCTCGATCGTGCTCGGTATATATTGTACACACGCATATATATATATATATATATATATATATATATATATACGCTTCTCGCTCTAAAAGCTTTTAGTCTAGGCTCTTCTCTCGAAAAGTCGAATGGCTTAAGAGCATTCAAGCCCAATCGGTAGCGTTTTAGTTTTCGTATCCGGAAACGAATTATGTCCCTAATCTCGGCCCGAACGTCTCCTACTATACGGTTCTCCTGTCGTATTCGCGCGCGACCCGAACACGGCTAAGTAGAACGACTCTGTACGGCGCCTCGGTGTGGCGTGCGACACGCAATGGTACCGAGACTGCGAGTAGATACTGCACTACCTATATATAACGTTTTTTTTTGCAACTTGCTTTCTCTCTCTCTCTCTCTCTCTTTTACTTTCTTTCCTTTTTTTTCTTTCCATCTTTCTCTTGTAAGTCTCGATCGTTGCTTTCAGAGAACGAGAGAAAGAGCGAGAGAGAGAGAGAAAGAGAGAGAGAGAGAGAGAGAAAAGAGAGAAAAGGACAGCAAACGGCTAGCTAATTAAACGAAGGAGCTCCACAGAGCCTCGCTGAGTCCTTAATGAGAAAAAAGCGCTTGCATTATTAATGCTACGGCAGAAACGTCGTAAAAATCTAAGGATTCTTTCTTTCTTTATCTTCTTCGGGATTTTTACGGCGCTTCTTGTACGAATATTTTTTACGCTAAAGTATACTATTGTTGCTATGAGGGTATGAAACTTTTATAAAAACTAGCGTTCATTAATTCCTGTATTATTCGCAAAAAAAAAGAGAGAAAAGAAAAAAAAAAAAAATGAATAAACCTACCTTTACTTTTTACCAAGTAAAATTTGCATGATTTTAATTTACATGGCAAATTTTAGTTTATGTTAAAAATAAACGGCAAAGTAAAATTGAACGAATTATACGTATAGCCGTAGTTGAGAAATTTTCGATCACACGGCTGCTCGTGTACAACGACTTATTAGCAAAATTTAATCAAATTTAATATTAGTTATTATTTTTCAAGAAAAATAATTCGATTTGTATGCTGGAATATAAACGATTATAAGCTTTAAAAGAGAAATTTAAAGAAAAAAAATTGCTCGAACATGTATATACGTTTTATTTTTATTAAAGTTAAAATAACGTTAATTCAGATGAAAATTTACTGGAAAAAGTTGCAGAACAAAGTATTACACTAAACAATAACGATTTTTATAATTTTTTAAAGTTTTTTACTTTACACATTACTAAAAAACAGTTATTTTAACAATCAAAAAAAAAAAAAAAACAACAAAAATAATTGTGCCCGAAAAATAGAATATTAACTTAATTACTGTTAAGTTCGTTGAAAAATATTCTAAAATATAATATAATTTTCAATTTTTCATTATCTAATACAACAATTTAGTTTATTACGTCAAAAACTTACGAAAGAACGTGAGACTGTTACGTTAAAATTTTTTAATCGAATTAAATGAAAAACTTACATCATTCCTTATGTATTATTAATAATATAATAATATACATTAATGATACACGGTATACGAAAAATTTTATCATATTACGTTTCAAATAAATATTTTAATATCAATGAGCACATACGATTGCCTTTTATATCTTAATACATGAATTATATATTTAATAAAGTTACAGTTTTATGCAAGTGTTAATTTATTTAAAGTATTTTAGAATAAAACTTTTTTTTTTTTTTTTTACTACATATAATACTCTAATTATATGGATAAGCTTTTAAATAAAGTAAAATCCGCTTATGTTTACATTTTAATCTAACCCTCGAAAAAGCGTTATTCATTCCATAAATTATATCATAGTATTTTCATTTTCCATCGCGAGCTGTAGCCAAATATAATTTCAGTTTTAGTTTTATGCGTCGAAATTAAAATCATATTCGGCTTTAGCCAAAAACATGAAAATACAAATTAATTTTTTTAATATTACTTATTCATTATTGACTTTTTTTTATATTATTTTCAAACGTATAAAAATTTTATAAAATTTTTAAAGTTAAACATTATAAATCGCAATTATATTTGAAGCCAAAATAACGTGATCGAATTGCAACCAGTTAAAAATTGATTGGTTAAAATTGAAAAAGTTGATAAAGAATTTACTCTCCTTGTTTTTTAACTTAAAAATTAAAAAAGCAATGTCATCGATTCCTGTACACCGTACACCGATATATATATACATACCCTTCAATTATCTTTTAATTGCTCCTATTAAAAAATTAAAAATCCAGGGACAATATAAATAGCCTCCTGCAGTGACCCAGATAAAACAGTAAAGTTTTTTCATGAAACCTTTGAAAAATTCTAATTCTTAATGGAATTGTGAAAAATTAAGCGTCGAGTCGACTTTGATTGCCCATAAAAGGTCGAAAGTGCGGCCTTCCGACAAAAAAACGGAAAAAAAAAAAAATCGAAGAAATAGATATAGAAAGAAAAGTCTCGTCGAGATCGAAAGGATTTTAAGAGAGAATCTCGGTGTTTCTCATGTTGCAGCATTCGTCATCCAGTTCTCCTTCGTCGCCTGTTTCTTCTGGCTTAACGTGATGTGCATCGAGACTTATCTGCTGGTGAGGAGACACGTGGAGCGGGGCAGCAGCAGTCCGAGAATCAAGCCCGACCGGCTTTTCTTTTATTATTCCCTTTGGGCTTGGGGACCGCCTGCTGTACTAATCGTCGTTTCCATCTTCGTGGATCTCAGTCCCACGATTCCGATGACCTATGTCAAGCCAAACTTTGGTACGAATAGCTGCTGGTTTAATTGTGAGTTTCATCAACGTCCTTTTATTTTTTTTTTTTTTTTTACCTTTTATGCAATTAACACTTATCGATTATCTGCTAATGTTTTATTTATTAATCGTGGCTAACTTGCAAATGTTAGATAATATACTTAGAACATTTTTATTTTTACCAACAAAACTAATTTTCTTTAAAATTATATTATATTCGTTGCTTTTTACTGTAACAGCTATTAATGCTATTAATAATTTAAAGTGCTTTTTAAATTAACTTTGTTTTAGTAAGGTATAAATTTTAAATTTATTTAAATTTTAATGAAAATAACAGATGACGAAATTACAAAATATATTTGGATTAAAAAAATTATTTTCTTAAAATTGTGAAAACAATAAATAAATATGTTTAACTGATATAATTTAACGAATATTTTACATTTCGTTGGATCATTTTACTTCTATTAGTATAAAAATTTTATAAATTACTTTAAAAAATTAAATTGTGCAATTTTAAAAAATTAATTTTTTTCATTAAGATAAATATCGTGAAAAATATATGTACATTTTATAATTTATCTTTATCATATTTTTTTAATTTGCCGATATAATTTTTTGTTATAAATTTTTCAGAAAAAAATAATTTTGTTTTAAATTCGTACCACTTATTAAAAATTTTAATAGTTTTAATAACTTTTAAACGGCTTAAATCTAATAAGTAGAATTTCCTTTAATTTTATTAATGCACTCTATTTTTAATAAGTAAAGTGAATAGCTAAATACATTTTAAAAAACTATAAATTATATAATAAACTTTTCATTTGTGCTTTGCTATGTATACCTATACATATATTGCCTATGGCATTTCGAAAATTTAAAGTTTTCTCGAGACCGATTTTAAAAATTGTTGTACATTTTTCTATTTTTTCTATACGATAAAAATCATACCCTAAATAATATAATAAACTGTTAAAAATATTTATAAAGACATAAAAAATTTATAAATTAATTTACTTTTAAAACTAAAAAGCTTGACTTTCCTCGACACATTTATTTCGCAATTTCATTAAATCATTAAAAACAGAGAACTAAAACAAGCTTTATGCTTCTCATAATTTATTTCACTCCTACCCTTTGCTTTTTTTTTTTCTTTGCTTTGCCAACTAGAGGACTGTGTGAAATATTGAGCGTACTCGCGTGTATCGCCACTGTTATTTTAACTCTTAATGATCGTATTTCCAAAATTATTAGTCAAATCGGCATTTACGTACATTTTTGAAAGCAAATTAACGTAAAAATTTTTTTCGATTAAATATATTGTTAACGTAAATTATACTACGTGTTTGCTCATTTGAAAACTTTATTATTACTTTTTTTTTTTAATTTAATTTAACTAAGTAGTAATATTTTAAATAAACTATTAAAAAAAAAAAAAAAAAAAAAAAAAAAATATATAAAACAATTGACTGAATCATAAATTACTGATTTTTTAATTTTAACATTTTATTTTTAGTATATTTCTTTCTTCTCATTGTCGTTATAATGTACACGTACACAATTATACTATAAAATTTCTTTTTCGAGTACTCTTACAGTTAACGCAAGAATGATGCTTCGCTTGATTCACAAAGTATCGCTTAATTGGCTCGTCTGCATGAAGAATTTCTTTTTTTTTTTTTTTCAAACGAAATTTACTTTGCGTGTTTATAGAGTCTAAGGTATTCAATCGTGCGTCGATATAAATAGAAATGCCTAGCCTGTGCTTTAGTTAGATTAAAAGTAGTAAATGCAAAATATTGAATAATATATAATAGAATATTTATTGGCTCTTTTATTTATCAGAAATACACGAAGATCTTTTTACACAAAACTGATGCTAAATAAAAACCATCTTCGTATTTTAATCGGCGAAATATTCCGTTTATTTGTTACTTTGTTATTAATTATTAATCAAGTTAATGCACATGTGAAGTTATTTCTAAAGGCTAGTTAAATATTATTGCATTAACGAAAAATAAAAAAATAACTACTATAACCTACCTTATTGATTTTTTTTTTTTTTTTTTGTTTAAATGATTGCCTTGTACAATTTTCTAAATATTTTTTTTTTTATTTTTTTTTATTTTTAATTACTTGACCAGTACATCAAGTAGTAATAACAAATATAAATACAAATTTGAATCTACTTCAATGATTATAAAAAAATAAAGCTTATAACAGTTAGTAAAAAAAGAAAGTTCAACATATAAATAACATCTAACAATAAAAACATTTAAAAACTTAACAATCCTTTGACTCAATACCTTTAATGCACAATTATGTATACGCAATTAATATTCGTATAGCACTGATTAAAATTTATCAATTTAAAATTAATAATTATTTTATTAAGTACTAATTGAAAATTATTTTTTAACTTAACGCACGCTCTCGCATATTTTCAGCCGATCGTGAAGCTATGCCGTACTTCTACGTGCCAGTGGGTCTACTTGTCTGCTTCAATCTGGTTTTGTTTGCATTAACGGCAATAAGCATAACGCGATACCAACGTGATCTGGATCTTCGTCGATTGGCACGAAACCAGGAATCCGATCGCGAAGAGCAGCGGCTCTTTCGTCGCGTTAAGCGCATCTTTTTCGTTTGCCTTGGTTTATTCTTCCTCATGGGCATGAATTGGGCAATGGAACTTATATCGTGGTTCGCCGGAGGCGATCCGCTCGCTTGGTCGGCTTTCGATCTCGTCAACGCACTTCAAGGTGTTCTAGTATTCGGATTGTTCGTATTACGCAAACCTGTGCGCAACATCGTCTGGTGTAGGATACAAAAACTTCGAGGCGTGCAAGTAACCGAACCCGAATTGGGCAGCATGGCTCTTTATCTCCTACCGGTGATCAATGGAGGAGATACGTTACCCCGCGAGCGCATAAGTTGATAATGATAGAGGCAAGACGAGCGCTAGTTTTAAAAAAATGACGTGAATGTCTTTCAATATTATTTTTTGTTTTAATACCGATAGAATAATTAGATTTATTCAAGAAAAATAATTTTTAACCAAGAAAATCATTTTAAAGAAAAATATTTAATTGACGCGTGAATTTCTACTCTTGCTCTTTAAAATCTATCGATATACATTAATTTAAAACCAAGAGCAGTAACTCTTGATTCTAGTAAATATTTTTCTTTAAAACGATCAAAATTATTTTTCTTGAATCAAACTAATTTTTATATCGGTGAACGAAGTTTACTTTTATTTGTTCGAATGCTCTATTCAAAAACGATCCTTTAGTGATAAAAATATATTTATAGTCAACGTAACTTATTTATTGTTCGATAAATTATATTTTATATTTAAATAAAACGATGTAAATAAATAATTATTAATTTATTATATGCAATAAAAATAATGCATTTTTTTATTATGTCATGATCACGAGCAAGTTTTTTTCTTATTTCAATTCCCTCGATTCTATATTTGTCACAAAGGATCGTTTTCTCAATATATGTACAAAAAGCGCAGGGAATATGCCATTAATATTTTAATATTTTTTGTCAAGTATCAAGTCTATACATAGTGTCTGATTTTATCGTTTTGTTTTCTTTTTTTTTTTTCGTATTTTACAATATTTGCTATGATGAAATACTTTTCAGTATTTTTATATAACTAAACAATATAAAAAGAACTGAATAAAATTTTTATAATGTAATAGGAAAATGAAGATGCTTGAGCAAATTTATCATTTAAAAGACGATTATGGTAATAGTAATAATTGAAAATTTAAATATTTTGAACATTTTATTATTTGAATAATATTAATTGATATGTTTGGATTGTCAACTACGGAATAACGTCAAATAACATTAAAGTTATCAATCTTTGCTCTAACATCTTCACTTATTTATAATAATTTATTTTGTACTTTCCATTCATTAAAATTCATCCATTAAACCTTTCTTTTTAATGTGAATGGAGAATTCATAGAAAAACAAATGTAAAAAAGAGAATTACTCTCTATTCCTACCTCTGTTGCATTTTCTCAAATGCATTTTTATTATTTCTTATACTAGTCATACGCTACTAAAATAAAGAAATATAGATATCTAAAGTTGATTCACGAGAGATTAAACGATGCGCAGACTAAAATATTTCTACATATTAAGTATAAGCTCTGTATAATAAATCTGAGTGTGTGAAAATATACACTCATAAAACCAGGTACCAAAAACAACGTTAAACGCATTTAACGCACAAAATTGCGAGGCTACCGACTCTTTGTTCAACCTTTCTTTTCTTATTCTATAAATCGCGTGCAGAAGCGTTCCGAGCAAACTGCCAAGCTTAAGACCCATGAGCTACTTTTCTAGAGGGATATCGTGTACTTAACAGACTGATAACTATCGTAAAGTTAACATTTTCTTTGTTTGTCAAGTCTGCCGGCGATATCCAGGAAAGGGTGGGCTCATTCCTAAAATTCCCATAATATCACCACGCTGCGCCATGTAAACTAAGCGATACATTCCAGGCGAGCGGATAGCGGTATCGCTAAAATAAATCTTTTGAGAAGCTGCATGAGGCTCTATTGTTACAGGTTCATATTTTCCTAAAATTTTATATGCACTAGTATTAGAAAAGCTTTTGTTCATTTTTTAATAAATCTTAATTAAAATAACCACTATAAGTTTTTTTTTTTTTTTTTTTTTTTTTTTTTTTTTTTTTTTATATATAAACCTTTACTTATTTAAACTATTTATTAAACAAATATTTAAAATTTTAAACTTTAATATAAAATTCTTAGAAAGAAAAAATATAAAAATCATAAATTTTGAAGTCTAAATGATAAATGTAAATTTAAAATTTAACTGTAAGTAAAGGTAATATATTATGAAAATAAAATATAAATTAATTGTATGTACTTTAAAATATTAATCCTTAAATGCATAAGTATTTATTTGTGATTTCAAACACGGTATTCAACAATATCTACAGCAAAGATTTGATTATTGTATTTTTCTTTTAAATGCATTCGAAAATTTGTATATGAGTATAAGCAATGATAATGAAAGTATTATAAAGGTCTTTAAGGTTGCCACATTCTGAAGTATGAAGGAAAAAAATACTTGATGTAGATCGACATCTTAATGCATTTAAGAACTAAAACTTGCAAAATGAATTTACTTTTTAGTTTATGTAATAATCATATTTATTTTTTATTTTTACTAATATTATTTAACTAATATTATTTATATGCATTTACAGAATAAACTAATAATGTATTAAAAATAATATTTATAAAAAAATAATAAATAAAATATGCACTTGTGATTTTTTTTTTAATTTTAATCGCATCGAAAAATTTTAATATTACATAAAAGAAAAATATATTTACCTCGCCCAATATATTCATAAACAAGATATTCATCCAAACTAGAAAAACCCTCCTGATATAATCCAATCCAATCTCCATTGCAAGACTTTCTATCACCTAAAAATTTGTAAGAAACAGCATTTTCTTCATCAATATACCATACGCTTATTGGATTAAATTCAATTCCATTATCAAGTATAGCAGGTCTTATCACAATCTCAAACTCTGCACTAACAGGTTTATGATCAGATTGTACATAATTGGAATGACTTCTATAACTATATTGTACAGCCTTTAATTTTACATCTTCATAGACATCTTTATTTACTTTATACAAAATTCTATCTGTCCAGGATGGCCTACGTCTGAAATCAAGTTTCAAAATAAATGTGTAACTTTTTATAATAAAAATTAATAAACCAGATATTTAATCAATTTTATTTATGTATAATAAATATCCATAATGAACATTTTTTATAAGCTAAAACTGAGTACTTTCTAATAAAACAGACATTTTCATAAAAATAAAACCGTATTTGTAGTTAAACAATAAATCTATTTCAAGCAGCTAATAAAAATTTTAAAACTAAGAAAGAGATGAAGTAACATGATGAACTATATGTAATATTGAAATTTTACTTTTACTGTAGAATATCCTAATTATTAAAAACAAATTTTTACAAGTATTTAAAGAATAATTTTAAAGAATTAAAAATATAAAAAATCTTACTTAAAATCAAATTCTTGAGAAGCAAATTCATATTTATATGTCGGAGGAAATGTAATTTTCTCTTCGATAAGTTCAGAAAAAGCTTCACCACTAGCCATTGTCATTTTCAGTTGATCTTTTTCTAAAAGTGTATCTAACTGATTTTTTTTCACCAACGTATCAATATCTGTAGCAGATAAGCCTTCTGCTAGTCGAAAATTGAGATCTCCAATCCAAAAAACATAACTAAAAGTATTTTAAGATAGTGTTATTTTAATATTTTATTTGATTTTAACCCTTTGAATCACGAATTGATTTCCACGAAAATATTTTTATGAAATGTATTTCTTTAGTTAATATACGGTTAAAATGAAACATAGCTTTTCTTTTTTTTTATCCAATGGATAATAAAAAATATATAGGGTGTATCATATTTGATAAATGGTGAGCATTTGGAGAAAAATAAATAATCTTCTATACTACAGCAGTAAGAACCCATGTATCAAATATGATATACAATGAGTCAAAGAGTCAAGAAATGTTAAAAATAAACAAAACTTACTCATGAAAAAAAATATTATTTGTATTAGGCACATTATATAAATGTTCTTTAATGATAGTATTATAATCAGAAATCCGATCTGCTAATAAATGATCATGAGGTGTTAAATGAGCATTTACCATACATATATTAACACCATAAATATTAAATCGCATACTGACAGCACCTTTATTGCCCTGGTTAACAGATTGATAAACATTATCATTTTATTAATAAAATATCAACGTTAACATTTAATCAAAAACAAATATTTTTAATGGTACTGACCCACATTCCTCCAAATCCAGTCTTTGTATATTGTGTTTCAATGGATCTTAAATGTGTTATATGCTTTCTGAGACAAAAAATATTTAGTACAAGACCCTGTAATCTTTGAGTTCTCAATTTCACATAATCAAAATCCTTTAAAGCTTCTCTAAATATAAAAATAATGAGTTTTTTTATTGATATAAGAATTACAAAAATAAAATTATTTATTTTTATTCAAATAATTTGATGTAATTATAAAAATTAAAATAAGAATAATTCATTTAATGTAATAATTAGCTTACATAAATTTATTTACCTAAATGATTTTGTCCATGGATCTTCAAAGAAAATATCTAAAACGATATTCTGCGGTTGAGACTTGACCTCCTGTAGGCTGAATAATAATAAATGTTAAGAATAATTTGACCTTGACAATATGCCATATATCATAATCATACATAATTTACCCAATAATGTAGATATCTGCTAATTGCTTGGAAGTGGCAAAATGACTTAGATTTAGTAACTGTCGGAGATCCTGCTCCGGATACTTTGTAGCTACATTCCATGTAACAAAGTACAATCTACAAAACAATAATAGTTAAATTCTATTTTTTGCGATGACTTTTCATTTTTCTCAATACAACATTGAGAATGTAATTAAAAATGATTTATTAAAGATGAGGCTAATAATTTAAATTCTAATGCATCATTAAAAATAATTATAAATAATGCTATTTTTTATTATATATTTACGCTAGCAATAAAGTTTGATAAACTAGATAAATTAGATAATTTAGATATCAATAATACTTGTCAATGAGCATTAAATTTAAAAATGTTTCAAGTTATAAAATTACATATTAGCAACGTTTATAAGTAAATATACTATTGAACATAATAATTTACTGCCATGACAATTTAGAAACCCAACAATACTTTCATTTGTTACAAAGTGTTTGGAAAAAAAGTTTAAATACTAAATAATCTTGCAAATTAAAATCACATCAATGCAAGGAAAGTATCGATATAATGTACAAGGACTTTACAAATGCGATAAAAATATACAACTTACTTGAGTCGTTCTTCGGCTGTTGCCATTTTTTTCAGTTTAGCAGTTTTATATCCGTGTAGAAAAAATGACTAAAATTGTGAAATCACCGGATCTCGAACCTTGAAGCGACTGACGGGTCAGAATCGAGCGTGGAATAAAAAATGAGCCACCTGACACATTTTCTTCGTCGTTTTTAAGAACCAGCAATATAGCATGTGGAATTTCTCTCTTACCGAATATATATTACTCGAAAAAATAATTACATTTTGAAATATTATAGATTAGCTGAAAAAATATCGAAAATTCATAATTTCCCTTAAAACTTGTGGCGGGAAATTCAAAAATGTCGCAAGGTTGCGCTGACGCAATTTCGAAAATCAAACGATAGAAAAACCCAAAGGAAAACAGCACCTCACTGCACTAATGTTAAGACGCTTACAACGCCATATCGATGACAGCTGAAAAGTCTTCTTCTCGCTCGTTTGCTTTGCGGTCGGTGTTGGCCTCACTCTCCATGTGACGTCAAAGAAACATGCTGCGTGCGCACCCACCGCGCGTTTGCGTAGCTCAGGCGCGAAATTCGAATGGGCAGTCGTATGGAAACGAAATCTTGTGAAAGCGCGAAAGAAGCCGTCGAAGGATGGGCTTTTGACCAAGAAACACACTTATTAAAGAGGATTTGATTTCGATCGAGATGAATTAACATACCGATTTCTAGTAGAGTTATAAACAGAAAGCTACCTTTTTTTCTTGTAAGAACCAAGTAACTTACAATCTAATGGCAGAACGGTTATTAATCGATTCCGGCATTTGCGAAAGTGTCGGAAAAACGGAAACGTTTCATTCATCTCAAACTACTAAGTATATATTTACAAATTTTTTTATCACTTATTGCAACGCTTATGAAGAAAGATTTCTACATTTTCCTTGTATACTTATATTTACAAAATGCGTAATAGATAAATTGATGTTTTGATGTTTACTACAAATTATTTTAAATGTTATAATTGATTTGAAAATAATTTTTTTATTAAGTACTCATTTTTAGCTGTAGTAATCGAGTATTAATAAACATAACATAACAATATGTTTTGTTTAACATCCAAAAAATTATCATTAATTTTCTTTTTGTAGCATTTATATTGCCTACAATTCAATTTTCATGCTACAGTATTACATAAAAATACTTAAAAATATTACTTAACTCTAAAATATAAGCTATTGATAAATTTATATGTTAAAATATATATAAAAAATGTAATAATAAGTTAAATAATATAACATATTATTATTTAACTTATTGCTGGTACTAAAAGATTGGACGATTAATTTACATATATAAATATTTTAATTGCTACAAAAAAATACGTTGACGAAAAAGCAGAGGAAAATTTTAATAGCTGTAATTTTCTGAAAATTTATCGCATACTTACTGTTTACCTCATATATATATTCAAAAATAATTAAATACAAGTTTAACAGGAAAGTGTGTTTAATTCAAAGCGATTATTATTAAATATTCACAGAAAATATGTCTATTAAAAACAATTTTTTGTTAAACGAATGTGCACATCACTTTTATTTTCTTCTCTTTTATTTAATTCTCTCAAGTACTTGTGTAACAAAAAGCTTTGGGAGGAGTAAAATTTTATTTATAATTATTTATTATCGTCTTAATTATTTTCTTTGATGTCTTTATATGCGCGCAAACGTAGTTTAATTTCATATACAAAGATAATCAAGATTATATGCTTCTTATCGCGAAAATCTATAAATTTTATAATAAAAATGATTATATTTATATCTTGAAATACTCGATATATTAAAATGAGTGCAAATGACTTATGTAAGTTATCTACAGTGAATGATAATATTATATTATATAAGGGATTTTATTTTCGAAAGTGAATTGTTTTTTGTTATTAATATTTAGTTTCATTGCACCTTAACTAATAAAATTAAATATTATAAACACACTGAGCATATCTAATGTTATCTTTCAATATATATTTAAATATCATAATACTTTCATGATGACGTTAAAAATTTAAATAAATAACCTACTGCATTATTATTTATATTTCTTAAAAAATATATTAGTTCAATGGCAAAAAAATCTCGTAAAAATATGAAAAAGCTAGTTCTATGTATAAATATTACATATAGTATCTAATACTGTTTACTAAAAATCTTTCATCATATAATATTTTGTTATTCCTGTGAGTTATGAATTCAATTTGGATCATTTTTATAAATTAGTATTTGAAAAAAATATGACCGTTTTAAATTTATTTATTATAATATTTATCAATTTTAACTAAACATTCATTGTTTCGAATCGCACACTAAACAATTAATTTCAGCGTTGATTTTTATATATTTAACGAAACGTAAAATTTAATAGAATATTAAAGAGACAAAAATAAATTAAATAATGCAATTAAATTTAGATGTTTTTTTTTTTTATTTTTGAAATACATCATAATATAGAAAAAGTACTTAACGTTATCTATCGACTTACATACGTATAAAATTTAAAATGTTTTCGACTTATAACAAATATGCTTAAATATATTACACGCTTAAAAAAAAAAAAAAAAAAAAAAAAAAAATGCTATTTACAAACGTAGCAATACACTGTTACAATTTCGTAATGAGAGTATGAAATAATTGTAGTTAATACATCATTCCTGGATGAGCTCTCTGAAAGAATACATTTGGATTGGCAGAGAGAGTCGTGTATAAATTTCCTGTATCTTCCGGCCTTAAATACATTCCTGGCGGCAGGACGAATGTTTCCATTGGTCCGTGAATATCTGTAATCGCAAAAGTTTATCAATTTTTTTATTTTTATTTTACATTCATTGATAATATAAAAAACATTGTTCCTTTATTTGATTTATTTGAAAATTTAAAATAATAGATTTTACTAATCTGGTTGGGTTTTAAGGTAAATAAAGCTCAAGTTAAAAAAATTAAATTTTAATACTGTTTTTGTATGTATAAAATTCAAAATTCCGCATGAATGTATTATTATAAGTACCGACTTTGTGTTAGAAATTCTCGTTTGATAAAACTTTTGTTTTGCTCATTCTTCTCTTTTTGTTAAAATAAATATTACAAACTTCTTCAATTTTATTAAAAATAAAATTAATCCTATAAAATGTTTGCAAGTATCACTAAAGCAAATGCGTCTTTTTACTTTCTCGTCAATAATTAGCTTATAATAATTTTTATTTTACCATCGATAGTTTTCAGGATTAATGTATCTCAAGGACTCAAGAATATAAGAAAGATCGCAAAAAAAAGGTCAAAAAAAGTAAAATAAAATCCATAAATAAGCTGAAAGAATTAAAATAACGAGAGTAAAGCAAAATAAAAATGAAGCAAGCAGATATATATATATATATATATATATATATATATATATATCCAGGGGGTCGAGAGCCCCCCCCTGGTGCGCGAGACGAAGTCAGCGAGCCTTGTGGTTTTCCATCGTCCGCTTGACGCGTTGCCGGTAATAATGAGCATTACGGTAAAAGGGATCGCATTATATGATGGGCAGGCCGCCTCACGCACTTATTTTGTACTATCGCGTGCTCGTATCGCCGAGACGGACTTTTCTCTCTCTCTCTCTCTCTCTCTCTCTTTCTCTCTCGATCTTTTATTCCCATTCCTGCACGCGTGCATGCATTGTGCGATGTTTACACTCGTTGGAATCTGCACTCGCGAGTTCACGAATATAAAAAGACGAGGAGGACGAAAGGAGAGTAGGGTTTACGAGCACGCGACGCGTGAAAGTCTGTACGCGGGACTGTATAAACCGGAGCTGGAAAAGAGAGAGAGAGAGAGAGAGAGAGAGAGAGAAAGAGAGAAAGATGTGAAAATGGGTAATGCCCATGATTTCATGAATGGGTTTACGAAGCTAAACATCCTTTTTTTTCTTCTTCTTTATTCTCCTTTTTTTTCTGGCACGATTGCTTTATATCTTACACGCGCCTACCTACCTAGCGTGTAATTAGAATATTTTAGATTTCTTGATTTCTCTCCGCGCTCTTGATAATATCTCTTCATTTATGTTTTATTCCGTCACTTTTCTACCACGACCTTGTTATTATTTGTATATTTGTTTTTGTTTTTACGTTTTTTTTCTTCAAAAATTTTCAACAAATTTTATTGTTTATGTTTAATAATATTATTAAATTCGAGATGTTAAAATTGATTTCGTTTTCTTTTTTTTTTTTTTTTTTTATCGTTCCATTTTGCATTTATTTACAGGATATTTAAAAATATTAAAATATATTTTCTATTAGTATTCTTGAATTGCGAGCTCCGTTACGAAATAACCGTAAAATAAAAAAGCTACGAAGTAAACTCGTGTATTTAAAAATTTGAAGGACTTTTTTTTTTCAACAAAACATCAAATTCGTAAATATAAATTACGCAGGTAATCTTTATTGCAAAACGCGTGTCTCGAAACAAAAAAAAAAAAAAAAAGGAAAAACAGAAAAAAAAATAAAAATTTCGTTACTCTAAACAACTCTCTCAAGTACAAATAAATTTTTTCACGTATAACTGTAACGTAAAATAAGTCAGAGGTAAGAGAATCGCCGCGATCGCAAGACCACCGGATGTTAACGTGTTAAGGACGCATGACGATCTAACGTACGTATATATTCATCGTAAATAACAATGGATTCATCTCTTTATTGAGATACGCGCTGCCCCCAGAAATATCTATCAACAAAAAGGTTCTTTATTTGTCATATGCTCTCTCTCTCTCTCTCTCTCTCTCTCTCTCTCTCTCGTGGGCGCGCGTTCAGCGTTCACCCGGGCGGCTATTAATTGGAACTATCGGTCCGAAACACTTTTTCGATCGCTATCGTTCAAGTTCAAGTTTACGGGACTGGTTGCGCCGGCGAGATGAAGAAGAAAAAAAAAAAATAAAATAAAAGGCCCGATGAGAGGAAGCAAGCGGTGCGATAAATTCTCTTGCTTTATGTTCAAAGCGAATCAGATCGAATTACGCTAGTTGGACAAACATGACTCGTAATAATTTATCGCTCGTTGAGAGAGAGAGAGAGAGGGAGAGAGAGAGAGAGAGAGAGAGAGAGAGAGAGAGAGAGAGAGAGAGAGAGAGAGTGATGTTGAGATGCGGTTGGAGAAATTAGAGAATTCATAAAGTACGTCACAACTTCCTTGCGTTACTTTCAAAGAATTTTATTACGTTGAAAATTATTGAATGTCCTGGCTTTTGCTTTCAAGAGCGAATAACGCAAAAATAAAAAAAAATACTTATTTTCAACGTTTTCTAAAGCCGTAAAATTATTCGACTTTCAAGATATTTTAAACATATCATTATAGTAACTCGTTACACTATAATAACGTAAGTTACGCAAAATTATCTTTATTTAATATTATTTATAAAACGCGATCGAGTATTTTAAATTTATCGCTGTAATTGTTTCAAATTTCTTTGAAAAATTTAAACTTGTGAAATTATTTAATAATCAATTGAGACAAACAAATGTAAAATTTTTGTTATACTTTTTTAAATAAACGCAACTTCATGGTTGATAAGAATTAAATCAAGTTCTTTTTTTTTTTTTTTTGAACCACCGAATGCGTAGTTATAAAACGTAACGGAACTTCCTTCCGCTTTCCATAATTTATTGTTTACAATTCAAAGAGCAACGAAGTCAAGAATTGAGAAGTTAAAACTTAATTTTCTTTTTTATTCGGTCTATACTCACTATCATGATTTCAACGAAAATCATTCAATAAATCGAGGTGAAGGTCAAATTAATGCTTAAGAATACAATTAATAATTATTACACTTGGTACATCGATATCATTTCTTGTAATTGCGTCAAGATAAATATTATGTTTTTAAAGAATATTTACGATTGAGAAAATAAAAATTTGCCATTTATTAACATTATTATATGAAAAACATTAATTGATGCGAAAAATATGAAAAAACGAATTATACTATTAAATAAAATATTCATTACGTAATGATAATGTCAATTACGTGATCCAATCTTATTAAATTATACGTAATCAGCATAAACGACTGTTTAATATAATAACGTGCTTTATATAATTTTACGTATACATTTAATAAAACTCAAAACACTTTTATTCAACGATACTCTCATCAATAAATTAACATAAAAATCTTATTAACGGCAAAAGAAAGTCATTAAAAGTAAAAGTTCATTTAAAATTATTTATTGCAAAAATATTAACTGGATTTTTTTTTTTTTTTTTTTTTTTTTGTAATTCATTTTTTCAAAACACAACAAGCGCTTTAAGGACCCTTTTTTTTATTAAATTATTTATGCATACGTAAAGTAGAAGAGAAAAAAAAAGTTGTGTCTTTGAAACGTAATGAATTTTAATACAAATTTCTTGATTCGCTATACATATATTTATATTTATATCGTTCCTTTTTTCCTTTCCCTCGTTTAGTTTTAGTACTCTTGTGAGTAAAAGTATAGCGTGTCCGACTATATACACATATATAAGTGAATCTAAAGAAAATTGTCCAATTCCATATTTCGTTACGAGCAACTCAAGCGGAAGGAAAGTTGTCGGAGAGCGTACAACGCGCGTATGTATGTATATATGTATATATTTAAATGCGAAACAACGCATAGTTAATTGAAATACAAACTTTCATCGCACATCGCATCAAAGCGATTTTGCCAAGAACACGCGCAAATCGTTGGCGCTCTAACCGTCGCTTTACATGAACACCGTTAATGTACATAAGCATATATGTATATATATGGTACATGTACGCAGATGTTAGTCTCGCGATGACGCTTGAGCTTCTCCTCATCTTATCTTTAATGATCTGGCTATTCATCCTATACTGAAAAAAAACGACTTCTAATCACGGCTCGTTAGTTCCGCCGATGAAGTTTTATACCGCGTAAATGGTGCGCTCGCTGTATACATATATACATGTTATACGCTCTCCCTCGAAGTAGCACACAGACGAACCCGTATACTTTATACGCGTGCATACGCGCGCGCACACATGCCGCGTGTATATATATAAAGGCGTTTACGCGCGCACGCCTGTTCACTGATCTTTCACGAGACGCGCTCGTTTTCGCGAATAATAAAAAAAAAATACCGAGGCGAGAAGAAAGCACACGAACGAGCGAATACACATACGAGTAGATGTTCATGTGTATTGGTATAAAGAAGGAAAAGAAAAATCCGCGGGCGAGTGGGCAGAGTATAACGCTTGCATGCGAGTTATCGTGCAATAAAATCCCAGAGCAAGAGAGCGATAGAGATACCGTTCTCTCGTATTTGCGCACGATTCACGAGGATGTGAATACTCATACACACACACATGGGCGTAATACACGAGAGAGAGAGAGAGAGAGAGAGAGAGAGAGCGAAGTTTATAATCCGCATGTGAGTTTTATATTTGCATACGCGCAAGGAATAATTTCTCCCATCCTGGAGAGTGGCTACCGCGTTTTCACGTCCGGCTACACGCCGTCAATGGAAGACACACCATCGAGGACTCGCGCGACTCGTCCTCTCCGCATCGTATAATATATCCCTGCGGCCGATTGTACGCGAAGGATTTCGCCCGCGGGTGGCAATGAAATTCATGCTCTCTCTCTCTCTCTCTCTCTCTTTCAGTTTCTTTCTCTCTCTTTCTCTCTCTTTCTCTCTCTCTCTCTCTCCCTCTCGAGTCGTCATAAAAGGCTTTATGTATAAAACGCGCGCATAGCTCGCGTGCTCCACTCTTTTTCCCCCGGCGCGTTGGCTTTTCTTACCGGTATGAATCGGTTCTCTCTTCCTTTCGCTCATGCACACATGTTTGTGTGTGTGTGTGTGTATGCGTGTGCAAGTGTATACGGGAGTACGGTACGCGTTTAGTAATTCGATGAGAATGTGAAAAAATAAAAGCGTAAAATATACTCGCTCGAACAAGCCGTTGTTCTTTATTATTGTCCCTTTCTTTTTTCTTCCTCCTATTTTATTTCGCAATGGCACATTGTGACCGGCCGTTAAATTAATTGGTTTTACAAAAAGCTAATCTAATGTGTTACTTTATGTGTTTGGAAAAGCCGATTATATATAATGCTGGGATATGTAAATTCGATCATTTATTATCCCGTGACCATTATTGAGATAAGAAACGGATTGGATTGAAAACTATTTTATTTCGAAATTAGAATGCGTAACTTATAGTAAGACCGGAATCCCAATATATATACTCCACGCAATATTTAATCAAACGCAACTTTGGCGTTTTTTCTTTATCCACGATTCAAAACTATCGAAACGGAGTAAAATCTGTCTAATGGATACATCTCATAGTTTTTTTATTATAAGATTTTGTTTGAAAACCAAATACTGATTTTATTTTTACTCATTTTTCAACTGTTCGAGATAAGATAATAACTGCAAAGATTGAAAGTGCGCTTGAAAAAAGATACAAAAAATAAAGAGAGGACGATGATGTGTTTATGTAGCTAGAATATGTTTATCTTTGATAAAAACGTTATATAGACAGGAAGAAGTTTGTATGATTAGAGCAATTTAAGATAGTTATATCAGAAAAACTGTATATATTCAGTACCGTGAGATGATAAGGTATAATTAACGTGTTTCAGCTAATATTTAAACAGTAAAAGTGAAAATATGTTGACCGTTGCATAAATTTCATTTAAAATTAACATTTTATGACGATTGCATTTCTCAAAGAAAAAACAAACAAACTTATGCAAATTATTAAAAAAAATTAATAAATAAATACCCAGTTTAATGGATACTTATCGCCAGTTTTAAAAACTCTTTTTAACAAGTTTCATTCAATAAATTAATTACAATAAAAAATAATAATATATATTTATAAAAGCATAATACGTACATGGCATGTGTTCGAAATTCGACGCGGACGTACCTTCCGAGTAGACTGGACTACCGCCGTGCCTACACGCATTACATCCTGGCATTCCCGAAGACACCAGTGCAACGCGATCTGTAATTGAAGCAGACACTGTATACTTTCAAATTAAATTTACAATGATTGATTGGTTTGCCGTTTATTGTAGCCGTTTGCCGTTTAATTTTTATTTATAATCGATCTGTTAATTGAAAATAAAAAATATACGCGGAAACAAACTTTTTCATTAGATAAGATTTTCTTTTCACTATTAATAAGAATAAAATTGTATAACTATTAATTTGTTAAATAATTACGAGTTAATTACTTAAGAAAACAGTTTATTTTACGATGATATTAATAAACAAAATGTTTAGATACATGTAATTATAATTAAACACGCATTTGGAGAAATTCTTATGTAGATTCTAAAAAATTACTCGCGATTGGTGTTTAATGGTGAGTTCACTCGACTCTTTTGAGTGAAATGTCAAAACAATTTGAAATGTTAATAAAAACATGTGTTTTTGAGAAACAGTTTATGTCATTATATTAAATTGTAAAAAATATCATTAAATAAAAAAATTGAATTTTTTCAATAAAATTATGTAATTAATGAATTAAATATTATGATTTCTTTTATAATAAATTGTGCGTTAACGCTTGAATTTATTATTTATCATTGCTTTAAAATCAATATTTTGATCCTATTATGATAGAAATAAAATAAAATCAACATTAATACTTAAAAAGCATTTTCAATAAAATTTTCATTAAATTTCAATATGTAAAAGATTCTTGAGAGTATCGTTAACAATATGTAAAAATTCTAGAATAATTGAAATTCAAACAAATTTGATTAGATTTAAGGAAAGGTAAGAATCAAAATAAAATAATGTAAATTGAAAAAAATTTTAAATTTCAACTTATTGTTATAAATAATGATAAATTAATTACGAAAAATATTTAATGTAAATGTTTTTTCTCACCGGTTTGTGAAATGTTTTAATTGTATTCCATTAATTATTCAAATCTACGATGCTTTTATTAAATTAATGCATGTCGTTTTTATTTATTATGGAATAAATCTACATCTAATCTTGACTCCTACTTTTGTTAGTAATTAAGATTATAACTAATTTCTCAAAACAATTCATGAAGCAAAAAAAAAAAAAAAAAAAAAAAAAAAAAAAGAAACGTAAGGTATGTAATTGAAAGGGAAAATTTTCTGATTTCATTACATGGATTTCTCATGGTATTTCTTAGAAAAAAGATTTTTATGAATTTTTAATTTAAAATATTTCTGCTTAAATCATCTATTTACTTAATTCAAATATATAGTTTCAAAGCAAATATGAAAAATTTCTTAACAAATGAAAAAAAAAAAAAAAAAAAAAAAAATAATAATAATAATCCACCGACCAATACTGTAACTCAATCAGCCCCAGTAACTTTTACTTGTTTCGTGAAAGGAAAAAGATTGGAAGTTAACCGAAGCATAAAAGTATCAATTACACGTATCGAGCAAAGAAAACAAAAAGCACAAAGACACGGCAACTCATGCAAAATTCCTATACAACATATCTCCTCCTCTTCCTCCCCTTCCCCCCTTCCCAACCATTCCCAACCATTCCCAACCCAACCCAGCTCTTGATCCTTAAACGCCAAACTAACCGGCGCTGTGGTAGTGCATCTTCCTCTTGAGGCTGGACTCCGCGGGCTTGAAGTGAAAGAAAGAGGGCGAGTATCCGCTACCGGGTAGCGAGCTAAGCCTCTCCTCGCGCTCGGCCCTCATTGTAGCCGCGGTGACCGCGGGGTTGCTGCTCTCCCTACCGAGCGCCGCCAGCTGCCGGCCCTTCGGCAGGAACATCGCAAGGAAGATGAGGATGGCGGTAGCTAGGAGCCCGTAAGCGAGCCAGGCCTCGCGCTCCGGCTCCGCGGCGACGATCGAGCCGATCGCGCTCGTCGTCCAGATCGGCAGCGCCAATCCGACCGCCAGACCGATGAAGGTCGACTCCCGGTAATTGTCCCTGACGCCACGGGCTCGGATCGCCAGACACGTCACCGCCAGCAGCAGTGCTCCTGGATACCTGCGGATTTACCATTTAATTATACTCCTTGTGAATTCTCTCTTTCTCCCGATATGCCGGCGTCGAGTGTTGATTACGCTTGAAAAACCATATCGAGTTGTAGGAATTTATTATACTCGCGAGAGACAAGTCGTCCGATTCTTATTTTTTTCTAGCGTGTATGTGGCTTTTCTTATTACTATCTATAACGCAATATTTTTAATTTTTCTTTTTTATTAATAACAAATAAGTTATTTACTCAACATTTAAACATTTTTTTAATAATTTTTTTAATTAAAAAATCGTATTAATTTTTAATTTCTGTTATTATCTTCGTACTATCGTCGTTAAAATAATTTTAGAATAAAATAGTGTTACGTTTTAAAATATATTTGAAAAAAAAAAAAAACAAAAAAACAAACAAAAAAATTAGCCAATTCTCTTGTTTATTTATAAAATAATTTGTAAATTATTTATAAAATGTCACTATTATGATGCGCTTATTAATCGAAAACTCTGATAAAGATACTTTGAATTTATATTTAAACTACAATATTATTTAATTATTTTCGGCACATTTATTTTTATTAGTTGCATATTTATAACTATTAAAAACAGCTTTAATGCCGTCAAACGACAAAATTACTAATTGCAAATTTAACGATACAACTTTAAAAAGAAGTTGTCTGACTAGTCCAGAGGCTTAACCACTTTAAATAAGTTAAAATAGTTTTTCGATATATATACATTACCGACACGTAATTAAAATGCATGGATTATGATTTTCTAATTAAAAAAAATGTTTTTAAATAATCCGAAAATATTTATGCAAATTTGAACGAAATTAAAAAGCTATTACGACATTAATTAGAATTAGATAAATTAAAAAAATTAAATATATATGATATAATTTTCTCATTATTAATTATAATCGTTAAAATAATTATAATTGTATAACATGTTTATTCGATAAGAAAAAACAATTAATAAATCTCGAGTATATCGCTATTGGTTATAAAATATAGCAACATCGTGTACTTATGTACAAACTGTTATTGCCACAATAAATCGACGCTTACATATCTCTCTTAACCGCGCGCAATTATTCTCGCATTAAAATACTTCTCATTTAATTTCCACGTGTAGCAAAAAGAAAAAACCGAATGAAAATTGCGAGTATATACATATATAGAATATAGAAATGAAAAGAAAAATAAGAAAAAAAAAAAAAAAAAAAATGAACGTCGCGTATAAATATACGAGTACTATGCGTTCTTCCAATACACAGAGAGAAAGAGAGAGAAAGAGAGAGAAAGATAGAGAGAAAGAGAGAGAGAGAGAGAGAGAGAGAGAGGGGGACGATCGTATGAAAATAGAAGCGTCGTCGTTTTAACGCATCGAAAGCCGCGCGCGCGCGCGTTGAGATATATATATATATATATATCGCCCGAAGGTGTCCCGCGCGAGTTATCCTCACGGCGGTGCGAACAAGTCGCGGCTTTGAGTTACTTACCCGAGCGAGGCGACGGTCTGTCCGAGCGGCGTCTTGCAGGACGAGGTTATCGTGGGAAAACGATCGAGCCTCGGCTGGGCCGGTTGAAGTACCGCCGGAGGCTCGCCGTACAGCCACTGCCCGACTATCGCCACTTGTACCAGCACAGCGAACACCAGGACCAGCGCCTTTGTTTTAATGCATTATTTTACTCTTTACTTTATTTGCGTATGCCTACCTTTATAATACTTAATGTTTTGCATTTATGTATTATGAATAGCGAAATGCTTTTGGATTTACATTTTGGTGAATCGTTAAAGCGCTTAACTTTTTACACTCGTGTGTATGGTATGCGCTTCGTTGAATATATAGATTTAATCGTCTCTCGGTTAAGACGCGTGTAATTTCCATACGCCGAGAGCTAAGAAATCACTCTACTCGAGTGAATTTTCACTTAATCTTAATCTGGCTTCTGAAAATTTTCTTATCTAATTTTTCTTTCTTTTTTTTTGTTTCGCGTGTTAATCTATTTAAATAATGTACTTTTTTTAATTTTATTTACAAAAGTAATAAATTTTATTTGATCATTTGTGTCATTTTTTTTCTTTTTTCTTTTTTTTTTTTTTTACTGCAAAGCGAGCGTTAAATGTTATTACAGCGTCTGCATATTTACGTAATTTTATTTGATTTGTCAATGTGATATTTCAACAATCGGCAATCAATGATTTTAAATTCCAACTAAGTACGTTATAAATTTTAGAATGATTATATTACTTTTGAAACTAATGGGGATTCTGAAATAAGCAAGGAAATTTAGTTAAACGATAAAAATAAACGGTGATTTTTATTGAACTGTTCTTTTTTCGTAAAATGTAATAAGTGTTTATTCTAAGAAATAAAACATTATGGCTTTTTCTTAATAACGAAATAAATTTTACTTTATTTCAGTTAATAAATCATTCAACATTTCTGAATTCAATTTCAAAATTAATTTTAAAAAATGATCAGTGCCGTATGTATAACATTTTGCTTTTTTTTTTTTTTTTTTTTTAAGATTTAAAACTATTCCAAATACCTAACGTACTATTAAAAAATATAAAAAAGGTGACATTTTTCGATTTATTTTTAAAGAAAGAAATAACACGACATTGTATAAAAGCGGCGCTCGTATGAAAATGCTTTAATGTACAAAGCTCGAAGAAAGAGAGAGAGAGAGAGAGAGAGAACAGCGTGTCGGCCGCGCGCGAGGATACGGCATTGTATACACGAGAGCGAAAATATACATACATATACGTATTGTACAAGTTTCTCCCCGCTATTATTCTATACATACATGCATGTGTAAGCGGAGTTGAACCCTCGCTCATAGCTTTTTAAAACTTATCCTCCTGTTTTAATGTAATTGAGTCAGCTAAACGACCTCCGGATCCGGCTAACGTATCGACGCCGTGTGCGAGTGTTTACGCGCGCTGCGCAATGCTCGCTCTATCCTGTGCATAGAAATTGTTTTCGCTATTTTGCATTGTAATATAAGCAGACACCGAGGATCTCATTGTTTAGTATATAAATTTTCGAAAGGTGAATTTATACATATGGATTAATCGCGTTGTATCCGTGAGAATCTTTGAGCTTTAGGATTTACAAAACGTCACGATGTGTGAAATGAAAACGAAACCTACGAGCTACATTCGAATGAATTTAATTTTTTCAAAACCTAAATGCTCTTTTGAAGAAAAAAAAAAAGTATGAAAAATAATGTTGGATGTGTTATCTGCTTCAAATATAAACTCTATAGTCGTTATATATTATTTCTTAAAAAGGGGAAGATAATTAATGTTAATATTTATTAACTAATTAACGAATGAATAAATGATTTAATAAATCTCCACGTGTACTGTATATAAAATATTACGAAGCATCGAAATTGAAATTGATTAGATCTAATCGTTGTTCAATATACTGTAATATGATGATGTAATGTAAATGTAATGCAGAAGCTTATTTCATAAAAATTTTTTAATGTTATTACATTGAAAATAACTATTCAAAGGGAACGTTTATTAATATTGATATTTTATTTATTATTATATAAGACTAATGAGTGTCAGATTTTATGATTAAAATAGAAAAGAAAATGTAATTTCAACTTGCCTCAATATTTTTATTATTATTGAATTTAAAGAAAAGTCAATTTAATTAAAATTATAATCGACAATATAAATGCTTAAAAATATTTTTTTTTTTTTTGTCGGTGTTTGTTAACATTTGGGAAAATTTAAAATCGTCAAGTTAAGTAAGATAAAAAAGAAAAAAGTAAATTTATTTAAATTTGAACTTTATTATGACTTTACTTAAATTTCAATCCAAAATAGACATAACTGATTTATATTTCACAAAAGTATTGCAATTTTAAGAAGATGTTAAAAAAAAAAATTCCTATAAAACCAAATATTCGCAATTATTATAATTTATTTAAAGTATAACGTGAAAAGTTGCAAAAATTAGCACAAAAGCGAATCTGCAAAAATTTTAAATAATTTTAAAACTATTTTAAAACGTTACCTTATTTGTATACGCTTTAAAGTATTTCAATTTATGTAAAATAATGATAACGATTTGAAAATTTGCACAATTTTGTATTAAATAATGAGCGATTCTTGTTGAATTTTACATTAAAAATATTTTAACGTTAAAATCGATCGCGAAGGTTCAATCTACTAAGAAGTAAATAAAAATTAAAGCTTATGAATGTTTAAATATCTCTTAAAAACCGATTCTTGACATTGCTCATGTTTGTTTTTCTTACACTATACTAAGTATCTATATCATTCGTTTTTCGCATAATCACGTAAACAGAGAAAATATGTAAATATAAAGGCTCGCGCGTTCAAAACAAGCAGCTACACGTGCACGTCGAGTCCATCGGCTCTCGCTGACTCCGTTAAAATCCGCTTTGCGCACATCCGCTGCCGTAACAAACGCTCTCGTCTCCGTATCCTACCGTCGGCTAATTAGAATATTCCGCTTTTGCATAATATCAGCTCGAGAAAAGTAAACAAACGGCCGTACGCGCTTAAGTTGAAGTCTGAATGGCGATTTGGCAAGGAATTAACGCGAAGGGAACAGAAAAGGTCGTTACGAGCATTGGCTCGAGCTGGCCTACTTTTGACATTTCAATGATTCCTTATTACGGCATCGACGTTTCATTGTCTTGGATTCGCAATGGAATCACTCGCGGGTAACGCGACACTTTGTCAAGCTTTCTCAACTTTCTTTTTTATTTATTTATTTATTCATTTATTTATTTATTTATTTTTTTTTTTCGCTAGATCTTTTTCGTTTTGCGATGCAAAACTTTTAATCGATATTTGAAATATTAATATTTATCATTTTTACGAGGTTTATTTAAAAATGTTAACTTTGCTTTAGCTGATTACGCATTAATCATTAATATGCATAATAAATTCATTTAACTCTTTGAAATAATCCATAGATAATAAAGTAATCTATAAACGATGTATCTTATTTGAAATTGTATTTCAACGAACGAAAAAATAATTTTTATATCGAAGTATTAAGAAATGTTATTTAAAATTTTTATTTTCTTAGACATAATGTAGAAAAATGTTTATAATTCATTTAAATTGTAGCTATCATTGAAATAACACTCATTTTTCGAACAGATAATTATCTAGACACATTTCCTGTCATTTGTTGAAATTGTGACACCTTAGACATCAAAATTACTTAAGAGTAAGTAATTTAAAAATTTTTAGTAAAGATAATAATTTTCTTCTTTTTGATTTTTTTAATTAGGTACAAAAGTATCTACATTTTTATAAAATAAGTATAATTAAATTTTTATAATCAATAAAAATAAAATTTATATTTATTTTTGCTCGTCGGATTACTTTTTAACGGCTAGTTCAAAAACAATTTCGTAAAAACTAAAAATGTATAATTCCGCGCGTAGCTTCGATATCCATTTACCTTGAGGATACAAGAGGCTCAATTTTCAATAACACTTATAACTAGATTTAACATGTTATAAGAGAGGAAGTATAACTCGTTCGTTCACGATATAAAAAGAAAAAAAAAAAAAAAAAAAAAAACAATAATGTCTTGATACAACATAATTCTCATATAAATTATATTATCTGTATTTAAAATACAAAATTTGTAATCGTATATTTTTATCAAAGGACTAATCGGTTAGGTTATAAAAAGTACTCGTTATAAGCAAACGAATGAAATATAAAAATATATATATATATATCAAAAATATAAAAAAAAACGTACGATATTTTGAAATAAAATAACAAAATACGTACATACAGTATACGTAATTCGAAGAATAAACGAAACTCGTTATAGCATACGAGTAAACGGCAAAGAAAAAATTTCCCGCATACGTCGTAGCGCGTCACTTGGGTGTAAAAACGCGTCGGAAGCTTATAGGATAAAGATTAATAAACTCGTTTATTACTCACCTGATAAGGAGCCGGTAGATAAACGCCGCTGTTGAGCGATAGGAGAAATACGCACTTGACGAGGAGGGCGGCGAATACTAGAGCCGCCGGAAGCCCGACCAGCCGGAACGCGGCGCAGGATATCGGATTGGCCGTGAGCGAGGCCGCGGCCGAGAGACCGGCCAGGAGGAAGAGCCCCAGGAGCAACGCCTGACCGAGGAATAGATGCCGTCTGCTCGGCGCTGCCGCTCTCGCCTGTAAATCGTCGTCGTAGGTTAGCTCTCGTTATATCATTATGATAACTCTCTCTTTCTCTCTCTCTCTCTCTCTCTCTCTCTCTCTCTCGACGCCTCGAGATCGACATTCTCCTGCTCTCTCGATCTTACTTTACTTTGTCCTTTTTTTTTTTTTTTTTTTGTTTTTTTTTATTTCGCTTTACGTTTTTCTCATTTATCTATATTTCGCTTCGAAGAAAAGCGTACTATTATCCTGCGCGGAGACGCAAAAGTTTATTTGTGTGTGTGTGTGTGTATGCACGAGTAATATAAACGCGCAGCTTTCGTTTTTCATTACGCGAGCAAAGTTGTCTTTATTGGATCTCGTTTTATGGTCGAAGCGCGCGTCTCTCGTGAGTTTCGCCATAATTGCCTTGGGTGTGTTTAAGTCAAATCATTCGTTGAAAGTCATTGTTACCCTTTCTTTTCTTTCTTTTTTTCTCGTGTTTGTTTTTACTTTTTAAATAGCAAGTTTTCATGAATATTTAATTAATCGCATATTTATACATAAATTTGAATTATTTTTATTATGAAAATGAAATGTCTGAGTGAATTAATTATCTATGATTCTTGTTTTATTTAATAGCTTTTTAAATATAGCAAAAATTTTAATAAATATTAATCTTAATTATATAAAATAATAATCGTTACAATTACTTAAAAAATTTTTTAAATTCATATAAAATCTTTTTTCTCAATATTCGAAAAATAAAAAATTAATTATATAAATAATGTTCAAAGATTATTCAATTAGAAATACACATTTTATTTAATTGACCAAACGCAACGATAAACATTTCGTATTGATAAAAAATAATTCTATTTAAAATTTTATCCCGCGGAAAATTTAAGCGCACAATGCGTAGTAGTAAGTTTGCGTAGGTAAGACTAATCAGTATACATTGATAAAATATAAAGAAGGTGACTCACCATTTCACGGAATTCCTCCGATTGAATTTTATTTTATATTACCGCGAACCATAATTATTTAGATATTTTAATGTATTTATTATGGTCGATTCAAATATACAAACGAGTTATCGAATATGTACAAACTAGTTTTTAGTTTAACCAAAACCTACGTCATTTTATTTAAACCAAACGCTTCCAATAATATTTATGAAAAATGATCGGAAAAAGCTTTAATTATTTTCAAATGTTTCAATACTAAGTAAGTAATAAAATCCAAGGAGAATAATTAATTCATCGAGAAAAATTTGCATTAAATATTTTGAAACTGCGTTAAATATTTTCATTGAACATTAAATCATTTGGCTTTTTACTATAAATCATCTAGTTTAGAAAAATAGATATTTTCATACATATACATACATATATATATTTTTTTTTTAACAGCATAATTTAATAGTATAATTTTTTTTAATTGAGTAATATCTATAAAAGAAAATTTTAAGCCATCGATTAGATCTACAACATTAAGTAGTAAAAAAATGATTATACCAATTATTGTTACACAGAGAAAGCAAAAAAACAATACATTGAAATTTGTAGTTGAAAAAAGCATCTTCATCATGAGATATCAATAAGTAGATGCGTGACGGGTATAGTCAGACTTCTTATATACTGAAATTGTTATAAATTTCTACATACATATATTTTATTCAAGTTAATAATTATTCGAATGTAATATTATGAAGTATAATTTATTTATTATATTATTAAAAGCATAATTTATTAATTTTTATAATAAGTAGATCAAAATTTTAATTAGTATCTTAAAAATCTAAAAAAAAATACGATTTATATAATATTTCAATTATGTTATCGATACTATTAATTGAATGTTTTAAGCATTCAATAATTTTTTATAAAAATTTATTCTCAAATTATTTAATATTAAACATTAAGAGAATCAAATTTTAAGTGAAAAAAAAAAAAATATCATACCAAATCATCGTATAAAATGGGTAACCTTATTTCTGACGTCGCGTAAATCATCACATTGACCGATTATTTTTTTTTTTTTTTACCTCCTTAAAGCGAACCCGCAAAAATCAATTTCATTATCCCATAGTCGAGAGAGAATAATCGCATCGGTATAAAAGCGCGCGTAAACGCGACGAATATCACGCGCGAAAAATACCGAAAAATCAATAGCCCGAATCGTGCACGCAACCGACGAATACAAAAAATAATAATAGGGATTAAAAAAACTTGGGAGAAAACCGAATCAAAACGATGAAGCATTCTTCCGTACGACAAGCTGAAAAGAGTCGACGCGTTAAAGGATTGACCGAGGGAATGAAGCCGAGCCAGAATCAGACTAATGGCGATTTGAATGGCTCGCCAGGGGCCGAAGCGGGTACGAAGAATGAAAAGGAAGAGGAAAAAAGAAGAAAAAAAAAAGGAAGTAAGCCGATGTACTAGTACGAGAGAGGCGAGGCTGCCGAGAATGAAGAAGAGAAGAGAAGAGATGAGGAAGGGAGAGAGAGAGAGAGAGAGAGTCTTGAATTAATAGAGCTTGCCTCAAGTATTGCACACGCGCGCATCTTTATGGCGCGTTGGCGGCGCGGCTTCGTAAAATTGTTTTCTTCTCTCGTCTATATACATGCGTATATATATACGTACTCGGATAAGCTCCAATAAATTTAGCTCGCTCGCGTTTTCGCCCTAAGGCTCCTTACAGTCTTATACTCTCTCTCTCTCTCTCTCTCTCTTGCTCTTTCTCTTTCTCTTTCTTATTCTATTCCTCTCCTTTTTTCATCTTTCGCTGGTTGTTCGTTGTAGTGTAACAACGGCAGGAGAGCGCCGAAGTGTATTAGTTCTATAAGCCTAGTTTTTTTTTTTTTTCTTTCTTTCTTATCGCGTGACCAAGTAGAGTATCGAAGGGGAAAAGAATCGGCGAGCGTTGTCGCTCCATTAAGCAATGCCGCTTGGGTGTAACAGCTCGGGAATCGGAAGAAGGAGACGGCGAACAATTGCGTTTCTATACGATATGACGTATAGAGAGGAAAACTAGTAGCTATGGAATGTTTTTCGCTTATGTATCGGCTCGTTATTATTACTAAAACAAACAAAGCGAAATGGATATTGAGCGATAGTGACAAAACAATGGGCTCGATATGAAGTAGACTTGTTGCGGAATTCAAATTGATATTTTTTTACGTGACAAACGTCTATTTTTGATTTTCGAGGTGGACTTTATTTTTTAATAACAACTTTATTGTTATTGTAATAATCGACAAAAAACGTCGTTAAATCTAATTTTATCCTTTTTAATCCAAATTAAAGTTCTCTAAGAAGTAGATAATTTCCAAGCACTTGAAACCATCGATTACAAATGTTATTTAATCTTATGTTATCTAATACTGTTGGTTACAGTCGATACGCCTATTGACGTGTGTTTAGGATTATTCTCTTCCAAAATTATAATTACTCTCATTACTTTCACTTTGGTCAACTAACGTTATAAAATGTTTAAAATTTACTTTTGCATTTTTACTTTTAACAACCTTTACTAGGTTTTAAAAAATCGCACAAAAAAAATATTTAAATTGTAAACTAAAGCTTTTCCATTTCATTAAAATTTATTTTCTTCTCTCGTGAAATTTTTATTTTAAAAATCTTGCTTAAAGTTGAGAAAAAAACCTTTGTAATCCAACGATTTTAAAGTTACAAATTTAATCGTCCCCTTAATTTCCCGTTCAGATTGTACAAGACAATGACATGATTTGAATGTACATCGAATGAAATATCAAAGCAATATCAATAAAATATTAAATTCAACATCGCGTTGATAATGAAACAAGTTCATTTTACGACTACTATACGCAATCCAGTAAGAGAAAAAAAAAAAAAAAAAAGAAAAGAAGTAGATTGCATTTAAGATTTTATTCGCGGTCTCTTTTCATTTATCTGCCGTCTGCGCGAAATCAAAATAGCGTTCGCTTTCGCGCAACGACGCACGTACATACTAAGCCCAACAAAAGTAAAGCAATAAATGATAGAGAGAGAAAAAGAGAAAAAAGAGAGAGAGAGAGAGAGAGGCGCTCGATAAAATCTTAAATAAACGTGTGCATTATTAAAGATACGAAACTCGGTATATAAAAATAGTAAACGAAAAGTGCAGTGGTAGAATGAAGATTATACCGGTATACACTACTCCGTTTGTTCTTTCATTATTATTATTATTATTATTATTATTTTTCATTTCATCGAGCGAATAAAACGCATACGCGCGCGGATCGCTCGACCCCCTTCCTTCGTATCGCCGTTGGCACACGAGGCATTATACGAACTGTCAAAAGCTTAAAACGTCTTTTTAGGAAAAAAAATAAAAAATAAAAAATAAAATAAAGTAAGAAATGAAGGATAAAGGGGAAAAAAAACTGCTCTCTGTACGCAGATGAGGCTAGCGCGTTAATATATATATATATATATATATATATGTATACGAACTCGGCAGCGATAAGACCATCCCTTTTTGTGTATATGAACCTGAAGCAGGTTCGCGGCCGCGTTGAATTCCATATCATATGTGCAAGACGTGCGCGCGCACGCTAGAATACGCCGAGCGCTCGTTTCTTGAATTTCCTCGGTTTCCTTTTGCAGCGCTATGCGCGTATAGAAATGTCTCTCTCTCTCTCTTATTTTCATTCTCTTTCTCCTTTTTCATCTTTTCCTTCGCGTCCTTTTTCACCCGATCGCTTTTTATGCCATGCGCCATGCGAGAGGAGAGAACCGTCGCTTTTCTCTCCTTTTTCCTTGGCACGAGTTCCGTCTCTCTCTCTCTCTCTCTCTCTCTCTCTCTCTCTCTCTCTCTCTCTCTCCCTCTTTATCTCGTTATCCATCCGACAATTTGTCATGCGTACCGGCTTTAATTGATTCTTGTTAGGCGAACCTATATACCCTGGATATATAAAGAGAGCGTGGAAAGAGGATGAGATGGGACGGGAGAGAAGATTTTGCGCTCGTTTTATTCGTCTATATATACATGCATGTATGTATGTGTGTACATGTATATACATACGAAAGAGCCCATAAGACGGATAAAAGCACGCAAAGACGAATCCGTCTTATTCAAGTTGCATAGTTTAAGTTACATAGTTTCACTATTGTGGGTTAAAGCTGTCGGTGCTTGTTAACGGTGATATGTGTTAATCGTGACAATTAATCGAATCCGCTATATACGATTTGTACCTGACAATATATATGTATACTTTCTTTCGCTTATTTACCCTCATATTATTACTCAATAGATTATCCCGATTATTTGATTTAAAATTTCAAACCCAACAAGTTAAATTTTTTTAACAGTAATTTTCCAATTAAGATTACGTCGTTTGATGTCGTAAAACGATTTCAACACTGTCGATATAATTTTAATTATGATGTGTTTTATTTTCATATAATACTTTGAAACATTTTTTGACATTACACACCAATCGACGTTATCGATACAATTAAGTTTTTTTCAAACTTAAATGTCTTGTAACTGGCTTCATAATAAAATTATGATTATTATTATTATTATTATTTTTTTTTTAACGTGAAAGACTTCATTATTTAATTAAATATTAAGTCGATTAGCCGTCTAGAACTTAAGGTAACTTTTATTAAAGTGTGAAAACATTTGCATGAAATCCAACTTATGTATTTGACGTTGAGATTACATCACCTTTTTATTTAAATAAAAAAAAAAAAAAAATATTGTAAATGATCAAGTATCTTGTTTTTCAAATAATCCAAGAAAATTTTTTATGGATAAATAACCATTGCAATTTTTATATGATTTCTCTGTTAGGTATTCTTTGTATAACGATCCTGTTGATACGGACTTATATGTGCAAAAATATGCAATAAAACTTTTAAATTTAATTTAATTCTTTTTTATAAGTATTTTGCTTGTAAAATAATTGCAGAAGCGATTCGAAAAAAAAAACAAAACATTCTATATAAATATATACAACATTTTTTTCAAAATTATTAATATCATTTAGTTAATAAATTGTCCAGTAAAACATTATATATAATACATTATTATTAAAGTCTCATTAATTTTTAATTACGCTGCACAAAAAACAAAGTTCAATGATTTAAAACAATAAACTCAATACTCTTAAATAAAGCGCATAAAATTTAATCTTCTTTATTTTATAATATTCAAAAACAGTCCTTAAATTTTATAACGCCTTTAATTGTCTATAACGAAACCGATTTTAAAAAAAATTTTCAAAAAAATAAACACAACGAATAGATAAAAATAGTACCAGTGGGTGTTCGTTGAACCGCGTCTAGAATTATTATCGATGCAATGATTTCATCACACCGTTACGTTTTTCTTCGTAAATACGAATATATACGTATATTTCGTAAAGTAAAAGAAAAGAGGATAACGTTAAATTATAATGGGAATTTTGCGGAAACATCGATAAAATATCTACCTCGTTTATGTTAGACATTTTATTGAAATAACTAGATTATAAAATAATTCTTTTTTTTTTTCGTAGTAAAAGAAGCCCTAATATAATTTATTAAAATTATTTCTTTTTCAAATAGACCTTAATAATCTGTGAAATTTTCATAAAGTCGATCGGCGTTGTTTGAAAACGGAATCTTTTATTATAAAAAAATTGTCACGATTCGATTAAAATTAACGATTGTTACAAAAATTTCAAGAATCAAAATATCAAATTAATTGATATTTATAGATATAGAAAACTCTTATGTAATATTTTTGCAAAACAATGCTTGTATGTAAAGCATATTTTCTCGAGTCTTACGTTTACACCACGTGCGTGTAAATTGTACGGATAATATGCTTATAAAGTTAATATTAAATACTGTTAAATTATTAATTGCTATATATATATATAAAATCATAATTTTTATTTCACTTTGAATATACGACATAAAAAATCTTTCTACGGTAATAATGTTATTTTTTTATTACTTATATTGTATTATTTTTTATCGTAATATTTTTAATATCATGATCTTTTTGATAAAAAGTTATGCATAAACAAAAAATACAACATTTATTATCGTTTAAATTCTTAAAAAGAAAGAAAAAAAAAATAAAAGATAGAAATCTTTGATAATTGACAGTGTACACTGATTAATAACTACTTTATATACATATAATAAGATACTGTAGAAGATCCGGGGGGACTATCGCTCATCGGCGCGTTAATACATTTAAAATAGTTCTCGACATTGAGTAATACTCGTCTTGTCTCTATCGGCCTTCAAAAGACCTCGTGTGCACATAGTCATTGAAGTTTAATGTCATTATGACGACTAAATTAAACAAAAATAACATCGGCGCAAAACGTTAAACGTGTAATATTATAACCTTTTGTTCCGTTAAAACGTCAAATATCATATACGCCCATTGCCACATATACAAGTTTCTTCGTATAGCTTCACCGAAGCGAAACGTTAATGTTACACGTACTTTCGCGTGTATACAGATATATATATATATATATATATATATATATATATGTATGTACATATGTGCGCGTTTACAAATGGTAAGTGAGAAAGCGGACTTCAAGGTCACTTTTTCATCGTACACTGGCCCTTGGCATGACATTCGTTTAAAGCCAACAATGATTTTTCTTCTTCTTTGCTTTGTGAAACGTTCCCCGTGATAATATAACATTGTTAAATATGATTGCTTCGCGTATTCATATCATAAAATATGATTGCTTCGCGTATTCATATCATAAAATATGATTAACAATTAACCTCTCTTCTCCCCTTCCTCTCACCCTAATCTCATGTTTTAAATATTATTAATTCTTTTTATTAAACGAATTTAATATTGGGTAAAAAATTTATTCGGTCATAAAATTGGTTGCAATTTGTTTTGCAAAAAATTTGCTTTGACTGATTGTTAAAATGTAATAATAAAGTATGTTTAAAGTATCAATATATACATGTGCTCTCCTATGAAAAAAAAACTCTCCATTTTTTTTACAAAGAAACTACTAATTACTGCACAGTGATTCGAGGCATGCGTATATATATATATATATATATATGTAACTTAACTTTCTGATAGTCCAATTAACGCAACGCCCTTACGCTTTTTATAAGTAACTTTATTAGCGAAATTAAATAATGTTGCGCGCGATGCTTTATAAAGTGCCGTTAACCAGAAAATTTTGTTACGAAATAAAAGGACATTTAATGGTTAATTCTCGTTATTATTATTCTATAAAGTTAATTGAGAAACATTTTGTGATAAAGATAGACGTAATGGATTAACAACGCTAACTAGTTATTCTTATGATTTTAAATAAAATATTCATAAACTTTTATCAATTATGATTTTATTTTTTTTATACCAACCTTTATTTACAATAGTGTATTTTTTATTTAATTTATTAAATTAATTGAATACCTTTTAAGATTTTTTTTTTTTTTTAAGGAAAGAATTTTTAATAATCAGTATGTTTAATTAAGAAAATCAAATATAACAAAATTTATGTTAAATAAATTATCGAGATAAACATCATTTTCAAATAAGCAAGTGATTAATGGATTAAAAATTTCAATTTCTTTTACGTTAGTAAATTTCATAAACATATATGAATTGCGCGCACGGCTAAGTACACATTTTGTTATTAATTTACAGGCTCGAATTTATTATTTTAAAAATCAAAAATTATACAGCTATCGTACCGACAAAAAAATAGACCATTGTATGTTAATGCAAAATATACAGTTGTATTTTAGAACGTTTAGTTTGGTAAGTATACCATTGCACAGTGACATAAACAATTATGTAACACTGAATGATGGATATAAAGTTTGATAAATAAATAATATTATGCCAAGGAATTTTTTTTTTGTGTATAATAGATTTTGTATGTATAATAAAAACTATATACGGTGTTAATTTAATTATTATCGATAATTGTGTTGTAATTAAGTAAAAAAATTGAGCTAGTATACGAAAATTATGTTTTGACGGTGAAATTTAAAAATTTAATTTTCACTAATAAATTTTAAAAATATACAGTTTTATAAAAATTAAGTTTTCATCTAATTTCAGTCGTAATTTCGGGAAAATTGTCCTGATTTTTATCTCGTTTTTAACCAGATATTCTACTTCTATAAAAAAAAAAAAAAAAAAAAAAATTATGAGTTCACTGAAATACTTAAAATGGAAAAAAATGAAATTTACAAATGAATTTATAAATTTCAAAATACCGTTTGAATATTATGAGCTTCTGCATAAACATAAAAATATTAAATCACAAGACAATGGCAAAAGAAACGACGAAAACCACATACGATTATTAATATCGTTGAATTCAAGCATTTCAAATATAATCTCTGTCCCATGTAATGGATGATACCATTGTCGTATATTTTAAATACTAATTTATTTATTTACAGTGATTAAGACTATTTTATATATTTAGACTATATTAAGACTATAAAAGACTACATATAGTATATATTTAATAGTTAGTATAATATTTAGAATATATTAAGACTATTATTTATATTTTACGATGACTAAGCGTATATAATAGCTAATAAATTAATTATTATTATATTTTTTACAAGTTTTGCTGCATTGCTATAAAAAGACAATTTCTATAGCATTTAAGTAGCTAAAATGTTTAGAACTTAAAAATTCGTCTTATTTGTACCATTTACTTTTTATTTTTAATGCATATTAAATGAGATGAGAAAAAGAAATGCTTAAGAAAATCGTGTCATATATTTATAAAATTACCTTGGGAAATTTTTATATACCAGTATAAAAAGTATGCGGTTAACTCATAAAAATAAGTCTTTTAAATGGGCCAACTTTGTGTTAAACCGACAGATTCTCTTCGTCACGTTATAAAGTTTTTGTTTGATTTATCGAGTCGATTTAAACTCCTGTTTAAAATCACTTAACGAGAGTAACCACGATTCGACACAAAACCTTCGTGCTTATAAAATCGTCGCGCACCCGAGCAGAACAAAATGAAAAAAAAAAAAAGGAATGGAAACCCGCAAAAACTTGCAAAAAAAAAAAAAAAGAACCAAAAGATATAGACATATACATCACCTTAAGCAAGACGAAAATCTCAAAGCCAGCCATGAGTAGCATCGCAGCGGCGCTGAGCGCGGCGAGAGGTAGAGCCCAGGGCTGCTGCCTGATCAGCGGCTGATGGGCCGAGGCGCCGATGCGGGGATCCTCGGGTGGCGTCCCGATTCCCGGTGGACGATGGTAGATCGAGAGGCCGCGATTGCCGGAGGCCGGCACGCTAACGACGCTGGCCACGCTGCTCGGCGCTTCCGCGTCCTCCTCGTGCCGATGGCGATGCTGTTGGGTTCTCGCGTGATCCGAGCCGGTTTGCTGGGGCCCTCGCGTACTCGCCGTCGGCACCAGGAAGAACTCGGTCGACAGCTCGCCGGGGCCGACAACCGCCCGTTGCTGCTGTTGCTGCTGCTGTTGGCGTTGCTGCTCGTGCTGCTGATGATTCGCGCGCTGCTGCACCGGACCCCCGTCCAAGCGACGCGAGCCCGAGGCCGTTTGCAGGTACTGGCCCGAGGCCGCTACCGCTGCCGATAAGATTATCGGGCTTAGCTTCATTTTCCTTTATTTTTCTTTTTAGCCTTCTTTCTTTACTTTGTAAATCTTCGTCGACTTTTTCTTGGCGAGGTTGCGACCGATGGGTAATCACCGAATACCTTCGACTCTTCGATCCATCAACTCTGCGATTTTTTGAAATTTCTCGCGTGCAAAGTAATTGCCAATTTTCTTTTTTTTTTTTTTTATCTTTTATCACGCAGACTCGTTCGCGAAGTCGAGCAAAGAAAAATGATCGACTGCTTCCTTGTCACGAATTGAAATGTCGCGGAACGGTCTCAAAGTATAAAACAAAATCAACTACGATAGCAATCGCATTCGTCATTATTTTCAGACTTTAGTGGATAGGCTTAGGAAACAACGACTTCCGTGGTCTATTTAACTTCCAGCGACGAATTTCCGAGCAATTCAATGGTACAACAATACCGCACGCGCGTGGTGGTTAGGGCTAAAAAATCAGTTAGCTCGTCGGACTTTATCGGTAGCGATAGAGGAGCGTCGCGTCCTGGCTGGACCTTCGCTTTCGCGACAGCTCGGCCGCCCCCGTCGTCATCCTGCGCGCTAACTGCGTTCTCGCGTGCGAGAGAAAGAGAACGAGTGCGCGCGTACCCAAGGGGAGATGTATCGTCGTCGCCCGGAGCGAAAAGGTTCTCGACCGAGATATGGATCGGTTCTTCCCTTTTTCCGTCTCTCCGTTTCCCTCTTTCTCTCTCTCTGTCTCTCTCTCTATCTTTCTTGGCTTTTCCTCCTAACTTTTTTTACTTTATTTCTTTATCTCTTTATTTCTTTCTTTGGCCGTTTGTTCGCTGCTAATTACGAGCCGTGTTGCGATGCGCCGGAATGAGGAATCGAGCGAGCATTTTCCGCTGCTCCTTTTCTAGCTCTCTCTCTCTCTCTCTCTCTCTCTCTCTTTCTTGCGAGTGGTCTTATAGTTGTTACTCGAAACGCTGATTAATGCACACTCCTCGTTTCCTCTCCCTTTCTCGCGGAGGACTCGATAATTTTTTTCTCGCTTTTTAAGGCTTCTAATTGAAAGTCATGTTTATGTAATTATTATCGAATTGGCCTATTACGCACCGTGTATTATTTAATTAATGCATTAAACTTGTTTCTCCAACTTTTTCCTAATTGGTCCTTAATTAATATTACTAAGATATTTTAACGAAAATTTATTATTATGTTTACTGGTATAAATTTGTCTCTAACGATAAGACGTATACTTTGTTTGGCAAATTGACAAAAAAAAAGTATGAGTAAAATAATAATGGCAAAACTTTACGAGAAAAATAAAAAATAAATCTCGCGTTTAACTTATCGCACTTTATTTTATCATCACAATCTCGATGATGGTGTAAAGCACGTGCGTTATCTCCCGTTAGCCGGTTCACCTTCCAATGTCCTCTTTGAACGAAAAATTGAGCGAAATGCAAACTGCTACCATAAAGGAACACGCGAGCATGTATGTACGTGTAAGTGTGTACTTGTGTGTCTATGTACGCGCGTGTGTAGATCCCGTGACACAAACCGCGGAGTGTGCGGGCACCGTCCTTTTTCTTCTCGTCGTATACGTGCTCGTATCGGTTATCTCTTTCTCTTGCACTCGGTACTCGAGAGCGCACGCGATGAGAGCCGCGCGCGTGTCTGATACGTTCTCCTAAGGAGTCGCGCGCCGACTAAAGCCGGAGACACCGACTCGGTGCCGGCGTAGTCTCTCGCTCGAGTACGTAGATACACTCTCTGTCTCTCTCTCTCTCTCTCTCTCGCCGCACCGCGGGGAACAGAGTGGGCTGGAAAGGAGTTCCGTCTCCGGCATTATACGCGAGCGCGCTCGCCACAGACGCTCGGACGACTTCGACGACGATGCTGACTCTCTCTCTCTCTCTCTTTATCTCTCTTTCTCTCTCCTTTTCTATCTATCCTTTGGGCTCCGTTTTAACGGTGGGGGCCCGCACACATGCACACTCAGCGGACGTACGTGCTGCAGTCGCTCGTCGTGCCAACGAGACACGAAGAAGAGGGAGAGGCAGAGCTGGAAGCTTAAGAAACCGAACCAATATATGCTCGCGAGAAAGAAAGAGTGAGAGAGGAAGAGGAGAAAAGAGCAAGCGAGCAAAGGACCAATGTGTACGGGCGCGAGATGGGATGAGCTAAAGGAAAAAGAAAAAGAAGAGAGAAGAGAAAGAGAGAGAAAGATGGGTAACCGACGAAACCTGCAAAAAGGAACAATGGAAAAAAGAAGAGAAGAAATATATAGCAAGGAACATATAGGCACGAGGAACGAAGAGAGAGAAAGAAAGAGAGAGAGAGAGAGAGAGAGGAGAGAAAGAGATAGAAAGGACAACAAGATAAATGCGAGGGAAAAGAAGAATTAATAAAAAGGAAGATAGAGTGGAGAGAGAGCGCGAGGAAGAGAGAAATAAAGGTAATATAACGTATACGCGCGCGCGGGAGGAAGAGAAGCGGATAGAGTGACAGATAAGAGAAAGAAAAATGAAGGGTAAGAGAGGTACATTGTAGAAAAGCGCGCAAAAATGAGGAGAAGCACGGGAGAATAGAAAGGTGATGCGAATGATCCTCCACGGAACGGACTCGAAATTGTTTACGGAACGTGCAAGAAGTACGTATAGATGTACGCGGGAGACTAAAGAGGAAGAAAGATAGAGAGAGATAGAGAGAAAGAGAGAGAGAGAGAGAGAGAGAGAGAGAGAGAGAGAAAGAAAGAGGTAAAAGGACGAAAGAGCTTTGCGGGATAGTTCGTTTAAAATGAGAAAGCGCAAAATTGATTGCGAAAAGGAGAATGCAAGAAGTTACAATTAGACGGTGAATAATGGGGATGCGCGAGATTGTGCGTCTGGATGAGAATGAAATGGAAAATTATGCGAATGATTAAAAGTACAAGCACCAGGTTTTGCACAAAAGAAACTTGGAAAATTTTATTTCGTAAAACAGAGAAATGCGGTAGCGCGTAAGGGATTTTTAGCAGTATGCAAAACGGTGATAAGAAAAAAAAAGAAATTTTATTGAATTATAAAAAGCGAAATAAATAATATTTAGGAATAAAAGAAATTGTATAAAATAGAAGAAGAAAAAAAAATTATTCGTGCGAATAAAGCAGAAAAAAATGCGAAAAATGTAAAAAAGAATCTGAATTTAAAAATAATCAGTAAAACCCATAGAATCCTAAAAGAAAGAGAAAAAAAACAGGTGCAGACAGAGAGAGAGACGAAGAAAGAGAAGAAGAGCAAAAGAAACGAAAGAGGCAAGAAGAAGAATCGAAGGACGTGGCGAGAGGTTGTCGGTATATAAGTACAGGACGGCAGGGATTGGCCAAGGATATGTACATTTACATATCGGTATGTAATAACCTCGAAAAAATTTCAACAATGGACTGCTCTCGCGCGAGCGCGAGAGGCAAAGAGAGAAAGAGAGAGAGAGATGCAGCTTTAACCCGAGATATGTTACACGCGCCGAAGAAGCGAAGGAGAAGAAAGAGAGAGAGAGAGAGAGAGAGAGAGAGAGAGAGAGAGAGAGAGAGAGCGAGACAAACGTGATCGGTTATACGGTGTTTCAACAGGGCTTAGGTTTTTTCGCTTCTTTTTTACAAGTGTCGTGGACCCGTTGGTCCGTGTATTTTGCCCGCGCATATATTTTTTTACCCTCGATTTCGCCTCTCTTCGACTTCGGCAAGGAGAACGAAACTCTGTTTTACTTTTTTCTTGTTTTTCTTATCTTTTTTTTTTTTGTGTATTAGAAACCGATATGAAAATATGATCGATGGAAGATGTCTGAGGTATTCGTACCTTTTTCTTATTAAAGTACACATTAATGTAAAACGTCGATCATTAAAGACTTGAATAATATTATTTATATTTGAAAAATATGTTTTAATCTTTAAAAAATGACATTGTCTGTGATGAAAAATTAAATAATTTAATCTTAACAATACGGTCTTTCGATTCAAACAAAAAAAAAAAATTAGTGCTTAAGTTTTTGGATGACATAATCTAAATATAACGACGTATATACGTACGTAGTACTAGCATAAATTAAATCAGCATGTAAGATCGTTCGCAACATACATAAAAAATAAAATGAATCAAGACGCTCATTACGTCTTTCCGACATGTACAACTCATCGGAGGTCGTGCAATAGCAATTCGTGTTTAAAATAAACGACAAATTTTCTTATCGCATAAAAAAAGCGTAAGCTTGAAACATTCCTTAATCGTTACGAAAAACTTTCTTCTAACGTATACAAAGAATCATTAGCGACGTCAAATCCCATCCCTTTCGAGAATTATCCGAGCCATTGCCGTTGTCCGATGCCGTTATGTACATCGGCGACGCATCCCACCAAAAATGACACTCTAAATAAAGCTTCTTCGTAAGGAGAAAAATGACATTTCTTCTTCGCTCTCCATACCTCGTACCTTTAACATCGTTTACGATTTTCATCGATCTCCGACTCCAAACTGTTTGTCCAACACCGGCTAACTGTCGATAAACTTTTGTTTGCCTTTCGTTCGCTCGGCCGCTCGTTTTTTCATACGCGTAACTATCCGAGTCCGAGTATGACTCGGCGATGTAACGCACCGATTCGTACAAAGGTGACTTTAACGCTTCGTCATCCCTCGGACGTGTGCCGAGGAATTTGGTGCTTGCGCGGTAGAGCTGAGCGACGCGTACAAAGCTACCGCGAGCGATCCTTTTCCTTTCGTTCCACGCCCAGCGTACTTATGCGCGTATATAACGCGTGGGCAGAAGGACAACGCGGTACAACATCGTCATCTCGCGCTTGCTTTACCGATCGTTTGTATGTATATGTATATGTGTGTATATATATATATATATATATACATGTTATGTGCGCATAGACACATCTTGCCAATCGCTTGTAACGTTTAAAGTCAACGTACCTTCGCTCCGATAACCGTTAATCGATGCGCCTCATGCGCGACTTTTGTACTTTTATTTTGGTTCTATTTCTCTCTTTTATTTTTCTTTCTTTTTTTTTTTTTTTTTTTTTTTTTTTTTTTATCTTTTTACTGTACACCTTCTAAGTTTTGACGCACGTATATACACGCGATGAATTTCTCGACTCGTCGATTACTCGAATGAAAACACGACTCTATATTCGAACGGTTTCATTTGTAAGACGCGGCTATCTTACAGGCTGCGCTTATAAATCGTCTGCGTCGAGCGTTACGGTTATCTCTTAGAGACGCAAATTTTGAATTATGTTCCTTTAACGCGCTCTCAACACTTTGATATTTTAACGTTAACGTTTGCAGCTTCGAGTCTTAATAAGTCGTCGTTTGTTTTCAATCCCGAAGAATAAGTAACGTAATTAGTTTTTTTTTTTTTTTTTTTTCTTAAAAATGTTGACGTTTTTATTAGACGAATTAAACTGTATTAAAATTGTCTTAAATTAAAATATTTATAAAATAATTATTGTCATTCAAATTTGAGATCAATCATTTAAAAAAAATTTAAAAGGCGAGAATATTTCGTGTATTCTCGTGTATGAGAAAATAACATAAATATTTAAAATTTCATTTAAAAGTGTTGAATAAACTATAAATTATTTAACTAAAATAGTATCATTAAATAATTTTAATCGTCCATGTCATTTTATTCAAAAAAAAAAAAAAAATTGCTTCATTAAAAAACTTAAAAACGATCGCACGTTGCACACATACATTATAACTCATTGAAAACGTCTAAAAATTTACAGCCCCGTGTAAATGCATTTTTCGAGTCAAAATCGTAATTTGTTGATAAATCGTGAAATATTTACTCTGTATTTATTTTTCAACTACGATAACGTGCAAACACACCGGGGCAACGTAGTACACGTATGATTAATCTTTCGCTTAAATCATCCAAACGTTTGTTATTTTATACACCGATTTCAAAAGTCCAGCAAGTCATACTTCATGCGAACCCGTAAATCGTCGTACACGCGGAATTATATATAGCGCTTGTTTATATGTACACAAAATATGCGAATCCTAAACGTCGCGCGATCTTTAGCTTCGTTAAACGTTCGGTATATATATTTAACGACATTTATAAAGAGACTGTATAGCTTAGTAATTTCGAGAAGCGAAAAACAATTGTTCTGTCTCCGTATGCGGAGAGCTTTGAATTCCGTTCGATAAATCTCTTCTTTCTTCTCCGCCTTCATTCGTATATATATATATATATACAATGTACGCGCGCGAATACGACAGATACACGCGTACGTACACAAGCATAAGGGTTACATTTGCGTATGAAAGTGTGCATGTGTACGCGGAAAGCCAGCCAACTACATTTCGGCGCAACGACCTCGCGAACGCACTCGGCCTCTCCTTATATATATGCGAAACCGGACGACGGTGTACATTTGCATTTTTCGGTCGTACGAAACGGAAGTAGACAGTACCCGAGGACGGAATCGTCGTTTGTCATTCGTCGAGATACAGAGTGAAAGAGAGAAAAAGAGAGAGAGAGAGAGAGAGAGCTTTAGCGATTTAACGCGGTACTGGATATACATACTCGGGTTAACGGTTTTGGCCGCGTTTTACAAATTTGCGTAAAGAGCGACTACCGCGTGTACGCGCCGTCCATTGTACACGCGTTGCGGCGAGCCGCAATTTAAGACGAGTACTTCTTCCTTCGGAGACAGAGAGAGAGAGAGAAAGAGAGAGAGGGGGAGAAAAGTTGCTCCACGGCGGCGAACGCGCGTGATTCTTCTTTCAATACGCGTGTGCGCCTGAATGAGAATTGAAAGGATAATAGAAGCGTTGCGGAGGGTATTCGAATAAAAACTCACACCGTTTGTTTTTGTAAATTACGTATATTCTTGGGGTTTAATACTTATCGCGCTCAGAACAAATGAAACGTGATATGTGTTTGGTTTAGCTTTATTAATTTTTTGACATTGATTATCTTCATTATTGATTTGTGATATTTTCGTTCCGTATTTTATAAATTCACTTATTTCAAATAGATTCGAAAATTTTATTGAAAAATTTTTTTTTCAATTTAATCATTAATTACAAGTAATGGTAAATAATATGATTATCCGTAGATATATATATGCATAATATTTACATTTTATATTAAAAGATACATAAATAATAATTTTAAAATATCTATTGATTGAGTACTGCATTTTTTGCCTTTTTCTGCTTCATTTCATAAATTTAATTTTTTGTTCAAAGTAAAAAAAGAAAAAAGTCAAATTCCAGTAGCCTAGCTATAAAATATAAAGTACACAATGCAGTTGAAAAAATCAATCTATAATTTCAAATACGAAGGATTGTAACGGTCAGAATAGTAATAAAAAAAAGCTCGTCATCGTCTTTTTATGTACAAAAAGTTATCAATAAGCGATAAGAAAATATTTGTTCTCTATAGAGGGAAAGAGAAAGAGAGAGAGAGAGAGAGAGAACAAAGCCGTACGCGAAATCGAATACCATTGGATCGAAGGTGTCAATACGCAACACCTCGTCGCTCGATAGAATATAACATCGGCATGCGATAACTTGACAACAAAAAAAAAAAAAAGAAAGAAAGAAAAAAGAATAATCGAATTTCCGACACGTCTTCGCATTGCACACGCACACACAAACACACACAAAGACACACCCACACGTAAGCGAGTACGTGGAACAAACTGTCCCGCTGGGTTCGCAGCTTTCTCCAAGCGAAACCGAAGGTGTACTCGGCATTTTATTAACTCTCTCGCGCATACATTCGTATGACGTAAGCATTAAACCCACGCGCGAACTCGCGATCCAGTTGATCTAAGACGACGTCGATCACTTTTTCTCTATTATATCAAATATAACCAATGCTCGGAACAACGGATATGGTATATACGTATACACGTAGAACGAGGAGAAAACAAAACGCTCGCGGCCTTATTAAAACCCGCGATATTGTATCCTTCTCTAATGTCTACCGGTACACATTACGAATCTTATCTTTTTCTCATCGTCTTTATTTTCTCTCTCGATATTTCTCCCCGGATTCTTAATTTACATAATACAGGCACTTTTTACTCGATAGATATCTACAAATACACGAGATAGAGAAAGAGATAGAGAGGGAGGAAGGGAGGGAGAGAGCATAAAGGTAAGATTTGAATTTTCGATGATCTATGTATTTGCGGATAGTCGGTCTTTTGACTTTTGTTATGCAATTGTTATCGAGAGAATTGGAGAAATCGCGGCGCTCGAAGAACGATAACTTACGATTTTAATACTCCCGATACCGAGATAATAATTAAATGTCTTTTTTTTTTTTTTTTTTTTTCTTTTCTTTTACCGTTGGATAATAGAGATATTGAAAATGCTTTTTTTGTGATAAATTAATTTTGTATCGATAGGTATAGAATATTTTTGATCATACGTAAAATTGAAACGTGCGCTTGCGCATTAGAAAGTTAAAATAATTTAATAAATCATAGATAATTTGACAGATTTATAGAGATGATAGAGACGTTAACTAGAGAGCCAATATTTTTAATAGTCTACTAAAAATTATTATAATACGTCATTAATTTGGTACACCTTTTTATAAGCTATAATTAAAACAACAATAAAATTCTCCTTTCATCTTACTGTAAATATAAATATATAAAACTATGTACATCATTAGATGATCATAATAATAAGAAAATAAATATATAATTAAAAAGATTATAATTATATAACAATGAAGTATTTTATATAATGTTTTTATTTATTTGCAAATTTTTTAAAAATATTTATAAGTTCTTGAGCAAAAGTAGAAGATTTTAAAATTGTTTTACGACGTCCGTCGAAAATTTGATTTTTTATTAGACAATTTTTACTTTGGGTGTTGAAAGCATTCGAATTTTTTTATTTAGAACTTCCATTAATCATTTCTTTATTATTTCGAAAACTAAATAACCTTATGTAATGAAAATATTTAGATTAGATATCAAAAAAAAAAAAGTAGTATAAAAATGAATTCCTTTATAAAATATCTTACGTTTTAAAATTAAAGGCATTATGAAACATTTTATTTATTTAACATTTTTAATAAAAAAAATTTTTGATTTTATTTTTTTCTATGAATTATTCTATATTTTATCCGCGTCTTTTTTTTAAATTTGATCGCGTTGCACGAATTTTTTTTTAGATTTCTAATAGAATATGAATAATTCCAAAATGCATTTTATAATCTCAAAAAACATTAATGAATTATTATATTATTTTTTAAAATATAAAAATGATAATTTAACGATGGAAAAGTCAATATGCCTAAAAATCATTATACCCATTCCAATTTAATTATTCGTAGTCATTCTTTATATCTTATAAATATTCTCATCGCACAATTATAGAATATCTAACGAATACGGTCATCGATGAGTTTTTTCCTCTTATCACTCTCTTATCATCTTCTCTTTTTCCTCCCATTAGCTCATAATAAAAGTGCAAATCCATCGATTTTCGCAAAACTATATATATATTCATCATCATATAAACAAAAACGGTCATCAGATGCGGGGAGGGATGGCGATCGGAATTCGTCGTGGGCTGTTTAGCAAGCGACGTGGATTTCGAAACTCGAGGAATCCTCTTTTAAGCCGGGCGGTTACTACGTTCCAAGAATCCGAAAAGCGCGGCGCGCGAACAAAAAGAGATACGAAGGAGAGAGAGAGAGAGAGAGAGAGAGAGAGAGAGAGAGAGGCCTCGGCGAAGGGCCCTATAACACCGCTACATTGCAGCAGCGTTACCACACAGTTGTTGCCGTCGTCTCGTCGAAACGACGAGAACGGACTTCGCTCCGAGACTTTGAGAGACGCGGCAACCGGTTTCCCCTTTCGTTCGGCTCTTTCTCTCCTTCTTTTTTCGATGAACAGAGAGAGAGAGAGAGAGAGAGAATGAGAGGTTAAAAACTGAAATAAAGTCATGGCTGAGCTCACGTGCACATACACACACATGTATTCATATAGACTATATAGCCCCTCGTCCTTTTGGAGGTAATATTGCCGTCCTGACGATAGTCGTAATTGCCGGTCGATAGGTCGGGATTGATCGTACGCCTCGGAGGTGCATTCGTGTATATATATATATATATATATATACTCACGCGTTGTGTGTATGCATACATAAGCTATGTGCGCGCACTTACTCTTGCACGGGACGATGGGGAAAGAGCAGCGAAAAATTCGATAAATCTTTGCTGATTTCTGAAGGCCGAGATGTGCGCGTGCAAGCCGCAATCATATTACAACGCTTCGAGCGTTTTTGCATAACGAATCAATCTAAATATGCATATACTTTTTTTTTTTTTTTTTCAATTTTCTTCGGTTTTTCATTTTTGTTATATCTTTTACTTAATTTTCTTTTTGTCAATTTTATTTCGTTTAAATTAATAAAGTAACGTCGTTTTTTTCGATTTGCCTCGTAATAAGAATATTATGTTTCATTCAAATTTATGCAGAAATTCAAGTATATGCAGGTAATGCCATTAATAAAACATAATTTTGAAATTTCATACTTCAGATATAGAAGCAATTATATATCTGTTTAAAAATATTCCATCATTAGTTAGTGATAATGCCTACTATTAAAAATATCGTATATCACTTACCGAATATAATTTTAAAAAGAAAATAAATTGGCTTTATAAAAAATAAAATTAATGACATTAAAAAAAATTTAACTTTTCTAGCTGTACAAAGTTCCACTCAATTTTTGTCGTGTATATTTCTGTGAAAATATTACGATTATTATTTGGTAGCTATTCTCAAGTCTTGAATTTTATAAACATTTATAAAATACTATTTTATTTATTCACAAAGTAAATTATCAGGTTAACAATTTATATTACGATAAATATTTTAATGAATAAAGTAAAAGTACTGCTGTAAATTCCTAAATTATAACTCAAGATAATAAAAAATGTAGTTAACTAGAAAATTAAATGCAACTATCTACGTATGGAATTGTAACAAATGTAAAAAAATTATTAAAAAATAACTTTGAAATTTAACAGAAAAAAAAAAAAAAAAAAAATTACAAGAAAATATGAAAATTATTATCGAGTATATCCCGCGCTTAAAATTATGTATAATGATTGAGGGGTGTTGCATCTTAATTGCTCGCGGTTATTATCTTATAAGATTATCAAAATAATAAAACATATTAAATATGTAGAAAAGTTGTAAAGCTGCAAGAGGGACATAAGAAGGAAACCTTGAACTTTCTATAACCTTTCAAGGATCTTTCAAAATCAATTTTATTTCTTTCCATTAATAAATAAATACTTCTTTTTCTTTTGAAGAATCATAGAAATAGAATTTTACATGAAAAATTAATTAAAAATTTAATAACTTATCGAGTTTCAATAAATATTTAATTTTACGAAAATATATAGGATGCAATCGACGAGATATCTAATGTTAATGATGAGTTAAATTTTATTAATTCTTGTGCTAATGCATACTGTACATACACTGGATTATACTATTTACGAAATAACATTGTGACAAAGCATAATTATGTAGAAAACTAATAATTAAACAATACATTTTTTATACATTTTATGTCATTTAAAAGTATATTTTTCACTTACAAAAGAAACAAATTAAGTAACGACATTAATTCAGTAAAATTTAATTCTGAAAAAATTTTGTAGAAATTAATATCAAATTTTATGTAATTAAGAACCAATAATTATCCCTTATTTTTTAAACAAAATTGTCAGCTCATTAAAATTTTTATTCCAATTTTTCGATTCTATGCTTTCCATCGCTTTCAATTAAAAATCGTTTATAAAACATTGATTCATCAATATTTCAAAATTCAATAAACATTCCTTACAAACATTCCTCGATTAAATTTATCGATGCGTAAAAATCAATTGCAATAAGGCAAAAACGAAAGAAAAAAAAATAAAAAAATAAAAAAATAAAAAAAAAAAAAACAAAAAAAAAAAATAAACAAGTTAAAAAGCAAGCAAATAGTCAATGAGATTCAGCGAAAGTGTTTATTTTATTGGAACTGTTTTTCTAGTATTTGAAATAACATGAGCGCACTTTACTTATTCCCATACTATTATTCTCCTTTCTTGTTTACTTCCAATCTATCTCGTACTTTCCGAGAGACCGGTCTTCTGACTTTGGAGAAAACACATTTGATCCTTTTTTTTTTTTTGTTCGCCATGGCAAAAAATTGTGGCTTGCAGTCGTCCTTCGAGTAGACTACCAATGATATGCCATGTTGAATTTGGATTAGAGATCAAGGGCTTTTTTTTTTTTTTTTTAAACGCGTCGTTGCCTTTCTCTTTTTATTTGAGAATCGAGAATTTTATAAACTCGAACAGACATATTTTCCTGTAAAAAATATCCGTTTTACATTGTCGTAAAATTGTTTTTATATAAGGAATAATAATATGACTGTATTTTGAGACATACGTTTACATTAATGTAACATTTTTATAATTTCAGTTTTAATTGCATTTTAAATAAATTATCAAAATGACATGTAATTGAATAAAAATCAACGATGTAATAAATCTTTAAAATGAATAATTATTCTGCTTGGCAGAACTGTAACTCATAATTTATTTGTTGTTATATGTGGAAAGTATGAGATAAAATACACAATTCAATTGTAAAAGTTACAATAGGATAAAAAAAAATTTTCTAATACTAGTTCTAAGAAGTGATTTATGTAAACTTGGATATTTTAATGCAAATCTAAGTAAATAATCTTCACTTACAAATTACACCGAATTGGAATAATCGTGCAAATAATTTATAATTCTGGTAACATCGATTAAATATTAAATACATATACATATTAAAATTTTTATAAATAAAATATAAAATACTAAATAATAAAATTCTACGTGCTTGATAATATAATAAAGTTTTTAAATGGCAAATAAATTCTGAGAGATGCAATTAAAATTTCAAAAATATATGTAAGTATTATACATTTCTTAACGGGTTACCCCCACTTGCGACTTTGAAAAAATCGATTTTTTGTTAATTGCATTTTTTTGAAGTATAAGTATCTGAGAATATGACCTGGAAATTTCAAGTCGATCCGAACAAAATTGACTGAGATATGAGCGTTGAAAGAGAAGAATTAACTGAAAGAATAAACTGAAATTAAAACTTTAAACGCGTTTTTCTCGAAATGGCATTTCTGAAGTCGGTGACCAAGATTACTCAAACACTAATGAACCGATCTTTTTGAAATTTTGTAAGCTTATTTAATACATAAAAATGTAGTCTTTAATCGTTCGATTTTTTATTTAAAAAAAAATGGCTGTTTTATAGCCAAAAAACGGCCGTTTTTTTTCGTTAAAATCAAACCATTAACTTTGACTGTCCACCATTTTGTGAAAAATGAATATTTTTTTAAATCCTTTGATTAAAGACTAGTTTATACTTATATTTAACTAAATCTATCCACATTTTTTGTTTCAAATGATCCACTTTGCCGCAATGTTGGTCACCGCAAACCGTATAAATAAAAACACTATTTCATTGGCGGCCATTTGCCACTTAACAATGTAATATTTTGCAATAAAAAAATTACTGAAAGTTCTTCAAGATGTATTCTTTAAGATGATATAATAATCGTTTAAAAAAGTTTTGTAGTTTTCTTTAAAAAAATTCATGAAAAAGGCCTTTTTTGTTGAGCTACAACTGGGGGTAACCCCTTAAACTATCCTATTTGCAATCGAAAAAAGACGAAAAAAAAATATTTTCAAGCTGAATTATGTGTTTTTTTTTTAATTTAACGACAGTTAATTTCTTGAATATTTTCTAAATAATGTATAAAATTTACTTTTTAAAATTAATTTTCAAAAGTATCGTTAAAATTAAAACTTTTATAAAATATCGTAAAATATTTTAAATACGTTCAATGAGAAACAATGAATCATGCCTGGTCAAAACTAAACGCACAATTGTTAATTTTAAAAATCAATTTTCCAACGTATTTGCATGATATTGCGTTATTTGATAAACAGCGACATAAAACAGCGGCCAATTAAAGGCTCGGGCTTCGCAACCGTCAAAGAAAAACCGTAGACGGAACACACCCATGCGATTTTCCCGTTAACTCGGCGAGTATAATAAACCTCGAGTACACGTAGTAAAAGCCTCGCGCGTGATGTATCTATTCGTCGAGAAAATTGTCGCTCGAAATCGAATCGTAAGATTCTTACGCGGGAACGTCGATATCGCACGCGTATGAATGTGTCGTATCCTTACAGTAACACACGCATCACTTCGCCGCGGCAACAAATCGCTCGCGTGTTATACCGAGAGTCACGCGCGACGTGTACATATACTATATACACACAAGTGCGCAATTCTGCCGCCGCCATTGCTATAAGAATACGAGAGCTGTATCTTGCTCCAATCATGAAAAATTTCTCCCAGTCGTTTGATGATACCTCCGCGAGACACCAGCTCCGATAAATCCGGCGATCTTTCTTCCTTCGTCTTTTCCGGCCACTTCTCCAGTTTCTTTGATTTTTCATTCACCTCTCGTCCGCGAGACATTTCGGTTCCTCATTTCTGTCCCTTTTCGGAGTCTGCTCATTAATAAACATGACCCATGCCGCCTCGCCATAACTCGATGCATAAACGCCGCGAAATTACTCCGAGCCGTGCATTACAACCTTAAACGACGCCGTTTATAGGAGAAAAACGGAAAGCGTATAGGAGAAGACAACAAAGAGGAATAGGTAAAGAAAGAGCGAGGAGGATGAAAAGGGAATTCTCGAATTGCGAAGAAGAGAATATTTTACATCGATGGATATTCGAACCTTGAAGACTTAATCATTTTTTTTAAGCTACTGCTAATTGTGTGTACTAATTTATATACCACGTTATATTCCACAAAATGTATAAAAATTTTAAATTTATAAAGTGTCTCACAAAACGAGATATATTTATGTTTACGAAAAAGAAAAAGAAAAAGCATCTTAGTATATCCTACAGATTCCAGGGCTTTTGTCGATTCTTCCAACGGTAGCGAATTTTTTATACATATATATGTTGCAATCATGTAAGAAGCAATAGAACACCGAGAGAAAAGTCGCTCCGGAATCTCAAGCAAAGCGATATACGTACGCGAATGTAAAAGAGTCAAAGAAAGAAATAAAAAAAAAAGAAGAAAAAAAAGAGCAGCGACGAAAGTAACGAAAGCGATGCACAGAGTACACGCGAAGAAGATTCGTTTGTCGGATAACGGTGTGACGGTGGCGCGCGACTATATATGTATGAGCTCTCTCTCTCTCTCTCTCTCTCTCTCGAGTTTCGCGCGCAAACGAGAATAGACGCGGAAAACAGTCCATTCAAATCCTACGTATATACAGACGCGTGTTCGTGTACACACATACGTACGTGCACGTGTATAAGTATCGCCAACGAATATCGAATGGGAAATCCGTGAGATTATCGCGAGTATATACGAACGAGCGACTTTCCTCTACCCGTTCTTCCATCGATTTATGAGAATCCGTTTCGAATGTACACCGATGCTCGAGAAAAATACGATCCTTTACCGCGTTACTATGTTGCGCTGGTGTTTTATCAATTCCTTGGCTGATTTGTCGTGCTAGGCTATAGATTTTTAATGGACTCGCACGATTGTTGGCTGATTTCGTAAATTTACGAAACGCCTACGCAAACATTTGGATTTCAATTAGTGCCCAACAATGAATGCTTCAAGTAGTAAAATTTTTACTTTCGATGACGTTTTATTTGTAAGATGTAACAAACGCTATTGAGTAACTTCGGAAAATATTATATTTTATAAGAAGTAAAGATATAATTTAATTGATAATGGAGTTAATTTTTTTTTTTCCCATTATTTATTGTTAATAGATTTAAAAAATTAGAAATATATTTTTAATATTTTAAAATATTTATATACAAATTTCAATTTCTTATCAATGTTGAGGATTTTAAATCGCTAATTTACAACTGAATTTTTTTCTTTACGGTTGAAAATTTTTATGTATTCAAATTTTCTTTAAATAACATATGCAAATAAAATAAATAATTGAAAATTCAATATTTCAAGTTTATTAATATTTTGTTGGTTAAATTTATCAGTGAATGTACCTCAGCGACACAAGCAAAATTAATATTTGTTAAAAATTTTCATCCATCTTTTGTATCACGAAATAATCGTAAAACATTTACATTATAAGATACGTAAAAATTTAAGATACTGTAATTTCGCCTCAAACTATAATTCACCTTTTACTTTCGGAAATTAATTGTTGCGAACAAAAAAAATCGTAATTACAACTCCTTATAAGAATTTACGAAGATTGATTTATCTTCGATTGATGAGTAAAAAGTCTTTGAACCTCGTCAAACTTTTTTTTTTGTTGCAATTTTCGAGCTTTTATAAATGTTTAATATACCATGAAATCATAATGTAAAATAATTATTCTGACAATTTATCGATTCTTTTTTCTTTTCTAAAAAAAGAAGAAAATCTATCAATCCATCAAAAATTAAATTTTTATTCAATATCTGAAAAAAATCAATTTATTTTCTCAAAAACAATAAAATTAATGAAATTCGTTAAAATCTAAGACATACACACACATACACACGCACGAGACGGAAAAAAGAACCACTTTGAGGCGCAAGAGAAAAAAAAAGAGAACGAAGAAGAGTATACGAGCGCTCGTAAGAGACGAAAAGGGAGAGTTATTTTTTTCTCAGCTTGGCACATTGCACACATACCCATGACCGTGGAAAGAGAGAGAGAGAGAGAGAGTTTATCGTTTCACGTTGGGCCCCGTTTTTCAAACCGCTTGTTTTGTTTTACGCGCTTTTGTCTGTCCGTCTCTCTCTCTCTCTCTCTCTCTCTCTTTCTCTCCTTATTCCCGGTGAAATAAAATTTCGACGTGAAATTCATTGCGAGAGTTTTCGGAATACCACAAAACAAAAAAAAAACAAAATAAAACTATATGCAGCTTTTAAGATAAGTCACGAGGAACGGATAAGCATGAATGAGGACATTTATAATCCGTGCACGGGCAGATTCGTTAAAGCTCTTATGGAATACGTCATTCTTAATTAGTGTGTAATTGCTCTCTTCTTCTTTCCTTTCATTTTTTTTTTTTTTTTTTTTTAAACCTGTTTAACGCATCTTCTTATTTTGCGTTTATTTTTTCGCGGTATTACATCGATTTTCTTGAATTTTAAACGAGCGAGCGTTGCGAAAAGATAGAAAAAAATATTTAAAAAAATGTAATTGAACGTCGATAACGTGCCGAAGGATTTTCATAGCGTGCTTCGTGTTCTTTTTTTTTTGTTTTAATTTTAATTTTTAACATTTTTATATTTTATTAGATAAATCTTATGAAAATGTAGCGTTGAAATTTATTAGACAACTAGTTGTTTAAAACTTAATTAACGCTTCAATGAATAAATTAATCTCTAATCACTTAATAGATAAAATTTTTCATACTAGACATCGAAGCTTTTATTCCTAATTATTATTTTATTTAATTTCATCTTTAACAATGCCGTTGATGGTGTAAAATTTTTCCAATAACTTTTGTCGCAATAATTTTTATATTTTTTAGTATTTTTTTAAAAAAGTTTGATTAAAAAATCAAGCATTGATTTTGATTGTCAATAAATTACTTTATATTATCTTTTTACAAATATATTAAATATTTAAAAATTATCGTAATTTTACGTTATTTTAAAAATATCACGAAGGAAATTCTTTTGGGTTTTATTAAAGATAAAAAAAAATTATTAATCACGCATTGTATTACTGACTTTTTAGTGAAATTTTCTACACAGTTGAAAAATTCTAATTGAGAAATAAGATTTTCCATTATTTTTTTACGGTAGATTTATTAAATTCGAAATCGTTTTGTTATCGTAATACTTCTAATTTTTCGCGCCATTAAAAAAGAAAATAGCAATAAACTATTAAATTTCTAACCAATAAGTGTACGAAGAAAAATAATAATTATTGCAAAGAGTAGGTGAAAAGCCACAAAAAATAAACCGAGCGGTAATTGATTTTCCGTTAGATTTTCTTGCCGCGCGCGCCGTACAGCTCTATGGCAATAGATTATAAGCAATGGCCATAAGTAGTAACGTCACAAGTCAGTCAGCCAAGCCCTCGCACGGCAATATATCTTCATTGCTGTATCATTCCCTGTTTCAATTAGATATTTTCTCCGTGTATTCGAGATATTCCGCTCCTCGTGCTTTTATGTACGCGCGTTTGAAGTAAAAATTAAAAAATTAAAAAATTATCGTCGAAACTGTACATAAAATTCCAATGTTGAAAAAGATATTTCTTGAGATTTTATCGCATATATATATATATATATATATATATATATATATATATATATATATGCATATGTAACTAATCTAAACTTCAAACAACAATAACGCATGAACTTTATTGTCTACGTCGCGTGACTGAAAGTCTTTTTGACAAATTTTTTTGCAAAAAATAGTTGAAATTTAAGTCGCGTAAACTCGTTTGAGCTTACGCGGCGAGTATGAATTTTCTAAAACTCGGTGAGAAAGAGGCCAAGAATTAGAGGTACAACGAAAAGGAAATAGTAAAAGAATGAATAAAAAAACTCAGCTTCGCAGAAGAAGTGAGAGGAGGAGGCGGTAGAGATGGAGGAGAAAAAGGGAGAAAAAAAAAGAATAAGAAATGAAAAGGATCGTTATTATCGTCGCCCATAGGCAAGGCAGGATAAGAAAAGGTAAGTGGCGTTTTACGCGGACCTCGGCACGCTCGCGGTTATTTTCGCATTTACACGTGTGTACATTACACGTGAGCCAGTCGTTATATGCGCGTCTCTCTCTCTCTCTCTCTCTTTCTCTTCTTTTCCTCCTGGGCTTTCTTTCTTTCGCGAGTACAGAGAAAGAGAGAGAAAGAGAACTCACGCGCAATATTTATTGTGCAACCGCGATGAATTATGGGCCGTTAACGTTAGACCCGGCTACAACGTACACATACACAAGCGTGCAACACACACACACACACACACCGAAACTCGCGCACATGCACATATACGGGTACGTTTACGTATCGTACATAGGTTCCTGTATTATCTTTTTCAACGGCGAAGAAACGCACGAATTTTCTCGCGCGAATACGCGCATGTATATATACGTGCGCAAACTTGCGTGTATATACATACAACGCGCGCACAGACGCGTTAACACTGGTGTATCTGTTAGCACGTGAACTTTCTTCTTCGCGAAGGGACTAATACGCACACGTATACACAAACTTATTGATATATATATATATATATATATATATATATATATATATATATATATATATATATATATGCGTATACAGACGGAGTTGTGCGTACCCGAAGTACAAGAATCTTGCATAACACACACAAGCGAGAAGAGACCGGTGTTTTCTGTCGAAGGAATAATATACATACGAAAGATTGCCACCGCGTCCGCCGCTGAAGCAGCACCGACATACTACTATGATCAAAAAATAAGACCAATTTTTTTTTTTTTAATTCTTTATCCTTTTAAATCTATTTCTTTGCCTTCAAAGTAGTCCCCACCCGACACAGTACACTTATGCCAACGTTTTTTCCAATCCTCGAAACAGTCAGAAAAGTCTTTTTCCCGAATTGCCTTCAATTGACGCAGCGATTCACGTTTAATCTCCTCAATCGAGTGAAAACGATGTCCCCGGAGTGGTGTTCTGAGTTTATTGAACAGCCAGAAGTCACACGGCGCTAAATCAGGCGAACACGGTGGTGTGGAACGATATGAGTTGAATTTTTGGCCAAAAAACGTGATCTTTTAGGTCTTGCTTCACCTTTGGCACGATATTCGCTTGATTGATCGGTTGTTTCTGGATCGTAGGCATGTCTCATCTCCCGTAATAATGCGTTCCACGACGTTCTGCTAGTCAGAATCAGCATTTCTTCGCACACATTAACACGACGCTCTTTTTAAAAAAAATTGAGTGTTTTTGGAACCAATCGAGATTTGACGCGTTTGAAACCCAAATGATCTTTCAAAATTACTTGAATCGATCCAAATGAAATACCAACAGTATCAACAAGGTCTCTAATTGTTAACCGACGATCTTGCGACAAGCACAAGGTTTTTGATTTCTTTGATGTATTTCTCATCAGTTGATGTCGATAGTCGTCCTAGACGTTCTTTGTCTTCGACGCTGTCTCTGCCTTCTTTGAACTGTTTGTACCACTTGTAAACATTTCTTTTTGACAAATGAATTTCTGCTCACCAAAGTCTTTCTGCAACATTCTGAACGTTTCTGCACAAGAAATTTCATTGCGAAGACAAAATTTAATGCAACTTCTTTGCTCACTAAAATCTACACTATTAATACTATATATATATATATATATATATATATATATATACACACATGTATATATATACATATATATACGAGAGGACCCCGGGCTGATTTTTACAGCGAAACTTGACTTTTATTGTCGAAGGCCTTTTCTTGTAATGATATACGTGCATCTTTTGAAAAAAAAAGAAAGTAAAGGCTATATGCTGAAGAAAGATTCGCTTTACTTTATCATCGCGGTCCAGCACGGAGAGAATTGTTTTCACTTTTTTAAAGACGATTATTTCTAACGTGAACGTTTTACGAAAGGATGCTTTTGTTGCAATAAAGTATAACCCAAGAGACCTTGAAACAGTTTATGGTTCATCTTTACGAAATCTTTTTATTATTGTATATGTAATGTAGATGGAACATTTTCATGCAATTTGTTGTAAAATAATCATTTAGTAAATAATATTTTAACATTTGAATATACAATTTACTAAAATAAAAAGTAATTTTCATTAAACAAGAAAATTTCCCTTAAATTTAATAAAAAATACTATTCTTATTTTTACAAAAATATTTATGGATATTGTATTAGATAAATAATATTGTTATCTTGAAATTCCTCGCTTAAAGTAACATTTATTTATCTTAATTACAACATAAATTGAATTTTATTAATAAATTAAAAATTTTTTTTCAAACATCTAAACTCAAACGTTAAATCTAAAATTAATTGTTGAAAATTGTTATAATCCTTGAATATAGAAAATTGTATCATTTCATCCGTTGAAAACGCAATTCACAATGAAATTATTATCATCGGTTTTAATTACCTAAAGTATATATCCACGTCTTATTCAATCAATTACACATTAATCTATAATTTAACAAAATAGCAAAATGTTTTTTCACTTTATAAAAATAAAAAAGTTTTTTTAAACGATTAAAGAAAATAAATTTTAAAATAAAACTATTTTTTTCATCGCATTGAATTCAACATTCATCACCGATTTCCTAATCGTTCAAAAACTAATACAGTTTTTAATTTAAACTTGACGTATATTTTGGATCAAGAATAATAAATCCTCCGTCATAAAAACGTGTACGTAGTTACGTTATATCTCAACGTAATATATTGAAAATACATTTTCTAGCGGCGAGTAACGAAAAACGTTTGCTCACGTTAAGAATTTATTAGCAATGGCAATAATAAATACGGCGTATCAAATCTAATCACGCGACGTTCCTTAAAAAGAAGAAAATAAAAAAAAAATAAAAAAATAAAAAAAAAAAAAAAAAAAGAAAAAAGGCATCCGGGAGTTCAAGTTGCTCCTGGGTGTACCGTCGACTGAGATAACGTTGAACCACCTGAAGTAACGGTAAGCCTTCGTGGACGCGAGTATGTATTAGACCCCCGTGAACATTTTTAATTAACGCTGATGGAGAAAATACAGTATTTAATTTAGAACTTATTGACGATTATTATTTACTTTGGAAATACCGATAAATAGTTTTGTTAGAATAAAAAAAATACGTTTAAAAATTGATATTTAAAACAAAAAAAAACTTGTACGTGTTTTATTTATATTCTTATATAACACGTTTATTGGAAAAGAAAATTATTTAATTATTTTTGTTAGTTTTTTTTTTTTTTTTTTTATAAATTTTCAGATATAAAACAATTCATTTTATTATAAATTATAACCGGTTTTAAACGCTTATCTATTATATTTATTAAAAATCGTTCAATTCGCATTATCATACATCTACTGAGCTACATTTTAATTACCATATTAGAACTTTACAATTTAATAATTAACCATTGTATCGGTAAGCAATTTTATGCAAAAATTTCACGCATCGCGTCGGATATCTTGTACCGAAGGTAATTCTTTAGATGATTTTATCAATTTCATTATGTGCATCAAACGCGTTTAAATGTACAAAGTAGATTTTTATTTTTTCTTTTGCTGCTATAAAAAGTGGATCAATAACGATCTGAGGTTAAAAAAAAAAAAAAAAAAAAAAAAAAAAGACATAACTTATTCACATATTTCATCGCGATAGATTTCTTGCTATATCAAAAAGTTTTTTAACGGCACAATCGTTAAATATATACTTATTTTATTCAACAAATTAAAATTCTTGCCTCGTTGCAATGAAGTAAATTTGTCTAATAAGGCCGTAACTCCTTTACAACAATAATAGTTAAGGCCGTAAAATAATTTACTCGAAAAGGTATACAATAATAATTTCCTCCGTAATAGTGAGTACTGTTAGCGCTATAAAATGTCACGTGGGATCTTTGATTTTTAAATAAATCCGAGTGTACGAACGGCCAATGCCAAAGCGGCATAAGAGAGCCGCCTTCATTTGAATACTTGCCGATCCAGGGACATTCCACAGAAGAGACTCTCGGAAAACTTTCGTGATTGCAGTCCTGTTTACTTCGATCGGTGAAACGTACGGCGCATATACGCGCACGCTTTATCGCTGATAAAAAGTTTTAATTTTCGTTATGGATAAGCTTAGCGATCGCGACAAGGCTATTTTGGATACGATCTTTGATCCTCTTCAGTCTCTTCGTATTAATTCGAATCCAGGAAAAATTTTAAACGAAGGTATTATTTTAATAATTTAAATAATATATTGTAGCTTCGACGATTTTATCAAATTAAAATAAATAATTTTTTACGTAAAAAAAAAAAAAAAAAAAAAAAAAAAAATTTTTAAATAATTCGTCTTGTTTCATATACATCACTTTTCTCTAGAATTGATAATTTTCAAACGTCCCTTACGATATAAGTTAGTGAAATTAATCTTAAATCGCTTTATTTTTTTTTTTTTTTCTATATAATGTATATACAATGCAAATTTTTTACGTCATCTATTTAAATTTGAATTTTTAGTAATCGGCGTTGAGGAAGATTCAAACTTAAGCGACAGAGTAAAAAGCCTCGTAAATAAAGCGATTATTCTTTCGGAAAATCGAAAATTTGACGAAGCGTTAAAGCTGTTTGAAGATGCTCTCAACGAAGCTCCTCGCTCGGCGTCAATTTTAAACGATCGAGCTCAAGCTTTGCGACTCGCTGGCAGAGATGAAGGTGAGTTATAGATGTCCGTGTCGAGTAAGAGAAAAAATATTAAAAAGCATTTTTTTTAATTTAAAAAATCTGTGTGAATATAGAAGCGCTGCAAGATTTGACTTTAGCGGTAGAGTATAGCGGCGCTAAAGGTAAAGCAGGCGTGCAGGCATTGTGTCAACGAGCCGCGATTTACAAGTGCCTAGGTAAAGACGACCAAGCCAGAGAAGATTTTGCAAAGGCCGCCGAGGGTGGCTCGAATTTTGCCAAATCGCAACTCGTAGCCATGAATCCCTATGCGGCCATGTGCAACGCCATGCTGCAAAAAATGAACATGAGAATGGGAAAAAATTAATTTTTTTAATGCGAGTCTTAGCGAAACAACAAATTGAGCCATTGTTTAATGTATTATTTTTTAAATTTTTATTTTTCTAATAATTTCATGTTATCTATTTTTTTTTTTATTTATTTTTTTTTTTTCAAACTATGTTAATATAATAATATTAATAATAAAATAAAAAGTTATTATACATTATCCATAAGTATAATATTTAATACAGCTTTGAAAAAATCAACTAATACCTCAATTGTAAAAGGAACCAACAAATGTTAAAAAGAGCATTAAGTAACAGATTAAGTAAGAAAGAATTGTTAATTAAGTCTTACCGAAATTTGTTAAAAGGCGTATAAAGTTTAGTGATGATTTACTCATTTTATACACAAAAAAATAAATTAAATGCGAGATAAAGTAATAGCCCTAAAAAGAGCCACCTCAGTTCACGGCAAAGCCAATTTTTAAAGGCAACATGATATTTTTTCAATTCGGGAATCAACGAGCAATTGGTTTCGGGAATGAACGTTGTATCTTTCGCCACAGTACATAAAAATTTACATTACACTCATTAATACAGAACTTGAGCTTGAACAACTACAATTGGAATTAATTTCGATACAATTAATATCGACGGTGTATTTATCATTCGCTTCACGCTGGTTAAAAAATTTCTAAAAACTTGCTAACAAATCGACTTGATAATATACAACTGATTTTTTTTTATAAACAACGTCAATCTCAAAGCATTTCAAAATCACCTCCTGTGTTTGATTTATCACTTTCTGAGCCCTCTTCACTAGCTTCATGCCCGTCTGATATTTGAGCTTTATCTTTAGCCTTATTAGGAGATTTTCTAACTAATGGAGAATCTGGTTTTGAAGCTTCGGACGAAGATTCCGACTTTTCTTCTCTGTAATTTTCAAATAGAATTTAATTAAAATATTATTGTTATTTAAATTACATTAAAGGAAATATTCTGATTTAAAACAAAATTATTAATAATTAACTTACGAATGTGAATTGCAATCGTCTTCGCCATCGGAATCTTTATCTTTCTTTCGTTTTTTCGTCTTTGATGATTTCTTATCGCTAGAGGATGGACCATAATACTCATACTAAAATTATAAAAACAGCATTATAAATAAATGTATTTATTAATACAAACTATTATAAATATATATTACTAATTTACATTCAAAATTTAACAACTTACTTGATAAAGAGGCCAGAAGGATGCAAAGAAACCAACATCTTCAATTAAGTTTGGAAGAAGCCACAAGTGATGTCTACCAAATGTCAACACCCATAAAACACAAAAGACTATCGATCTTAAGACAACCAATAATATAAGAAAAATAAGGAATCCTACTGCTACCATACTTAAGTTCCACACACAATGTTTCACTGTTAATGGCCACAATGGGAATAAACAAACACCTATAGCTCCTAATACTAATAAAGTTCCAAAAAACCAATAATATACTGGAATTGGTTCATATATCCATACATATGCATCGTTGCAATCTACAAAGCATTGATCCATATGCATTTCTAATCGAACCTAAAATTAACACAGTATTTAAAAGATTAAAACATAGTCTTAAAAGTAATAAAAAATTAATTCTATGTATAAATAAATATACTAAATATAAATATACTTTTGGCTTTTTCTTGTTCAGCTCTTTTCTTTTTTCTTGCTTTTCATCACCTTCTTTTTTACCTTCCTTTTTATCTTCTTTTTTATCTTCTTTTTTTAATTCATCATCTTCTCTAGACTCCTTCTTATTTTCAACTGTTTCTTTGTCTTTTCCTTTATCTCTGTCTTTGTCTTTGTCTTTGTCTTTGTCTTTGTCTTTCTCTTTCTCTTTATTCTTTTCTTTTTCTAATGGTTTTTTTTCTTCTTTTGAATCCTTTAATTCTTTGCCTTTTTTCTTTATACCTTTAATTCTAATAAGTTCATCTTCGGTAATAACTATTTTTTTTGCTCTGTGAAAAAATTTGTGCCTCAACATAATATCTAAAAAATTAATTACATGCTGTTTTGATTCAAATAATGTGTCTTTCCAAGGTGATCTTTCTAAGAGTGCATCGACTGCTCTAGTTCCTGTAAAATACTCAACAATATGATTCCTATCAAATTTAGTTTTTTTAGATGGAACATTATTGCGAATCCATTTTGCTACAGCATATTCATCTTTAGATGGTTTATCAGCGACAACTTCAAATCCATCCTAAAAATAATTTGATACAACTATATTTTTTTAAATATTTAAATAATTAATAATTTCAAAATATTAAGAATATTAATCAGAAAAATTTATAAAAAAAACAACTTTTACAATTTTCGAACAAAAACAGAAATAATCTTAGATAAAAAATAAGAATTAAAATTTGTATAGTAGGAACTGTGCATTAAATCATTATGTGTATTGTTAAATTATGCTTTATTATGCTTATCTGAAAATTAAATAATAATAATTGTTTAATTATACATATATTGCTATAAACATCTATTGTAATTAGTGTAAAGATAACTACATCGATATTTCATTTATCAAAGCAGCATTAAAAATAAATGTGTAATTTTACAGATAAATAAAAATTGTAGTTTTAAATTGAAATATCATTTATAAAATAAAAGAAGCATTTTAAGAAGAAAAATCTGGAAAGTTATGGCAACGCCAACTGGCAAAAACGAGCTTCCCGACACGTGTATGTATTTGCTGATATGAGAAAGCCAGAAAGTTCAAGGTAGACGCCGGAGGACAGAGAGAGGGAATGCGGAAAAGATACCACAAAAAGAAGGCAAGATGAAATTGTCGGTCTATGGAAAATTCTAGTTCTCATTAAGCCCAAGACTTCCCCGTCAGTAGTAATAAGGTCAAATTTTTAAATACTCACATCTTTACGTTTCTTCTTTTTTCTACGCTCCACCACCATGATTGCAAGGAAGAATCAGGTCAAGCAAACTGAATAAACTCAAACATAACTCTTTCTCACAACCATAAAATTAAATTCCTGTACAAGCAGGGATGTGTTGCCCAAGCCTCCACGGCTGAAAGTGTACTTGCTCTTGGTCAAGCTAAACACCAGATGGAAGTAAGTGAACGTGCATACACTCTTCCGTCTGTTACTTTTCCTCTTTTGTTACACTTGCTCTGTGTCACTCTTAGATTCTTTACTTCTTTCCTATACGTATTCGTATTGTACGTGAATTTCTGCTTACGTATATTGTCAGAGAAATCAGCTGCACGCTCTAAAAGCTCCGTTAGTTTACGTATCACTAACACGATCTAGCGACGTTCTCATGAACTCCCATCATGAATTTTATTTTTTGCCGTCTTTTTTCTACCTTAACGATTGATGAAAAATATACTCGCAGTCCAATATACCACATGCGCTACTCGCAAACTTCTGACATACGACAGTTACCAACGTTCTGAGGTGAGAAATGTTTTTGTTTTTCATTTCATGTTTTTAAATGCAAAAACTTGATTACAAACAACCTGGATAAAATAATTTATAAAATTATATTTATTTTATTTATCAAACAATTATTTCATATTAATTTATAAATTTAAATAACTACGCATTAAAATATTAATCATTTAATTATATGTATATATATACATATATGAAATGTTTTGAAATAGATAAAGATAACCTTAAATAAGATTGTCATATTTTACAATATTACATAAATAATATATTAAATAATTTAAGATTTATATAAAATGGAATTTTTTTTTACCGAACTTAATTATTTGTTGCAATTAATACATTTTTTACAGTGCAAGAGCAATAGTACACACAATGATTTATAAAAAAAAGAACTAAAATTCTTTTTTGTGTAACTATTATTTATAGTATCTCAATAATAAAAAATGAATTAAAAAAAAAAACAATCTCTATCAATATTCGAAAATTCAAGACACAGTATAAATTATGTATTGGATAATATTACAAAATATTAAAGTAAATGTTAAAAAATATTGAAATTGTATTAGGATCGATAGCAAAATTTAATAATATAATACTAAAAAAACTGATTTAAATAATCTTTCTATCTATATTTTTAAACTTATCTATAAATATTCATTTTACATATAAATATTATTTTTAGATTATGTAATATTTATAAAAGTTAACCCTTGCATAAAAAGATTTATAATATTAAATCTATTATTTTTTTCTAATAATAGTTCTTTATTAAGTTTTTTAAACTATTTCTAACAAATGGTGTCAAAAGATACATTTTGAAATTTTCATTTAAAATTATTCTTAATTTAATAATTAAGTTCAACAAATTAATAAAGTTACAAAGTTATATTAATTTTAATAAAACAAATTTAAAAAAAAACTTAACAATGAAAGTATTGATATTAATTTAAATACTTAAATAATAAAAAATTGATTATTTAATTTTTTAATTTCAACATAATGTTTTTAACATATTTTGATAGAATTGTATTAAAATTGATTAAATCATAAATTAACTTTTAAAAATATTTTTGGATTCCAATATTTTTTGTAAGAGTTATAGATTTGAAGTTTTTAAAAATACAATAATAATTTTGTTAAACTTTTGAATATTAAAAATTAACAGTTAATTTTATTTAACAATTAATTTGTTTTTATTAAACATTTAGTTTGATATCAAAATACTTGAAATTTGAATCAGTAGTCAATCATTAATTTAAATAGAAATAATTTAAAAGCATTATCCAGTTATTTTTCGGATAAAAAGTTAAAAAAATTATTAAATTCAATTATAAAAAATCTTTATTTATGATTTTACCAAAATAAATACGCCTATAATAAAATAGTACCTGATTATTGCTTAAATAATAAATGAACTTCAAAATTGTTACTAATTTCTTTTTCCTTCTTTGTATCGTTATGATGAAACGGCTTCACGAAGTTTCGTCACAAACGAATAGTTTAGCTAATAATTTAATGCAGATTATTTATAAATAAACGTATCAAATTTTATACATATATTAATAAATTATAAAAATATGATATTTAAATAATATAATATAAAAATATATTATGATATTTATATAATATAAAAATGTTCTTTTACTGTATTTCGTAAAATTTAGTTATATTTGCCGTGTTATTTAAAAATTTATATAAAATAAAAAATGGATATTTTTCGTTTAATTCTATTGTTTTAATTGTTTAAATATCATATGTAATTTATAACAACAATAAATAGTTGATATTTATATTCATATTAGCTAATAAAAATTTTCAATACGAAACTTGATTTTTCATGCATTTAAACAAACTTTTATTTGTAAATAAGATCATTTTATTAATTTTTATTTCAATTATTTCTAGTCACCTTCATACCATTAATATCTATAAATGCATCGAATTATAAAATAAATAATTTTACATGGTATCTTATAATTTTTTCTAGCTTAAAGTAAAATGTAAGCAGAATGTTACTTTTTCCAAATGTATTTTCCGCAAAACAATTAACATGTAGAGGTATAAGATGCTATGCTACTCAAAAAAAATCTCGTATAGAAATAAAGGTAAAAAGAATTCTCAAATGAAAGAAATTTCAAACAAGTTGAACATCTTATTACATTTTGCAAATATTAAACTAATTGATGTAATAATGACAAATTTTATAATATGCAGTGATTCAGGTATAATGTTAGAATGCATTTGTTATATTCACAAATGTTGTAAATATAGTAACTGATAACAATATTTTATCTTAAAATAAAATTAATACAAAATTTATCTTGACAATTAAATATTATATTATTTACGTGACGTTACTGTTCATAATATATGATTGTAGAAAAGAATATTTGTACTTTTACTGGATTTTGCAGATAATATAGTGTTTATAAATACAGAACGTATTATAGTTTTTTCTAATTTGCATGTTATTACAAAAATCATAAAGAGGCAAAGATTTGAAAATCGAGCTTTAATTTTCACTTCTTCATGACTTAGAATGGTTTGACTACTTACTGAAGATTTTAAAAATTTTAATTGTATAGATGCTGTAATTTATGAAAATTAGTTTAAATATTTTGTGTCTGAAATCATAAAAAATTTTTTGAAAATTTACATTATTCATCTTTACAGAAATTATATCAAACACTCGAAGTTGAAGAAAATTGCGAAGACGAAATATTAAGATTAGCTTTCGTTAATTTGGCTAAACGATTTCATCCAGATAGTGGTTCTAATGAAGCAAGTTCAACCCGGTTTACAGAAGTTTGTTTTAATAATTATTATTTTTTAATTTAAATATGCTAAAAATACATACTTTTTAAAATTTTCAATTTTTTAGATAGAAAAGGCATACAGAGAAATACAACGTATTAGATTTGAAGAAAGAGAAAAGGTGCCCGGGCAAGATGTTGAAGAATTTGATATCAAGGTGTCCATATTTTCTATTTTATCATATAATTAATTTTAAAAACTTTCAAACAAAATAAAAATACTTAAAAGATTATAATAAAACAAAAATAAATTTTTAATCGATCGATAAAAACAAAATTTCAGCACACAGCTCCCCAGCACCGACATTACCTAGCACACGACGTCGGAATCGGCACACCGAGTGCTAGACAACGTAGATATTCTGCCGAAAGAGCTCGAAAAGCGGTAGAGAATGTGATGGAGCACAGATTGCAGAAAATACAAGCTGCCGAACGCAATACTCTCGTCGGCATGGATAAACAACGTGCTAAAGACGTCAAAACGCGATACGGCATGGATCGACTCGTTGAGGATCTTATTCAGGAGGCGATGAATAAGGGAGAGTTTAGCGATTTACCAGGAGCGGGAAAGCCTCTAAAACCGAATGCGTGTGCGCAAAATCCTTACGTTGATTTTGTTACACACAAACTGAATCAGGTAATTGTCTTGTATGTAATTTATTAATGTTTTAATGATAGCTTTACATAAACTGCATATGCAATTCATTTCTAATATTTTATAAATCTTTGACAGTTATTTTAATGAAACAAATATTAATTTGATAAATTCTAATTCATATTTATTTAAAAAATATTGATTAATATATAAATATACAATATATATATATATATATATTGTAACAAAATTTCACATGATATAATTTTTTAATATTATGTTATAAAAATTGTATCATTAGGCACTACCTTATATTTTAATATCATTAACAGGTTTTAATTGATAACGGTTTTACACCAGAATGGATTCAACTTTCAAAAGAAATAAGAAAAGACACTGAAGAATTAAAAGAACAATTAGCTGATGCTCGAAGCAAATTAGGAGAATTACCATTGTCATTACAAGACATGGCAAATTGGAATGAAGTTTTAAATCGATCAAATGAAGTAGTAAAAAAAATTAATAATAAAATTGATAAATATAATTTATTAGTACCGATATTGCAGAAGCAAATATTACAAATTAATTTAAAATCTCTAGCTAACGCGGCACTTGAGGCACCTCCAAGAAAAATAAATAACCAAAAATCAAGTACTTCATCACCAGTAACTAATCAGCCTCAAGGAAATATTGGAGATTTAATTAGTTTTATTTTTGGTAAACAATGACTTAAATAAATTTAGAATTCACATACAGTGAAATTATAAAAATTAGTTTTTATTTAATATAAAAAATGTTTAACACTGTAATAAGATATATATATATATATATATATATATATATATATATATATATATATATATATATATATATATCTTTGGTTGAATTTTACAAAATGTACAAAATATTTTCAAGTATATTTTTAATATGCAATAAATGCATATGTTTTAATACTTCCATTCTAAAGAACCATCTTCTCTTAGATGTATTCTTTCTGTTGCTAAGTGTTTTAGTGCCCTTGGAAATGCTCGATGCTCAGCAGTTTTAACACGTTCTTGCAAAATTTCTTCTGTATCATTAGGGAAAACAGGAACGGATTCTTGTTCAATTATAGCTCCAGAATCAATGTCAACCTAAAAATGCACAAGTTTTTAAATGTTGTGTTTCTTATTTCTATTAAAAATAAGAATATTCTTTTGAATTTATCTTACCGCTACAAAATGAACTGTACAGCCAGAAATTCGTGCTCCAAATTTCAAGACATCTTTGTGGGCATTTGCACCTTTGAATGAAGGTAGCAATGACGGATGAATATTTATCAAAGTACCTTTCCATTTATTTACAAAATAAGCAGAAAGTATTCTCATAAATCCAGCAAGACAAATAATTTCAACTCCAGCGTTCATTAATTCCTTATCCATTTCTTTATCAAAACTTTCTCTATTTGGAAAATCTACATGTTTAATTACCTGTAAAATTTAATTTTAAAATTTATCTAATAATTTCATCATACAATAGGCATAGAATATTAATTATATTGCATCATACAATAGGCATCAGAAATTAGCTTTTTGTTTAATGTTTATGATTACAAAAATTTGATCTTTTTTGAAAACATACTTTTGTAGGTATTCCTGCTCTTTCTGCTCGCTTTAATCCTTCTACCCCGCTTTTATTTGAAATCACCAAAACTATTTCAGCACCAATATGCTGTGTTGGATCTTGAGTGGCATCTATTAGAGCTTGTAAATTTGTACCACTTCCTGATATTAAAACTCCAACCTTCTTCAAAGGTTTTGATAATTTTTCCACCAATGGTTTTACATGCTTTCTCATATTATTTTCAATTGCTTTTTCAAAGTGTTTTACTTCAACCCTTTGTTGATTTCCTTTACGTTATTAAAATAAATTAGTATATAGTAAATTATTAGTAAATTTCACAATTTTGTTTTCAAATATTACCCTGTATTCCATTAACTTTTCCAATAACAATAGGATTTTCTGATTTTAAAAATTGTAAAACTTTGTCTTTATGTTCAGGAGAACAAATTAAAATTCCACCAATACCACAATTAAATGTTCTTAACATTTCATATTTTCCGATTCCTCCTATTGTAGCTAACCAACCAAAAACAGGAAGAATATTCCATTTTGTTGCATCTAATGTTACACCAACGCCGTCAGGAAGGACACGAGGAATATTTTCTGTTAAACCTCCACCAGTAATGTGTGCAAAACCTTTAACCAGATTTGATCGCAACGCAGGAGTTACACCTTTTGTATAAATTTTTGTAGGCTCTAATAATTCCTCACCTAAATTTAAAAACTTTATAAATATTTTTTTTCTATTACTTATAATTTTGAAAGATATGTGTATTAATTTACCAATGGTCTTTCCAGTATTTGAAAAAGGAGCAACATCTGAATATTTTTTATCTGCTAATTTTAAAACTTTCCTAACTAAACTAAAACCATTACTGTGTACACCACTAGATGGTAAACCTATAACAACATCATTGGATTTAATTTCACTAGTTCTTGGTAATAATTCAGTTCTTTCAACAGCGCCTACAGCAAAACCAGCTAGATCATATTCCCCATCTGCATACATATCTGGCATTTCTGCAGTTTCACCACCAATCTTAAATGTAAATAAACAAAATTAAAACATTTTTTCAATTTTTAACTTAAATAAGATTATCTTACCAAGGAACAACCCGCACGTTTGCAGCCTTCAACTACACCATTTATAACTTTAGCTGCTGTATCTACATTTAGCCTACCGCAAGCAAAATAATCCAAAAAAAATAAAGGTTCTGCACCATGTGCAAGGACATCATTAACACACATGGCTACTAAATCTATACCAACAGTATCATGTTTATTATATTCAATAGCTATCTAAAAGATTAATATTATTTTAATGTAGTTTTTTTTATTTTATTAATTCTGTATAAATAATATAAATAAAATTACTTTTAACTTCGTGCCTACTCCATCAGTTCCAGAAACAAGTAATGGATCTTTATAGCCTGCAGCCTTTGTATCGAACAAACCACCAAATCCACCGATACTGCCGAGAGTTCCACTACGTTTGGTAGAAGAAACTGATGGTTTAATTACAGAAATTAATGAATCACCAGCTTGAATGTCTACTCCACTGCTTTTATATGTCATTTGACCATGTTGTAAAATAGATCTAAAAAGCAAAAATAATGTTAATATTTATTATCAATTATATAATTTGCATTTATTTTATAAATATCTATTGTCAAATTACCTTGCAATTCCTTTGTGAGCAATATCTGATCTAAATTGTTTTCCATCAAATTTGATGTAACGAGCTGCTGCAGTAGCTTTAGCAGCGGCTAAAGCAAGTGAAGATGCAAGGGCTACTGTAATTAATACTCTACCACCTGTAAATATTATTTTATAAATCTCTCATTCATAAATTTATTTTATACAACTTACCATTTGTTAATAGTTCTCCAGTAGGTGACACGCTAGTTCCACTATGAAAAATGTAATGATTACATCTAGAAATTACTTCTTTATCTCCTGTAATAACTTGACCTTTTGAAGAAGATTCAGGATAACCACGAGATGCTAAAATAACGCCAGTTGCAAAAATATTTTGTTTCCAAGAAACTAGTTGTGGATTTAAAGTTCCTTCACAACAAGCTTTCATTATAAGATACAGATCAGAATCCAACAAGGGTAAAATAACTTGCGTTTCCGGATCGCCAAATCTACAATTAAACTCTAAAACCTTAGGACCAACTGGTGTAAGCATTAGACCTGCATACAAAACACCAACAAATGGTATGTTTTCTTTTCTAAGCCCATCAACAGCCTTTTGAAGAACTTGAATTTTAATTTCTTCACATTCCTCCTTAGTTAGAAGTGGACAAGGACAATAAGCACCCATGCCACCTGTATTGAGACCCTGATCTCCATCAAAAATTCTTTTATGATCTTGTGCTGGTGACATGCTAACTACCGTTTTTCCTAAATTAAAAATCAAGATATTTTAGAATTATATATGATAACGTTTATTATGTTTATAATTAACTTATAAGTAAACCTTCATATTTTTTATAAATTTATTTATAGATAATTCTTTTCATTAATATGTATCAGTAATTATAATTTTTTTACAAATTATCTTACCATCTGAAAATGCTAACATTGAGACTTCTTCTCCTTCTAAAAGTTCTTCTATTACAACTACTTCACCGGCAGAACCAAATTTTTTATCATTTAACATTTCATCAATAGCTCGACAAGCTTCTTCGTTATTTTTTGCAACTACAACACCTTTTCCAGCTGCTAAACCAGCTGCTTTTATAACTAATGCAGGAAAAGAAGCTCTGCAAGAAAAATTATCAATTATATAATAAGTAATATTTATTTTTGTCACTCTCATAAAAGATACAATTATCTTACTCTAGAACAAATTTCTTTGCTTCTTCATTATTTGTAAAACTCTTCCATCTTGCTGTTGGAATGCTATGACGATCCATAAATGCTTTAGACCAATCTTTATCAGCTTCAATTCTTGCAGCATCTTTTTGAGGACCAAAACAAGATATACCAACCTTTTTTAAATCATCCGCAAGACCTCGAGCTAAATAATCTTCCGGTCCTACAACAACCATACTTACATTGTTCTTTTTACACCAATCGCTAACTTCCTAAGAAAATTTTTAAGAATAAAAGATAAATAACAATTTGTATTAAATATAAAATTTATAATTTTTATGAAAATTATTAAAAACAATTTAAAAAAAAATAAAAGTAAAAAGTTACCATTTTAAAAATAATCAAAATTATCAGAATTATTTTATCAAAATTGAAATATTACCATTGTCTTAATATTTTAACATTTAAAAATAAAAAACAAAAATTTATATGTAATTTTTATAAACAATCTTTTAAAATTCCAAGAATAAAAATTTACTATATAAATAAACTTTTGTTACTTTGTTATTCTTAACATCCAATTGCACCAATGTAACTTTATTTTCTTGTGCTATGCCACTATTTCCTGGTGCAACAAATATATTTTCAACCTGCATAAAAGTAATAAATATTAAAATTTTCAAGATAATACATTTAATCATTTAATAATATTTCATCAACATTTAATAATATGTTTATCTCATGATGTAAACATGTAACAACTTACATGCTGAGATTGCGCAAGTTTCCAGCATATCGCATGTTCTCTTCCTCCGCTCCCAACAACTAATATTGAATGACCACCAGCCATTTTTATCGTCTGAAAAATTTTAGTTGTTATTACATTTTAAATATCAATAATTTTTAAAAGTATTTTTAAAAAGTAGTATAAAAAATTAAAAATATATTTATTACTTTTATTCACCATTAAATATTCTTAATTGATGTTAGAGAAACAAACTTAAAAATTAATATTCTAGTAATTTTTCAAATAATTTATAAGTATAATAAAAATGATAAAAACTGGTTATATTTTTATTGTTATTATTTGTATACATGCATATACTACAAATATATTGTTTTTAAATTATTTTTTAGATTGTATATTACGTAAAAATACCTTTTATTTGATCTTCAACAAAGTATCAATGAAGCAAATCAAGCGTTATTACAAAATTCTAATATTTATTTCTACTATTAAAAGTAATTTAAACGCGAGAAATTCGCCGGTAGATGTTGATACTACAAACGACCAGTGCAACAGGTGAATGCAATTTGGACAATGCTTGCCACTCTTTCTCAATAGACCGAACAGATTCTGTGTCTCGTTTCTTGTGATGTTGCCAGATTTCAAACATTGAGTGATCTTTAAGTATATAGTGGGAGAAACAAGTTTCAATATTACAGTAAATAAGTGAGAAAAATATGAGATTTCACAATCAAAACATCACTCGATTATAAATGTATGTACAACTCTTCGCGGGGGTTTGTAATCGATTTCGTAATTGATACTTGTATCAATTGCATGTTTAAATTATGTATTTATCACCAAATAAGTAAATATTAATATAAATATATACTAGGCATATTTATATTTACTCGTAGCGATAATTGCGTATAAATATATTATAATTTAAAGTGCTATAAAAATGTATATATTTAATTAAATTTATGTTAATGAATTAAAATTTTTTACGGTATGATACTGTATAATATATATTAGAAAAGTATTTTAAAAATGTGTTATTGCGTAAGTACCTTTATGATCTGTATTTCAAAATTTATATCAGATTCAATTGCTTGAGCTTTTAGATTAGAGCTTTATAAGATTTGAGCTTCCTAGTATTTTTCAAATACTAGAAAACAATAATAAAATTATTAACATTTTATTGTATTTTTTGAGAAATTAAGTAAATTTAATAAATATACATATCGCTATATAAATTTAAAAGAGTAAGTAGGAATATGATTACGCTGTTTATTTATATTCATATTGACTCTTTTAACCGCTAATTGTAAAGTATGAATATATTTTAAGTTTGAATCGGTATTCAAAAGATTATTTTGGTGAATAAATCTACAGATTATGATGTGGTCGTTAGGTCATCAGTATTATCTCGTGCAGAAAAAATAATTCACGTCACATATAGATATATACGTCATCGTAATTAAAATTTATACATTTTTACAAATATTATTATAAAAATATTTTGAGAGCTATATAAATAACTAAACAAATTTGCAATAGTATTATATTTTTATTTAGAATAAAATAATTTCATTTATAAATATTTATAATATTAATTAGCACTTCTGATATTTGAAAATTTGAAAAATTTTGTGATACACTATAGTATAAATAACTTTATTTTTTAAATTTCTGCATTAATATTTCAAGGTTTACTATTACGTAATTGAAATAATCACATAGATCTTATGTAAATTATAGATAATTCAATCCAGAGCTACGTGGGTAGATCGATACAAACTCTTATGCTCGGTTTTTAATATTAGCGTAAATACATCAATACGTTTATATTTATTCTACTTTGATTTCTTCTTAAACTTTAAATATTGCTTTTTATAATCGAAACTAATTATATATATATTATACACAAAGATATAAATTACGTAATTATTTGTACTTTATATTTTTATTATATAAAGTATCTTTTCAAATTATATTTTTTTATATATTCTTTTGTCTTGAATTATTATAGTAGTATTAATTTAACAGACATCTAAATATGCATTTTTTATGAAAAATAGTTTTTAAATTACGCGCTTAAACAACTTGAATTTTAGACTTGTCAAAAACGTAAGAAACATCACGTACATTACATACTTTTTAATTTCAAATTCATTTCAATTTAAATGTTTATCATAGTAATGTCGCGGGAAAACATAATTAGAATTAAGATAAATTGTTAAGTAATCAAAAGTTTTTATTTTTGTTAAGTTTATTTGAATCATGGAGAATGAATTTCCTGATCCTGAAGATGAATTTGATTTAATGCATGAAGATGAATATGAAGTTCTACGAGAACTTGAAGGTAAATGTATCTAACCTAATCAACGTAAAATATATTTGAAATGTATAGTTTAAAAAATTGTCATCAAAAAATATTAACTACTACATATTTTAATTTTTTTATAGAGTCTGAGAAACAAAAAAATACTACAATCAGCACTGTTGCAATAGTGCACGAAAAAAGTAATAAAAACAATGCTAATCAGAATGCAACTAAAAAAATAGTGCACGAACAAAATAATAAAAACAATGTTAATCAAAATGCAGGAGAATCTTCATTTGATGAAGTATTGCAAGTATCATCCATTGTAAAAAATGGACAAGTTCAATCAAAAAAATGCTCTGAAAATTCTAAAAAAAGATCCATTGAAGAAATTTCACAAGATGTTTTAGCAGAAACTTTTGATCCATTAGATTTTAATGATATTTGTTAGTAAAAATTTAAATTACATAAATATTCATTGAATAAATTTAATTCTACAATTTTCTATGTTTATAGATGAATATGAAACTCGAGAGAATAAAAGACCTTGTTGGGATAAACCAGAAGAACTTATTCAAATTATCCTTGATAAAAGAAAAAATGTTCACAACGATAACATTAAATTAACTGAAAAATATTGTGTGCAAAAAGAGTAAAATTATTATATTATTAATATTATCACAAAATTAAAAAAAATAAAAATAATTATTTAAAATTAATTGTTTTGAATTGTTGTAGCCGAGCAAATTCCATATCAAGAAAAGTGCCTTTACATAATTTTGTAGCAGTAACTCATTATGATAACGGAGAACGTTTTTACATTAAAGTATCTGATACTAATCAATATATTCCAAAAACTTATCGACCAACTTCAGGTTTTTTATTGAAATCTTTTAATCAGTTAAAAGATGAAGCAGAGCAAATAGTAAGTATTATTTCATTATCATAAATAATAAGAATAATAATAATTTATATTTGTTACATAGATAGTAAAAAGTGTTGAAAAAGCGAGCCTTCCACTATGTAACCTAAATATTAAAGAAAGTACTAATTGTGAATTATGGGTGGATAAATATCGACCTAAAAGATATGTAGAGCTTCTATCTGATGAAAATGTTAATCGATCTTTACTTTATTGGTTAAAACTTTGGGATAAAATTGTCTTTGATAGAGATCCAACAGTGCGAGCAAGAAAACCACAAGTATTTTCAAAATTTAAAAGTAAATTTAATAAAAAGAATGAAGATCTTCCAAGTCATGATAGTAAAGGATTTCCAACACAAAGGATAGCATTACTTACTGGCCCTCCAGGATTAGGTAAAACTACATTAGCTCATATAGCAGCTAGGCATGCTGGGTACAATATTGTAGAATTAAATGCTAGTGATGATAGAGGACCTGAAGCTTTTAGGTAAGTTTATATTTTAGACAATTATTTTTCAACTATAAACTAATAATATTATAGTGCATAAATTATTAGAGAAGCACTGCTGTCATCAACACAAATGAGAGCATTAATTGATAAAGAGAAACGACCTAACTGTCTTATTTTGGATGAAATTGATGGAGCTCCAGCAGCATCAATAGATCTTCTTTTAAAGTTTATATATGGTAAACTTGCTCCAAAAGGAAAAAATGTAAAAGTTAAAGAAAATGATGGTTGTCGTAGACCAATAATTTGTGTATGTAATGATTTATATACACTCTCTTTAAGGTATTTATTTGGATATTATAAATATGTTGTCACAAAAGCTCATAGACTCATATAGAACACATACCACTCGCGTATAAATATCAGCATACACGACCATGCATTTATAAAATACTTTTAATGAAATTTTTTAAAACTAAAAATATCTTATAATAAATTTAATTATTTATTTAAAATATATAATTTTTTTTAATTTGATAACTAATTTCTGTATAAAAATTAAGAACACTTTTATTTAAAAAATGAAAATAGAAAGCAAAGTACATCATTTTTTTTATAAGAAATAACAATTTAATTACTATTACAATGAACAAAGTATGAAATTGCTACTTAATAAATAAAGTTAAAGTCAACTGAAATATGTAATTTTAAACATATTTTTTGTAAGTTAATAAATACAAACTTTTAATAAAATATTTTCTATAAAAATGATTCAATCCTTCTTTTGAAAATATATATAACTAACAAATTACACGTGAAAAAATAATGCATTTCTCTATAATCAAGATTTTCTTAATTAAAGACAATTATTTAGAAATAAAATAATTTTTTATTTTTAAATATTTTTTTATAAAATAGTTTATTATTTATAAATAATTTAATGAAAGTTTTAAAAAAACAGCGACGGTAATAAAATTGAATAATTTTTTATTTTCTAGAGTTTTTTAATAATTATAAAAAATGAAATGATCAATAAAACAAACTTAATTAAGAAATTTTCTTTCATTACAGAATATAAAACTAATATGTAGTATACAAAACATTAATATTGTTGTTACAGACCTCTTAGAGCAATTGCTTTAGTTATAAATGTACCAGAAATTAGCCCAGCAACTTTAGCTGAGCGTTTAGGGGAAATCGCACAAAAAGAAGGTTTGAATGTGGATTCAAGAATATTATTACAATTAGCAAAGAGATCAGCTTGTGATGTTAGAGCTTGTCTCGGAATTTTACAGTATACCGGAGGAAGTATAAATATGTTACAAAAGCTTGCTTTTGGCTTAAAAGATATGAGAAAAGGCCTTTTTGACTCTTGGAAAGAATTATTGCAAGTTCCCATGAATAGAAAAGGCATTTTATCAAATTCAGAAAGAGCGGAAAAAGTTATAAAAATTGTACATCAAGGTTGATTATGTTTGTCATTATTAAAAAAAACTTTATAATATCCGAATTTTTTATAGATTAGCATTAATAGATATTTATTTCAGGTGAAACCGATCGCTTGGCACACGGAATATTCCATAATTATCCAGAAAACAATAAGGATAAACTCGATCACGTTTCCAAATCTTTACAGTGGTTTCAATTTTACGATCAACTCAACACACTCGTGTTGGAACGTCAAAGCTGGATGCTGATGCCCTATACAACTTCAGCTTTTGTAGCCTGGCACATGTACCTGGCTGGTACGCCGAACCCAAAAATTTCGTATCCAACAGCTTTTTACGAGGTAAGCGTCTGCGCACTTTAAAGCGCGCGTTGCAATGAAAAAAAAAAAACTACGAAGCAAAACAATGGTAATTAATATTTGTACCTAACGGACGCAGTTTCGCGCTGTGGCAGTAGAATTTATTGCTGTTGTTGGAGGCAATAATGGTAATGGGTTTTTCTCTCTCGCTCTCTCCTAACTACAAGCGCTATACACCCTTTCCACCAGCTTTTTGATTTATCCTTGGCTAATTAGAAAGACTAATAATTAATGCTGCCGCGCATTGTACTAATTATCAAGGGAGAACCTTTTAAGAAATGAGAGAATATTCGAAATAAAACAAAGCGCGATGGGAGTGTATACCGTGTTTATGCAAAAGTGTTTGTGAGAATATACAAACGTTGAGACGCGTGCATATCTACGTACACACTATCCATCGTCGCCGAGATGCAGTAACAGCAGCAGCAGCAGGAGGCGCTACGCAAAATCTTGCGCGCACGGAAAGCTAAGGTCAGCGAAGTAGCCCCTGACCAGCTATTCGTCAAGCTGTTTTTGTCGCCCTAATGAGAGCTTGAATTATTCAAGTCGGAGGAGTCCTCCCCCGGGTCAACGATCGCCCCTTTCCTGCGCGCTTCTGTGTGCCTCTCTCTCTCTCTCTCTCTCTCTCTCTCTCTTTTACCCCGCCCCCCCCCCCCCTTCTCTATCTCTGTGCAGCCGCGAGTCGCGCGTTTCCATTCTCCCCGTCCTTGTGCGTAACCCGCTGTTCCTTTCTATAAGCCCGTTGAAAATGAAAAATCTGATGGCTTAACTGAATGGAGAATATAATATACGGATGAAACATATGTGAAAAGAAAACTTATGCGGTGATTTATTACGTTTCAAAGTATATCATGTTTTAACGTTAAATTGTATTTTTTAACATTTTTCGCAATTTTATGGATAATTTTTTTTTTTTATATTTTTAATATATTACTTTTTAATATAAATAAGTGATTTAAATATTAGTTTCTAATAAATAATTTGATTGTTAACATAAAAACAATCTTTGGAAAAATTAATTTAAAATTAATTATAACAGTTTCAGTAATATAAAATTTGAAACCATCAAAATTTTAAAAATAATAATGTCACATGAAATACATTTTTAATTCCTATTCCTTCAAAATTATAAAGTATACATTCTTTTTTTATTCTATTCGTTGTACCTTTCACACATATTTTGTATATTCTATTTAAAACTTCAAAGTCTTACTTCATCTTCGTCTATTCATAACTGTTTGAAAAGCTTTACATTTTGTATTTTCCAAAAAGTCCTTGGATTAAAATGTTACAAAAAAAGGTAAACTAAAAATATAAAAAAGATAGGATCAAACCTGACAGAAATAAAGTGTGCCTTTTATCTTTAATAAGTAAATATTTAATAATTAAATATTTTCAAATGATAAGTATACTGTTACTATTAATTAGAAATATTATTTTACAAATAAGTATTCGAAAAAATTTTTAATTCTTATAAAAAAATGAAAGTATTTATAGATAAATTATAAGTAGAAAGAAAATATAAGTAGAAAGAATAAAGAGATTCTATAAAAGACGTAAATTAAAGTAGGTTTGTTCGTGTACTAATTAATTCAATTATCCCCCAAAAAACAATAGTAATGTAAAATATTATTCTAAATATTTAAAGTATATACTGAGCGCTTGTATTTTTTTAATATAAGAATAAAACTAATATTTTTATCACAAATGATATACACATGATTGTGTGTTAATTTATATTTATTGATTTGTACAATAAGTTGTAATATTATTTTTAGGTGAATCAAAAGTTGGAAAGGAATAAAGCCATTCTTGCGATAACGAAAAAAACATCAAAATGTGACGTTTTAACACTTGTATCCGAAGTTTTACCATACTTGACTGATATGCTGACACCTCGCTTGCGTTCAGTAAATTTACAATTGTATTCGGCGAAAGAAAAGCATGAGCTAGATAGATTGGTAAATTTAATGCTCGATTTCGGGCTGACGTTTGTTCAAGAAAAAAAATCGGATGGTGGATACGATTATTATCTCGATCCGTAAGTTTTGTTAATGATTTTTTAAACTAAATAATTCTAATTCATAAGAACTATTCAATGTCAAAATTAATTTATTTATAGTAATATTTGGGATATTGCTGTATTTCCTGATTGTAAAGTACGAAAACCTTTACCTTACGCGGTGAAGCAAATAATTGTTCCGGAATTAGAAGCTAAAAGACTTCAGCGAGCTGCAATGATAAGTGGCGAAATTTCTGATAATAAAACACCAGCAAATAAGGCAACAAATAGCAGTAAAGCGGAATTAACATCTAATCCATCGACTTCTCAAACGAAAGAAAATGTTCCAAATCATTTAAGACAGCTTGCTCCTAAAGAAGTTAAACTTGCTGATAAGGTAAGAGAAAATATTATACGTTTAAAATTTAATAAAGAAAATAATTATTGAGCAATTTTAATAAATCTTTAAAAATTATAATTTTCAATTTCAATAATTAATATTTACATGAAAATATTTTGGCAAATTATTTTTAAAAACGTTTAGTCAATACTTGAATAAAGTTACCGTTAGTAGAAATAACAGTATAAATTAAAAATCTTTTACATAATTGACAAATTCATTCGAAGACTGGCAAAATTAAAAATATTTCTGGGTTAAATTTTCTTATCCTTTATTGATTGATTTTGACAAAGAAATATCAAAAATATTCAAACTTACTACTTTTAATGTATTTTAAGTATAAAATTTAAGAAAGTAACATAACGTAAGAAAAAAGTATTTTTCAATAAAAAATATCAAAGCTAAAATTATTATTTTTAAATACATTATATGCCCTTGCAATACTGATGTATTTTACCGTATGGATATTTTGAATAATTTATTAAACTTATTCACATGAATATTTTAATTAAACTTTTTTATTCATTCACTTAATTATAATTTATTTGATTTCTTAAAAAAGAATTTATTTTCTATAAGAGAATAATAAAGTTCAAAAGTTTGCTTAGTATTTACTAACATTTATTACTTCTTAACATATTAGTACATCGTAATGTTGATAATTTTATACAATTTATCGTGTTATCTATCGTTTTTATATAAATAACATTAAAAATATAAAAAGTCTATAAATTAATTGTTTAGTTATAAAAATAAAAAATGTATTTATAGTGGGAGAAAAATAATTTATAATATTAATAAGAGACGGAAGAATATTTAGGTGCAAAACTCATAAAGTCCGATGAAATGCGGCTATGAATTAACTAATTTTTGATAGAGAAAAATTAAAAAAAAATTTCTTTGAAATAACCCTTTTTATTCGACATTTCCATTAGGCATATCAGTAACCTTTCTCCCTCCCTCATCTACGGCTATTCATCGCAGAGTACGCGCTTATCATCGCGTATCATTTTCGTCACTGAGACACAGCTCGCTCGACATTTTCCCTTTTATAAAACGGTTTGCAAAAAGCTTAAACGAACCCGAGCCGCAGAGCGGTTTGATTTCGAGAATAACTAGCTAACTAAATGGTGTAGACGCGCGCGGGCTCTCTCTCTCTCTCTCTCTCTTTCTCGCTCGCTCATTACTTTCTACTCGTCGCTTGCACAAGAAGAAAAGAAGCTGACGAAGACGTGCGTGTATTCGCAGGAAGTAAAGAGCGAGAGTCGAGAGGAGGAGCTAGCACTGCCTCGCGCGCGCTACTACGTCTAAGGTCGAAAGGCGGACGAGAGAGAGAGAGAGAGAGAGCGAGAGGGAGAGAGAGAGAAGGATAGAGAGATGGAGAAAGAGCCGGTACATCCGCAAGGCTATTATAACCGCTCAAGCGAATCTCTATTAAAACGTGTTTACACTGGCTTAGGGGTTGACTCAAGCCAGCCCTTCTGGCCCCGGCGCTCAGCCAACTCCGACCTCTCGCTGTGCACCAGTACTACCCGCGCGCGCGCGCGCGCTTATACACCCAAGTAATGCCTATCTAATTGTCGCGTGTATGAATAGTGAATCCCGAAGCACTCGAGGCTATGAACCAGATCCGAGCTAACACAAGGGGAGAGCCATATGAGCTAATTTATATTATGATAGCCCGACCTCCGGGGGATGTTCCCTTCTCCCTCCCTCTCTCCTCTCTTCCTCCCTCCTCTCTCTCTCTCTCTCTCTTTATCTCTCTATCTCTTTCCTTCGATGTCTCTCTCCCCTGTTCTTGTCTTACGGACTGCTTTATCCCTTCTTCCTTTGCCCTGCCGTAACAACTTCCCCTTTATACCATTCTTCACTTTATGTGTTTCTTCTCTTCCTACGCTCGCTACTTCTCTCTTTTTTCCCTTTTGCTCTTCTCTCTCTCTCTCCACTTTTCTTTTTTTTTTTTTTTTTTATTTTATTTTGTGCAGCGTAAGACAAGAAACGCTTAGTGATCAAGTTAATCTGTTAACGCGAACAAAGGCAATCAAAATAGCCGTTCAATGGGAGAGAGAGAGAGCTTGCGTCCGCTTCCGGCCGATAAAAGCGGCTGCATTAAGGACTTTCTCGAGCGTTCTCAGATATGGATGGCACGCGACTCGATGTCTCTCTCTCTCTCTCTCTCTCTCTCTCTCTCTCTCGCTCGCTTTCTCTTCTGCGTTATTCTCGTAATCGAGGGGGCGTCAACAACCCCAGAGTTCGCAATCTCGCCGCCTTCTTCTTATTGTCATGTTGATTCTCATCCGATCTGTGTAGTTTCCCAGAAGTACACAGTCATCGAAATTTATGGTGTTTGAGAGGATGTTGTCGGACGATTCTTAGTTCGATCTTTTGTCCTCGGGCGATTAATCACTCTTGCCCTGGGACTATTTACACCTTACGACTTGTCACGTTCTATTCACTCACGATGTATATTATTATATAAAAATATATGTGCATTACGATTAACTCAAATCTGTAGTATAAATTTCAGGACTCGGTAGCTTGAGTTAATAAATTGTATTCTGGTTGAAAATTGATAAACTCGTGTAGTCAATAGAATAACTTTTATTTACTTTCATTGATGAAAATTTAACTAGATAATTAAAAATCAACTAGAAATCGAAAAATAAAAAAGTTTTTAATAAATATTATTTTTTGAAAAAATAATTGTAAAAGTAAATCACAGTTTCGAAATTTAAATAAAACCAATATAAAATATAAAATGAATTTATCGTTGAAATTACGTTTCTACGAATTAATTTTTATTCAATTAAATATTAACTTTGTATAATAAATGTACTATTTTAATTATAATTATGTTCTATTAAGATAATCTTTCAACTTTCTGAAGGCCAAGATAGACGTTAAAATATCCTTTTAAAATCAATCAAGCTTACGTTCGCTATTATAGATTATCTGTATATAAAACTCGCACAATGGTTTTACAGTGGTTTTCTGGTCTTTACTCGTATCTAAATACTCGTATGAACAAAGAATATTATTTTTATGGAAAATTATAAAAAAAAAAAAAATGAAGTTTGTCGAAAATAATAGAAATTTTTCCATCTATTTTCAAAATTATTATTAATCTTTCACCATGAAACTGTTTTAGTCGGTAACTTTTCTATCGTTTGACTTTGATAAACTGTATTGACTAAAAGGTTATTAAAGTCGTAAATTTGAATTACGTTTACAAGGTTTCAAACACTATCGCGTTTCGCGAGTATATTATTTGCTCTATTTTTATATTTCATTTATGTAAGATCGATTCCAACTCAAATTATGCATTTCAATTCCACATATTCGTGTTACCAAATAAACTATTTTACAGTTTCGTTGAAATTATATTTGTCAAGTGTATTTTAATATTACTTTTTCTATATTTTGATTATTTTTTTTTTCTATGTTATATTTTTTAAAAACAAACGTTATAGTTAATTAATATTAATGTATACAAGTTATATAGTGAAAAATGTATAGATTTTTTTAAAAAAAAAAAAAGAATAAATTTTTTTCATATTTTTTTTTTTTTTTTTAAATTATATTTTTATCGATGTTTTTCATCTCCCAATTTTTCTTTTATTCATAGGTAACTTACTATTCAGGTTTTTATGTCCAATAAACTCTAAAAACATTGTTTATACACGTATGATTTTTTTTTTTTTTTTTTTGCTGTGAGTAGGAAAGAATGGAGTTTTTCTTTTAATAAACGGTTGAAAAGACTTTGTTATTCGTTGCCGCTCTTCCTTTCCTACTTTATGTTTAAATATATCGTGAGACGACGATGACATTAGCAAGTTAATATTTTGTATTAGTTTTAAATTACATTATATTGTATTATATTGTAATATATTACCATCAACTTACTAAACCGTTTTATAACTATTTACACAATATATTTATTAATTATTTAGCCATGAAATGTTTTTTTTTATTTCAAATTTTTTTTTAATCTTTTAACTTTTCAAACGAAAAGAAATTTTTCAATTTTAAAACAAGAAAATATATTTGTTAAAATTAATGCTAATTTTAACAATGCATGACGCGTAATATCTAATAGTTTATTTAGCAGCAAAAGTATTTTGATGACAATCTAAAGTTTGTTACTATTTAAAAATTAGAAAAATATTTTGTTTTTTTTTTTGTTTTATTATTATTTTTATTATAATAATTTTAATGGCGAGAAAAAAGTCCTTTTTTTAATCAAAATGAAATATCCAAATATATGAAAAAGCAACTTGTAAAATATTTTTTGAAAGTTAAACAATTTTTTATTTTGTTTACAGTTTAAGTACACTGTAAAAATAATTAAAAATATAGATTGAATGTAATTTTTATTGTTTTTGAGAAACTAGTCCGTGAAAATAATTTTTGATTTTGACTTTAAAGTATAACAATATAACAAAATTAATTTTACAAAAAAATGAATGATATTTGAATGATGCAATTAAAGATAATTATTCGTTGAACAAGTGAATTTCTGTATTTAGCAATTCGTCATAAAGGTCAATTACAAAAATTTTTGTTACTATTAGTACTCGCTCAAAATTGTCGTTCATGTTATGTCTCATTAGCAATAAAAAAAATTAATGACAAATTTGAAATTTTTTCTAATAAAGCGATTAAAAATACTCAAAATCTTGCCTCAGCCACTAGACATAACATAAGGTATCAAAGATGTTATATTTTGGCTAAAAATAGGTACAGTAACGATTCACAGTTTTCGAAGTGCTTATGTAAAATATTAATACGTTACAAAACTATTAAGAAGTCTATAATACTATTAAGAATCACATTATCGGGTAATTTAAAGGCTAAGGATTTTCGTGTATGTTTTTTCGTAAACTATGAGTGGGTACTGCATTCTATACTTTTCTAGAAATTTTAGGCTTATTAGTTTCGGAGATAAGGGAAGGAGGAATCTCGATTTCTATCTACTTTCTTTAATATCTTTAAAACTATTCGTCTTAGGATGATAAAAGTAAATGTTTGTAATCCTCGTAACAAACCTTTTTATTTGATATGTCATGTGGTGCACTTTTCAAAATTTCTTTTTTATTTTCAAATTTGCCCGTAAATTTAATTCCCGAAATCAGTATTGATTTATTTACGCTTAACCTGCGTGTTTATGTCACATAACTCTATATGAGTACCAAATTTCAACTTTATCGGTCCAGTAGTTTCAAAGAAAATTGGCTGCGACAGACGGACGCTATGACAGATACGCAAGTGATCCTATTAGGGTTCCGTTTTTTCATCGGATATATGAAACCTTAAAAAGGAAAAAGAAATGAAGTATACAATTTGAAAATATCAAAAACAGTTTGTAACAATATATCGTGAATCAATCTATATTAAAATTCAAAAGAAAACACTAAAATAGCAATATTCGTTTATATTATAATATATTAAATTTGATTATATAGTTTAGTTGTAGAAAAAAACATTAAAGAAAAATTTTTTTTTTTTTAATTTTTTAAGAAATAATGAAAAATTAATGAATTGCTGATAGATAAAAAACATTGGTTTATCGTTGAAATGAAATTTCGTACGAAAATGTGTGAAATGGGAAATTTAACTTTTTTTTTTTCTAAAACCTTTTAGTCCTTTTTTTTTTCTTTTTTCCGTTTTAATCCTTTTTCTTATAAATACAGATTTTTTCAATTTTATCTTATAGTTTACATTTATAGCGAATTTTAAGATGTAACAAATAAAAGGTAATTTTTATTTAAAATCCGTTAGAAATTTTCTTGATGAAGCTAAATTTGATGAAAACTTTCTTCTGAGAAGTACAGACGTTGGAGATTACTTCAATATTTATATCGATTTACGTACACTGAGAAAACCTCTATAATAATTTTTCAATAAAAATAGGAATTTTCACTATTTTTCAACAGCACAGCGAGGACATATTTTTTAAATAGTAGAATTTACAAAAAAAAAAAAATTGTAAAATTTTTTACAATCAATTTGGAAATTCTATTTAATTTCAATATAATTTTTACTATTTTTTAGCAGTAAAGTTTAATTTTCTAATACGTTAAATATTTATTTTTCAAGGAAAGCAACAAATTTTTTTTGCCTGTAGGAATATCTGTTTTGGGTTATTCTGTTTTCAATTTTGTTATGATAATGTATGATCATTTATTTATTGAAGATAAGAAATTATATTATTATTATTATTATTATTATTATTATTATATATTTGATTAAGAATTAACCACTCGCTACACTGAAAAAAATTTGGTACGTGAGTCCCTCTAGTCGTAGCGCTGCAGAAGCACGCACGCATTAGTGAAGCCGCTGCGCGAAATTTAGGAGCGTACGAGGTGTGACAAAAAAGTAATGAGACTAGCAACAGTACAAGCGATCTGGCAACGCTGCGCTGTTGCTAGATCGCTTGCACGTGTATCAGTACCCTCCCATGGCTCAGTGCAAGTTTCAACTCCTTCCGTCAACTATGTGATTTTTGTGACTGCTATTAGTGAAGTTGTGTTTTGGTTGTGCGTCACGCAAAATGGAACACTCATGACAACGCCCCATGTCACACTGCTCTCTCCGTCACAGAATCTCAAAAGGCATTCTTGTGGTTCCCTAGCCCCCCTATTCGCCTGACCTCAGTCCCTGTGACTTTTTCCTTTTTCCTAAACTGAAAAATGTCCTCAAAGGACGTCATTTCGGGACTTTAGAAAACATCCAAAAGAGTGTAATGGACATGCTAAAGACCATATCGGTTGAAGACTTCCAGCGCTGTTATCAAAAGTGGGAACAACGTCGCAATCGGTGTGTAGCTGCCCAAGGGAACTACTTTGAAGGAGATAACATTGATGTTTAAAAAAAATAAAAACTTTGGTAAATAAAAAATCAGTCTCATTACTTTTCTGCCACACCTCGTATGTGCCTGAACTGATCGGGCAGCGTCCATCATTGCGAGCGAGATAAGACTTGCCCGGATTTTAGGACTGATTCGAGTAATATGCTGGACTAAAAGTCATGCGATTTCGACGCACTTTTCACAACATATAATACATAAATTTATAGGAAAAAATTACTTATAATAAAATTAGAATATATAGTTTTGATGAAAAAATGTTAATCATTATTTGTCACTTGAAAATGAATACACTCGTCCTCCAAATAGAACAAGAAACAGTAGAATACAAATAAAGATATTTTTAATTCTTTGACCTATACTAGGTTGTTCAAAAAGTTTTGAAAGTGGAAATGAAGATACTTTTTTTTGTTGGTGAAATCACTTTTATTGCTCAGTATAATCTCCCATAAGTTCAATACACTTGGTCCAACGGTCTTCCAACTTGTTTATCCCATCATGGAAGTGACTTTCTGCAAGGCCTGCAAAATACTCCTCTACGACGGCTATAACCTCTTCGTTTGATGAAAAATGCTTCCCACGAAGGAATTTCTTGAGGTGTGGAAACAGCCAGAAGTCAGAGGGAGCTAAATCAGGCGAATAAGGTGGATGCTGCAACAATTCGTACTTTAATTCGGTTATTTTAGTGATGGTTTTTTGAGTTGTGTGAGCGGGTGCATTGTCTTGATGAAAAAATGATTTTTTTCTTGTGCAAACCGGGTCTTTTTTCACTAATTTTTTCATCCAATTGGTCCAAAAGGTTACAATAATATTCAGAATTTATTGTTTTGCCAGTTTGAAGATAATCCACCAACAAAATCCCTTTTGCATCCCAAAAAACTGACGCTAACATCTTCTTCGCCGATTTCTGGACACGAACTCGCTTCGGTGCCGAAGTGCCTGGTTGACACCACTCTTTAGCCTCTTGTTTTGATTCAGGGTCATGATGGTAGACCCAAGTCTCATCCATAGTGATGAATCGACGCAAAAAATCCTTTTTATCCTTTCGAAAACGCTCCAAATGTTGCTCAGAAAGTCGCATTCGAACGTGTTTTTGTTCCATTGTGAGCGAATGCGGCACCCATTGTGCACAGAGCTTTCTGAAACCCAAAACTTCATTTAAAATATGACTCACACTGCCTAATGAGATGTCTAGGGCCTCTGCTAAATCTCTCTCGGTCAATCGACGATTTTCCAAAACCATATCCTGTACTTTTGCTATGAATGCTGGTGTTGATGCACTTTTTGGACGTCCTGAGCGTGGATCGTCTTCAACGCTTTTTCGACCACGTCTAAACTCTAAAACCCATCGATGCACAGTTGGAAATGAAGGAGCAGATTCCTTTAACACTTTCACCATTTTTGTATGAATTTCCGTTGCTGATAAACCTTCCAAAACAAAGAATTTTATCACTGCACGATATTCGGTTTTTTCCATTGTAAAAAAAATACACTGACACGTCAACTTCAAATGGCTTATAAACAAACAATGAATTGACAGAGTGGAATGAAACTTTGGGTATGTTTATATGAAAGATAAAATATTAAAATGGCGTAAAAATTTTGGTTCTTCTACTGCTCTATAGATGTCGCTTTCAAAACTTTTTGAACAACCTAGTATATACAATTATGTAAAATTATATAAAAATTAAAATTTAATATACAAATATGTAAAATTACATTAAAATTGAACATTTAAATAAAAAAAGGTTTGCTCAAAATTTTGAATATGTTGAATTATTCTTGTATTTTGTAAGAAGTTTACGTATAATAACAATTGTTCATAACTTTAAAATGAAGACCTTAAAAATATTTCATAAATTATATATTTATCATAAACAAAAATTATAAGGATTTATGATAAGGTTTGCAATGATACAAATACATTACATATCATGAAAAGTCATTAATATTATTAATTACAAAATATAATCTGATAAAAGATATGAAAAATAGTTTAAAATAGTAAATGTTAATTAATACAATAGTTTAACATTAATGGATTTGAAAATTTTTATAAACCATAATGTAAAACTGCACAATATACATTATTTTTTTTTACGGATGATACGGTAGGTGCTGATTTTAAATTATCGTATTTGACCATTTTATGCATATTACATTCTTCGATTATATACGCATAATAATGGTAAGTAAATTAACTCTTCGAAAATTTTTAAATAAAAAAATATTTTTATGTTGAAACAAATAATTTTAAATATTTCACAACATTATTTTTCGGGTTAGATTTTGCTTTCAAAGAATATGATCATAATTATTACGATACTTGTAAATAAATTCCTTTAATTCTCAGAGTTCGAATTTTTGAAAAATAAAATTTTATTTATTGCAATTCGAAATTGAAAATAATTTAATACATTAAAAGACAGAATAGATTTTTTTGTATAAACTAAGTAACGCGTAACTGTGCTTATAACGGAACATCACTGAGCCACAGCGTTCGGGCAGGCAATATAGTACAGCGCCTATACTGCTTTAGGCTTTAGTCATGTGTATTAAATTTTTTTCAGTGTACATATTAATACTTTCGCATTAGCAATCGCTCCCGCATATCGATATCGCATACACATATATAATAATTATCGCATATGAAAATTATAAAAATATCTCGTATATTTCTCGTATATATATAATCGAGAATATCGCCAGTCACTTGCGAGAAAGCACAGTATTCGTGTAGCCAGCTGGCGTATATTTTATTAAGTTGAATAATTTAAGTAAACAAAAGACGTTAACTTAAAAAGTACGCATTCGTTTTCACACGAATAACAAATAAAAGTTTGCGCGCGTTGCCGTATACTACTTCGTAAATTATAATTTTTACTATTTTTTTTTTTTTTTTTTTTTTTTTTTTTTTCTATTAAATTTTAAAAGCTAACCGTGTATTCATAAATAATTCTACATTAATAACAAAAATGATTATTTTTTAAGTATGTCCTCGGTGTAAAATTACTATCAAATGTAGTAATTTTTACTACAGAATTTCTCTCAGCGTATTCAGCCTTGGAAAGCTTTTTATCCCTTCGTAGAAACCTTTCAATCTTCTTTTTTCAATTAAGAGTTTGTTTAATTAAATAAATTCAATTTAAAATATTGTTTGAATTCAACATTTTTTTTTTTTTTTTTGCTTATACACAATAAATAATTTTTACAGAATAATTATTACTGTAATGGATATAATTATTAGCCGCAAGTTTTTCGATTATATGTTATAATTCTAAAATAATTCGCACTAGAATAACAAAGCGAGTTTTAAATCAGAAGTAAAAATGTATGCTCGATTATGATTTATCGACATCGCACAAATTGTCAACGCAAATTTTTTTTTAATTTATTAATATTTTCGGGGTGATTAAATTGTTATGTTAATTTGTCCGCACATCTGTTGTTTAAACCATGTTATAGTTAGCTGATTATTATTCGGGATTGTTCTTAATATTATTTATACCATTGAATTCATACGCATTAAGAATCAAAAAACTACATTTTTCAACCATTATTAAAATTCTTCTTTTTTTTTTTTTTTTTTTTTTTAAATTCTTCGATTTTTTTAAATTTATCTATAAGTTTGAGAAATTTTTGAATATTCGATAAATATAAAGAAGTCCGAATTCTTAGATTACCGTACATAAAACTTTCTTATTCATCATGAATCGTTTGAAGAAAGTGCGAGATTCATCATTGCTTCAAGCGTAACCGTGCGCCAAAAGCTTTCAAATAAATAAGAAAGGGTACATAACAAGATAGTATTGATATTTTATAAATGTTGCAAATTTAAAAATACGCCAATATCCAGATGGTAGCGATATGGATAACGAAATGAGATACGGAGGTATGCGCGAATATCTCTATCACAGTTCGTATTGAGAATACGAGTATACTTGAATTTACAGCCACAAAGGGTAAAAGCAGCATTGAACCTTTTTAAATTTCCAAACTGTGTAGTCTATGAAACTTAACGATTGGTATACGCGTTGGAGGTCTAATACTTTTAAAACTTTTTATGTCTACACGAAAATAATGTAAAAACTTTTTTAACTCTTTTCTTATGCAACATAATATTCTCTTTTATGTAGATCTAACGATGTAGAGAGTTCATAGCAACGTTTGTTCGTTTGCTTGAAGAAAAGAAAAAAAAAAAAAAAAAAAAAAAATTTAGTTAGTTTTCTCTCCTGAACGAAGAAACGGTTTAAAAAAGTGACTGTACTTTCTATTTTTAAATAAACGGTCATCTGAAAAATGTACAACAATGGATACAAGACGCGACGGAACGTCATTCTTTCACGATTAGAAGTGCATTCATTCAAAGTAACCGTTCAGCCGACAAAAAAAAAAAAAAAAAAAAAAAAAAAAAAACGACAATTTTATTGATCTCACGAAATCGAGAAACGTCGCTCACGCAACTCAAAATTTTCTTCGATGCACCTGTATTCGGAAACATCGCACTTGTGCTCATGATCAACGCACTTGTTAATTGAATAATATTTTAATTATTTATAAATTATCGTTTTATATATTTTTATAATTCTTCTTATTTTGTTGTTTTACTTTCGCATATTTCAGAAGTGCCGAAACTTTTTCATGGCTTTTCAATTAAAGGGACAAGAAAAATTATTAGCGAAACAAGCGAAAGATAAAGAGCAAGGCATCGTCAGTCCTGAGAACAAAGCGAAAGATGAAAAAGAAAAAATTGCCAAGAAAAGACGAGATTTATTTAAAAGCGACGTGTGGTTTCAGTATAAAGAAGGTTACAGTAATGCTATAAGACGCGCCGTATATATGAAAGATCTTTTGTGATTTGGGACTTTTTAGTTCGCTTGGACTTTTCAATGCATTTGAATATCATTTCGTTCTTTTGTGTGCGATTGTTTATTATTTATTTTACGTATATTCGTTTTTTTTTTTTTTTTTTTTTTTTTTTTTTTTTTTTTTTTTTTTTTGTATCAGATATTGATGTTATTTTCAACGCAGCGATTATCATTATTTAATGAATATGTAAAAATAAAATACTTTGTATAAAAAATATTTTTATCGAAAATTTTAACGAAACTTATTGTAATAAAAATCTTGTTATACATATATTAATAAAAATATTTTACATTTTTAATTACAAATATTCTATTCTATAATTTTCTTTTATTTAACAGAATTCCGTATTGGTGTTTATTTACTATAAGAACTATCTTAAAAAATCTGTTTATATTTATTGATTTAAAAATCTAAAATTAAAATTAAACTACAACAATGTTAACCTAACATACTAGTAGACGTCGATAGCTAAAATAATTTCTTAATTTTTTTAGTTTCGTGAACTTTTTTTATTACTTACATGAAAAATTTTTATATTAAGATTCTAAAGGTATAATCGATAAATATCCATAACATGCAAAAATCTTGATTGAACGTACATGCCAGATTAGACATATAGCCTTTAGGCGTGATTTTACCTTCGAAAAAAAGGGGAAAGAAAAAAATTAACAAAACAGAATTATCCTATCGAATTACACCAATGACGGTATAAGTACGATCCATTAAGCATAATAAATGAGATGCATAAATGCACAATTATATAATTTTGATGAATAATTAGTCACGGCTCCATACGCTCGATCTCGCCTCGCGTTCGCGCTACTACGCGCCGCGGCGGGTTTATAGAGCACGCACGAATGCGCTCGCGCTCTTTTGATATAGCGCTTGATACGTATATGCGCTTTAGTGCACACGTATAATCCACAAAAGTGTGTGTGTGTGTGTGTGTGTGTATTTACGTTCGTGTGTTTAAGTGTGTGTACGCGAACGAGGGCAAATATCTAATAAATCACTTAATACATTTTACGAAAGTGGTGGCAGAGGCTAAAAGGCCAATCTATATAAGCACGCCGCAGCATGATAATACCCCTTCCTCCCTCTTTTTCCTTTCTCGCCGTTCCCCACCTCCTTCTGCATGAGCGCGCACATATACACGAGCTCTCTGTACCTCTCTCCGAACCTCTATGTACGTATACCTGCAGCACTCGTTGCCTCCGCTACCGTCACTTCTCTCTCTCTCTCTCTCTTACTCTCTCTTTCTCTCTTTAACTGAAACTCGATTCGATAACCCACAACGCACGCGCGGTTCGCCGACGCTTCCTCACTTCCCGCATTTAATCTCTCTGGCCCATTACTGCGCGCTCGTCCGACGCTTTATTTTTTTTCTTTTTTCTCTCTTTTTTCTCTCTCTCTCTCTCTCTCTTTCGCGCGCTCTCTCTCTCCCTTTCTCTCTCCCTCTCTCTTTCCCTTTTTCATTTCTTTCTTTCGCTTAGTGCACGCGTATATATATATATATACACACGCGCGGTCAAACGCCATTTTAGCAAACCGCGCACAGGAAAGAAAAAGTGCGCGCCCCGACAAAAAAATGTGTTATTGTATATACTATATACAAAGCGGGTTGGCTATGTGTAGTGTAGCTTTTTTCTTCTCTCTATCTCTCTCTCTCTCTCTTTCTCTCTCTCTCTCTCTCTCCTTCTTTCACCCTCTCTCACCCTCTCGTGGCCTGCAAAGTGAAATTGAGATGAATATATATGCGGTTTAATAGACTAAATTGCTTTATGCATTTTGAATACAGCATTAAAATACCGTACAATTATTTGATGAAGCGGAAAAATTTATCCCGTATTATAAATACGTTAATTTTTTAATGGAACCACCGACATTACGCGCTTACGTACAAAATTTTTAATTTTCGCGTTAAGGAAAAACACATTCTTAAATCTTAATTCATAAAAATTACAAGTATTAAAATTAATGACCTAGTTATTTCGCTTTTAAAATTATTGAATACGATTATTGTTTAAATTTTCTATTAAACCGGCTGTATTCTACAAATTGCAATTTGATTGCGTTTTACTTTGACCATACGAAAATGAGTCTATTGTGAATCCACGTCAATTAAAATTATAATAAATTTATAAATCCATTAATTTAAAGTTATGTCAATTAATCTTATTTTGTATTCATAAGTTCCTGTTTCGCCTGTTTCAAATTTCTAATTACTTTTGGCCACAAATCGATAAAATTTTTATTGAAATTAATGATCGGTATAATTTATTATGTATTAACATTTTAAAATACGTTTTAATAAATAATAAAATTCTGTATTAATATTTCAACAGTTATAATTACTTTTCCAGTTTAAAAAATTGTTAAAAATATAATTTCATAGTGACAATTAAAATTTTTTTAGAAAGTTCATCATTTTATTGAAAAAAATTTAATTTTCGTCTTCATTTAATACACACCGCATTTTCTTACACAACTTTTTAATCAAACTAAAATTAAACTACATTATATTAGATATGTATGGTAAAAGATATTGCATGAAAAAAATTTTTGATTAAAATAATGAAGCTATTAAATTAAAATTATAAAATGTGCGTTGACATGTGTAATTTGCATGTATACGATAAAGTAAATATATTTGTTCAATAATTTACCTTAAATAAAGAAATTTAAACATTAAAAAGATACATATAAGCTATTTTATATTTTATATAAAACAAAAATTGAAGCTGTAAAGTTTTAGTGTTGATCAAACATTATTTTAAAAAAACAAATAAAATATTTTAAAATTTTTATCGGTTACAGTATCTTTTTCTTAAATTTATTTTTCAAAAATATTATTATAAAAAATAATTATTATTAAAAAGGCAAGAGTAAAAATAGTTATCGTTTAACTACTAACAACTACTAAGAAAAGCATATTGTCCATAAACATTACATCAAATATAAACGATTTCAAGGTTAGACTTTGGTTAATATTTAAGCATTTAAATTATTTATAAAATAAATTTGCTGTTAAATTTTAGTTTGCTTAAGCGATAATGTTATCAAAATGATTAAAATTCTTTAAAATGATATTTTTCAATTTGAAGTAGAAATAACGCGATATAATCAGACATTGCTACGCAATACCTTACGTACGATAAATTAACAAAGGAGAATAATTTTAAAATTATTGTATGATAAATTATTTTTATAAAAAGATTATTTTTTCATTTTTATTAAATTATTATTGAACCTGTAACTTTTATTAAAATAGACTTTTAGAGTAAGTATGTTTTTATTGCTGTATTATTGATGACATTGGATTCTAAAAATATAGTTAAATTTTTATATATAATAATATATGATTGTTACTTTGTAATAAAAATATAAATAGTTACTTTAAAAATAAAAATATTTTTATATATTTAATAATAATCTGAAAATATTAGATAAAATAACATGAATTATTAATCTTATTGGTTATAAAAAGGTAATCGTAATGATAAATGATTCAGTGCAATTAAATTATTGTCTAGCTCAGATCAATTGTTTGATTCTTTTATGCAAACGGTATTTTACCACTTTTTTTTTTTTTTTTTGTCTTGTTTTAAATAACTTAAAATATCAAATTTTAATTTGATAAAGAAAAAGAATCGCAAGATCAAGCACATTTGAATTATTGAAAAATGCTGATGTACGATGTTATAATAAAAAAAGAAACTCAAATGTATTTTCTTTAAAACCTTTATTGAAAAAGACAATTTAACATTATTAGTATCGACTACATTTTGACGATATATCACTAATTTAGTGAACATTTTAGATAATAGATTTATTTTTGTATTAGCTAAAACCTTATTTATAATCGCTTTCAAGTATTTTGGAGCATTCAAGACATACCAAAGAGCACTTAAGCACATATTAAAGTGCATTCACCATGGTTAAATTTTTATATATATATATATATATATATATATATATATATATATATTTTTTTTTTTTTTTTTATATATTACAGGCAAGTTTTCTGTCGTTAAAAAGTTCATAAAAGGTTAACGAAAAATAACCATAGGTGTCTAATTTCATTAAAATCGCTACCATTATTTTGAGGTGACTTTTTATAAATTTATCATCGTTGTAAAATATAGATATATCTTATGTGAAAGAAATTAAAATAAAAATTAATAAACTTTACTAAAAATTTTATAAAATATATTAGATAAATAATAAAATAATCACTTCAAAAATAAAGTTATGCATATGTACAATTTTATTACAACAATATTACTTATCTATTAAAAAATTTATTATTAATATATTGCCACTTCATTAATATATAAGATAATGAAATAAAATGGAACAGAAAATTTTTCTACGAATCTAATATTGACAGGAAAACTTTTCTATTTCTTGTTAAAATTTTATGATTATTTCTACACCTTTTATTCGTAAAGAATTGCGTTATTTATAAAAAAAATTAATTATATACATGTAATATTATTTTTATTATAAATAGATATACTATTACACTACAAATGTGTAGGATAATTAAATTTCGTGAAAAATAAAATGTAAATTACATGTTACTTGATTAAAAATGCAAATTGATTTTTTATTTTTTTACAATATTAAACGGAAACTTATGTAATTATTTTTTCTCAATCGTTCTAAAAAAAAAAAAAAAAAAAAAAATAACTTTATTGATAAAACATTGTAATTGCAAATTTACTCTATTGTGTTATTTATTTTTGATTATTTTAGTACGAAACAAATAATAATGTAAAATAATTTATATAGGATTTAACCGAACGCAATTTTCATCCTTTGATTGAAATAGTATATACATATATATTTTATTGACGTTATTTTCTTTTTTAAAATTGTAAATTATAAATACTCGTTAATTTTTGGATATTATTTATTCAAAAGCAATATGTAGTTTTGAAAAAAATTTTCTGTTACTTTTTCCATTACGTTATTGTCTTTAATTTGGTTTATAACTTTTTCATTTAATTTATCAATTTTATAATACATTTTTGGTCCTATCATAAAACAACAGAAGGTTACATTTTCTTATCGGTTTTTTTGTTTTTTTTACGATTTCACGACCAGTATATGTTTTTTTTTTTTATTTTTTTTTATTTTTTTTTTTTTTTTTATTAATCTTTTGAAATTGTAGCTTATTGCTTACAATGAGTAGTTTATCACTTTTTTTTTGTATGTATATTAAATTAATACGTGCTATAAAAGTATTATTATTTTCTTTTACAGCTGGAAATACAAGCTTTTACCAGAATTACACAATACTACTTTTCTACTCGATGTTTATTTTAATATTGTACGAGATTAAAAAACAAAAAATAAAAAGTTGACGAACATATTTTACAATAAAAATAAAAATTAAAAGGAACAATTTTTATTGATTTTGCAAAACAAAAGAAAGCATCATAAGTTTATCGATACAGATTTAACATTGTGAACGAACATAATTAAATTTAACGTTTGAGACCTTTTAACAACAATCATAAAAATAAAGTTTTTCAAACTTATATATGTATAAATTCTTCTAAATTTAATATGTTTCAAAGTTCTAATACTGAAAGTTCATGAATTAACGCGTATGAATAAACGTATAATTTTATCGATAAAGCATAATTGGTTAGGGTACAAGGATAGCGTGGATCATTCGTTATTTAATGATTCTTATTTATTACAATGGAAAATATATGAACACATTATTGTGTATGAAACCTTACAGTTGAAATATAAGGACGAAAGTATCCAAGTGTGAACCGAACGCGTTTGTCCAATTCGTGCGAGTGCGGGGGATCGAGAGCAACCCCTCGGCAAAAGGAGAAAGCCAACCCCGAGAAATCTTGCTCCTTGCAGCGTGGCGTTGTCGCTCGAAAAAGAAGAAAAACGCGGATAACGCATATCGGGCGGGGAGAGAAGCGCGAGACGGAAGGACGGAGGAAAGACGGAGCAAGAAAGGGAAAGAGGAAAGGAGGAGCCGCGGAGGAGATCGGAAAGCATCGTTACTCTAGAGAAGAAGAGAAAGATCGCGCGCGCGCGCCTTCTTTCCCTCTCCCTCGGCTTTCCTCTCAAGAGAGGAAAAAGCTCCGGCGCCTGCCTCGGCGGCCTCCTCGCTCCCCATTGTCTCTTTCTCTCCGATATCTCCGGTGCGCGCCGATGTTTCTTCAACGGGGGAGAAGGATGGTAGGGATAAGCCACGATGTCGTTGATTAATACGGTTTACCAGTAAGTGTAACGGAGTGTGCAAAACGTGCGCGCTCGCTCCGCCATCGCCACCGCGCCGCCGCCGCCGCGACACGACACGCCACCTCCACCGGAGGTTCTCCCCTTCCTGGACGCACGACGAACCAAACGCCGGCACGTGCCGATCAATGGCGCCTCTCTCGCGATTGGCCGTCGACTCGGGCGGGAGCGCCGCTCGCTCGAGCTCGAGAGAGAAAGGAAGAGCCTCTCCCTTACACCCCCACCCTCCGGTTTGCCCGCCGGGGGCGGCGAGCCACTCGACTTACCATCCTCCGGAGGCTCGCGGATCTCAAGTAAAAGAGGCAAAGCTTTTCTTATGAGGCGCATTGATTGCCAACAAACCCGGCGCGCGCTTTCAACCCCGCCACTCTTCTTCCTTCCTTCTTCCTTTCCGCCACCGCTCTTCCACCGAGTCTTCGAGAGAGACTCCGTTTCTAGTTTGCTTCTTTTTTTTTTTTTTTTTTTTGTCCGACGACGCGCGCCACCAAGATTGAAAATCGAGAGAGAGCGGAGGAAAGGAGAGAGAAAAAGAGAGTGAGTGAGAAAGAGAGCGTCCGACGCCGCGGAAGCTTTGCCCGCGGCGTACCGAAACTACATTGGACGGATGTGAGGAGACAAAGAAATGAGAAGAAAAATAAAGAGAAAAACAAAACAAAACAAAGGTAATAAAGCGCGGCTCGAGAGCTCGGGCTTATTCGAAATCTTCCACTAGACGATAACCACTACGTTTCTCGCTAATGTCCTCGAGTGTACGCGTGCGCGCGGGGGCGTTCGTAGTCCCAGAGCCGTAACCGCGAGGCGAGGCCGGTCACGCGGGCTCTTTCAGAGCCGCTCGACGCGACGGGCGCGCGTCTCGGGCAGGCACAAGCTGGTCCTATGGCTCCTCCTTGCTCGCGGGCTGCAGCTGGTGGACGACGCTCGGGTGGAGGTGGTGCTGGTGGTGGTGCTCGGGCCGACGCGAGAGTCCCAGCAGCGGCGGGAGCAGAGGCAGCGGGAGCGGCGGAAAGTGGAAGCCGGCCGCGAGGCCACCGAGGAGCGCCGAGGCCGTCGTGTGCTCCTGGGCCTTGCGCCTCAGCTCCGCGAGGCTGCTGCTGCGCTGGAGGTCCGCCGCGGCGGCGGCTACTGCTGCCCCGCCGGCCCCCGCCCCCGTCTTGCAGCAGGCGCAGAGGGAGCCCGCGCAGCTGGCCCAACCGGCCGGCGACCACGAGAGCATCTCCTGGAGGCTGCTGCTCGCGCTCGAGACGCCGACCGCGCGACTCGACTCGACCGCGCTGCTCCAGAGGGAGGGCGCCCCGGAGGCCAGGGAGCTAGGGCTGCTCGCCTGGAGCTTCGTCGCGAACAGCGGGGGCGAGAATTGCGCGGCCAGGTGCGGCGAGAAGAAGAGGGAGGTGGCGGCCGTCGTCTCCACGGGTCGGAACCCGCCGCTGCTCGTCGCGCTGCAATCAAAAAGCAAACGACGGATTGTTTTAACATTTTTTTACAATGTTTCTTGTTTTATTAGAGAGTTTATTATAAATTAAGCGTCACAAGTAGTAGACATCGACAGTCGTTAAATATTCAAAGCAAAGTTTAAATTTTTTTTATCGCCAAATAATTTTGAAGTATACAAAAATGTTTCAAACCGTTGAAAATTTCACTATACCATTAGATTAAGTATTTAAGAATTTTTCGTTTATTATCTATCATCGTGTCAAACAAAATGTGATAAAAATCAACCAAAATTCATAATTGAACCAATGGTACATATTGAATATTCTTATCATTTGTAAATATTAGTCCTAATTATTTAACCTGATATTGTTAATTTTAAATTCCATTTTTTCGCATTATATATATATGTATATATATACTATCATGTAACACGAATATTTAACAATTACGTTATTTATTAATATCATTTTAAATTTTCAATAATTTGATATTTATATAGGGAAAAAATATTTCTTCTGTTTTTTGCATAAATAAAAATGATGTAATTTTTATAAATTATTCAACTTTTCTGAATAACATGTACGCATAAATAAAATAATATTAATCGATAAAAATGAATTTATTCCATATTTCAACAAAGTAAATTAAATTAACGTATAAAAATAATAAGCTTAACGAAATTATTTCGGATCAAAATAAAAAAGCAATTTCAAAAAACAATTTAAATACTGTTGAGTGTAAAAAATTTTATAAAGCAAATATTTATTTAGAACTGTAATAACATCCGAATTTCTGTTTTTATCTTAATAAATATTCATTTATTTCACGAATATTTATTTTATTTAATATTATTCTGTATGCGTTTTAAATAAATGTAGGTTTCAAACGCACAATATTTTTTATATGTATCCAGTATCTAATTTTATTATTATTTTTTTTATATTGTCGAAATTATCCGAACAAACTACACAACTTACTAAACTTTTATTGATGAACTTATTCGTAGCAGCATTAAAATTAAATTTCTATCAAAGTCAATTAATCGACTGACAAACAGCCTAGATTAAAATGTTTTAAAACGGAGATAATAAAGCGTCCTTTACCGATAAATAAAACCGAACAGACTTAGCTTACCGCCGGAGGATCGAAGAAAGCTGGAAGAAGGAAAAAGCAGAGTCGTAACTTTAATGACACTCCATTAAAATCCCGATAAAAAATTCAATGTCGCGACGCCGGCGCCCGCTCGCCGTACACCATACGCATAAAGCCGTGAAACGGTGTAGGAGACGCCAAGGAGGCGAACGTCGACGACGAAGCTACAACGCGCCAGAAGGAAAAGCGAGCGCGCGCGCGCGCGAGTCCGTACGCTTTCTCTCGCTATCGTCTCCCTTACGCCCCCCGAGTGCGCGCGCGCTCTCTCTCTCTCTCTCTCTCGCGCTCCTGAATAAGCGATGAGGATATATTTACGGCGGAGCTCGAGCGGTTTTAAATAAATTACGCATGCGTACACACTTGCTTGCGGAGGCGCAAGAGTGCGAAAGCGCGCGCGAAAGAGAGTAAATGGCGCGTGTCGGACGAAGTATCCGGCGAGCTCAGCGTGAGCTCTCTCTCCCTCTCTCTTTCTCTCTCTCTCACTCTCTCTCTCTCTCTTTTTCTCACCTCTCCGCGGGCGGTCCCGTCGTTCCGGCTCCTAGCTGCTCGCCCGTTCCCCGGTCCTGCTGCTGCTGGGGCGTCGGCGTCGGCGTCGGCGTCAGCTGGGCCATCGGCTGGGGCGAGGAGGGCGTCGGGCCGCCGTGCGCCGGCCGCGGACTCACCGAGGCCGAGGTCGTGCTCGGGCTGCGCGAGCCCCCGAGGGCCTCCTGGCCCGTCGTCGAGCCCTCCTCGGCCGAGGAGCCGAGGCCCGGGCCCCCCGACTCCTGCGGACCTCCGCTCCCGGACTCGGCCGAGCCCGCGCCCTCGCGCTTGCGCTGCTCCTCCTTCAGCCGCTCGCTCTTGCGCCACTTTGCGCGACGGTTCTGAAACCACACCTAAGTACAAAACTTTCGATAGTTGACTTTGGATATTACTTATCAGTATGCCTGCGCCTATATATACTAGCGATGATACTCGGACTCTTTCATCTATAAAATTTATTACCGTCGATACATCATCGTTAAATAAAATAACGATGCTTTGTACTATGATAATTATTGTTTTTCTTTCTTTATTTATTTCGGAAAAATTTATTAATATGCATTTTTTAATTTATACAAATTTATGAATTAAAAAAAAAAAAAAAAAAAAAAGTTTTAATCTATAATTTCAAAATTTAGTAGTAGTATTTGTTTTTTTAAATCGTTAATAAATACTTATATATAAATTATTATAAATTGACGATAAAAAAAAAAATGTTTATACCAGTTGAGTACAGTCAAGTACAGTAAGACTTAGTTATATGCATCAGTTCCATCACTTATCTACTTCTGTATGTTCAAAAGAGCGTTAATTAAATTTTTTAACTAGAAAACAATTAAATACGCACTTTATATAAGGAAATGTAAAATTTTTTATTTTTCAAGTTGAATAATGCTATTATTTTTTTACTCGTATACTTCACGGTAAAATTTTTTATATGACGTAAAAATTTCTGCGTTTAATAATGTTGAAATTAAGCGTTACAAAAATTGTAAATTTTTAGTTTAAATAATTAAACGCGTTGACGGTATCAGTAAGAATGTTCATTAGCGGCACTTCTCTCTCTCTCTCTCTCTCTCTCTCTTACTCGCTCTTTCTGAACTTAAAGAAAAGGTCGCACATGTTTAATGGGACACGTAGAGATAGTCAAGATTGTAGTATTCGGTAACGTGCCTAACATGACATAATCTCGGCTAAAATAGACTTTATTAAAGCTTTCTCGACTCTTCCACACGTTTTTCCGACAAACATTCCTTTGTATTGTCGAGTACTCGGCAAATCGCCCGAAGCTATAGCTTGCCAACCTCATGTGAGTATATACTATAGAAATTTTTCAAAAATAATAAATGCGATAAAAAACACGTATGTCACCCTAATTTGAAGTTTTTTAATAATTTAACATTGATGCAAATTAAGGAAATTTTTTTTTTCCTTCTTTTTTTTATCTAATTTAAAGATATAATTAATTTATGTGGAATGAAAAATCTCTTAATTAATAATAAAAATCATGAATTGAATGAAAGTTAAAAAAAACTATTCGAATCATTAAGATAAAATTGTTTACATGTTGATAAAATTGTAGATTTATTGAATGGTTTGAATAATTAGTTTTTATATCAAACAATTAGAACATAAATATTTTCTACATTTTTTTTTAATTATTTATAATCGAATAAAATAATCTTCAACACAATTTTTATTTAGTAAAGAATATAAAATTGAAATAAGATAAATCTAAATAAAACATCATTAGATTTTTTTACTATTTTAAATTTTAAAATCTAATCTTTTTCACTTAAATAATTTTATACGTATAATTTGTGCAAGATATTTGCATACACATACATTAGATACATTAAAAAATACTGTGCATATAATTAAATAATAAACAAGCAATATATTTACTTTCCCTTATAAAAAAAGCATAAGAGTTCTTATAAAAGAAACCGTTGTTATTTCGTAAAGGCCAGTACCAGTTAAAAAATATTTCTCCAAGCCATACGACAATCGAATGCGAGTCGACTGATATTGTAACCGGGAGTAAAATGGGAAAGAACAAGTGGAGCCGGAATAAGACTACGGCGTCGGCTCGGTCTTGCGCGTTTGAAAAATTTCTCCTGAGAGAGAAAGATAGACAGAGAGAGAGAGAGAGAGAGAGAGAGCACGAGAGAGGCTCAGGAAATGGTTTAATAAAATAAATATGACAAGGTTCGTTTCAGCCGCGATGGTTACCCGAAGCCACAGCCCGAAGGCTGCCCGAGGCAGTCTTAAGGCGAAAGAGAAAGGACGGAGAAGGAAGAAGACGTTCGCGAGAGAAGTAGCGAGGGCGAGTGTGAGAAAGAGGAAGAGAGAAAGAGAGAGCGAGAGAGAGAGAGAGAGAGAGAGAAGGCGAAAGAAACGAGGAGCGAAAAGGGATGAGAGAAGGAGCTCGACTGGCGCTCGCTCGCTCGCGCGCCGCTGCTGCTGCCGCACCAGACGGCCAGATATAATAATATCCTAAGGGTTGCTGGGACGAGTAATAGCTGGGAACAAAGCCGCGATTCCCCTGAGATCGAGACCGTAGAACGTTGAATTTTTACCCCACTTCTACTGCACTTATCCATCTCTTTCCTCTCCCTCGTATTCCTCAGCCGCCTTCTCCAACTGACGCTCTTACGTTCTTCCTCTCTTTTTCTTTTTCTCCTTTTTTTTTTCTTTTTTTTTTTTTTTCTTTTTTTTCAATGTGAATTTAATCCTAAATATGTCTAAAACCATTCAATCCACTAACTTTTGACGGCGAGGAAAAATCTCCAATGCGTTTCTTTTCGCTTCGCAAAAATCACCGTTTATTTCTTTCCTATATCTCCTAAGATCTTTTGCTACATGTGCCCAACGAATTATTGAAAATTTCGTGCGCTTGTGTTATTTTTGATTGTGTTATTTTATTATGCCTAGCTTTGATAAATCAGTCAACGTTAAATTTTTTATCGATATCTTAAGCACTTTGTATCAAATGACAAATGCTAAGTATTCGCACGAGCGCGTTATGAATTAATCGCTTCATCGCCCTATACCAATTATGCACCGTTTTCGTGATAACGTATCGTTTGTATAACGATCGCGAAAGAGAAAAGAAACACTTTTTGCAACATTTTATTACATAAAACTAAGAAAAGTTTATTCTCGGTTAACATTTTTTAACGATTATCTTTTTAATTGTAATAATAATAATAATATGCAAAAGATATAAATTAATGAAATTCACTTTAATAAGTTATTATCTTCAATTTCTTTATCAAAAAATAAATTTTAACAAAAAAAAAAAAAAAAAAAAAAATATTAAAAAAACAAAAAATAATAAAATAAATAAATAAGTGCTGGTAAGCAAAAAAATGTTATGTCTATAAAATTCAGTAGACATCAACATCATATCGAACATCGTATTATAATACTATATATATACAAGAGGGTTAACTCCCTGAAAAAGGTTCGCGTCTTATTATCGTTTCCTTTTTCATTTTTCCAAGTTATTTCCCATTACCATGCTTGAACATATATAACGTTTATGCAAACGAATAATAGCGCGACATTTCAATTAATAATTCAATACGTTAGCCTTTAAATTCAGTTTTCAAATGAAAATCAAAGCATAAAAATAATTAATTATCAATAAAAGCTAGAAAATAAGAAATTACCAATAACAATATCATTACACCATATCTTAATATGTAAAAAAAAAATAAAAAAAAAAAAAAAAATAAAAAAAATAAAAAAAAAAGCTTCATGCATAATTCATTTGGCATTCAATTTTATACTCGTAAAACGATGGAAAAACAAAAATGCAGAAACATTTACCATCGAAATTCTACTAAAAAAAACACTCACACACACATACGCGTGCGGACGTACACAAATGAAAGAAATAAAAGTTTATTTCATTCAAAAATCAAACGGGGCTTTCTCACATATTTGAAACGGGCCGATGCGCGGTTAAGCGTATTCGTCGGAAGGGAGGGAGGAGAGGCTGTGAGCTTTTATGACAAACGACTAAAGTAAAAAGCACTTTCTCACGTCCCGACCGCTATTTCTATTTTTTTTTTTTTTTTTTTTTTTTTATGCTTTTTTTTTTATCGCGACATTGCGATATTAAAAATTGAACTTGGCGTACTAATGTATAACGTTGTATCGTTAAATTTTTAAACTGCTTACTAGATATTTTTTTGTTTTTGTTTTAATGCATTATTCTCCTTTGTAAATTTTAGAAATTTAACTCTCGTAAAAATCGTAAATTTAAAAAAAAAAAAAAATAATAATTTTAAATTTACATTTTACTGCTCTTTTAACAGTAATAAAAAAAATATCTTTGTGCAGATTGATTGTTTAAAAATTGAAATAGCTTTTCGACGCAAAGTAAACATTTTACATGTATCAATAAATTAAACGAAAAATCTTTTTTCTAAAAAAAAAATTAGCGACACGAAGTATAAATACATAAAAATGTACACATGTGTATATCCGTAATCGGATTTCTATAAATCGTGAAAAATTAATACCTTAACGTGTCACAAAGTTCTTAAAAAAATCAAATACACTTGTTAAAAACAAGCGTCGGAGAATAATTTTTTGATAAACTTATATGCATCGGTATAACGCACGTGATATAATTACTTTTATTTAATCATTCAAATAATTACATGCAAATTTTGAAAAAAATACTTTTATACGGACAAAAAAATATAAAATTAAAACCATTTATTCGTAATTTCTATCAGCCGTGGTAAATTTTATGAACGTATAGTAATTCCATTATGCACAGGTAGCTCAGGTGCTAAGAAAATCTTTTGAAGAATAAATAGTATCCAGAATAGTGTCTTTTAAAAATTGTTGTTTTCATTTATCAAAAATTTAATGATATTTTTATGGGATTAATCACAAATTTTTTAAAAAATTTTAATGTACTGTAATTTTCCCAAGCAGGTATACGAGAGTATTTTTTCTTTTCAGGTTATAGAATATCAAATAGGTTATTAAAATTTTTTAAAACTCGTCTACAAAGTTTAATTTATGAACTTTTGCAATTTCTTATAATATGAATAAAATTACAATATTCGAAATTTTCACTTGCTTTTTTCAGCGCGTTTATTCAAACAATATTTTAACACATTGATATTTTTAACTTTATAAAATCAAGGATTGAAAAACATTTCAATTTTTAAATTATTTATAAGGATAATGAACGAATATTATTATTAATGTAGTATTCGTTACATTATGTTTATACTAACTAAGATATTATGCATTAACTTTTTACTTATAAGAAACACTTTTGTTACAGAATTTTTTGATAACTATAAAGGTTGAAACGTAAATAAATATAATATTTCGAAATTAAGCTTTAACATTTAAAATTTTAATAAATTATTTGCATTATCGGTATGAATTTTGTATCGTTGACTGCTTCTATTAATGTATCGAATCAAGATAGAAAAAATTCTACGGCAAAATTTTTCAATTTATTGTTTTTATCTGAAAAAAATAATAATAGCAAAATAAAGTAAATAATAGTAACTTTTTAATAACTGTGTTATATAAAGCAATCGTCTTGCACACGCACACTCGTTTCGAATCTTTTCTCGTTACCATCGTATTCAGTCGAGGAAGAGGCGCTTTTGAAAGATTGAAATACTCGTAAGTCTGAAGAACAAACACTTTGACAAACCTGCGAGTTTTCATTTTTAAGGAGAGGCGCAAAAGAGCCGAGCAAGAAAGAAAGAGCGAAAGTTGTCTTTGGCGATTGAAAAGTACAAGTTTGAATGAAGTAAGTACATATGAAACGTGATTTAAGTAAATTGCGCTCGAGTAGATTTCTCCTGTGTATGTGTGCGCGCATGCAAGGAGAGATAGAGAGAGAGAGAGAGAGAGAGAGAGAGAGAGAGAGAGAGAAAGAGAGAGAGTAGAGAAGAACGTGCCTCGGCGGCCCCCAGGAGCTTCTAATTGGAGTAGGAAAGAGAGAACGAGAACGAGAACGAAAACGAGACGAGAAGGAGAAGACGGCTCGAGAACCGAGCTAGCGAGCGAGAGGGAAAGAGAGAGAAAACGCGAGCTGCCAAGTAGGCGAGCGTTGTTGAGCGAGATGGAGTATCTACATATATACAACCGTAAAGAGGAAGGGAGGCGAGGCGAGGGGGGGGGGTGGTGAGGTAGGGAGGAGAGACAGAGCACTACATAAACGCGCCTATTTGTCCATTATTCCAGATTCTCTTTGTCTTCGTTAATGAAACAATGAGTCTGCGCCGTAATTGCGTCATACCCGAGGCACCGTCTGCCTACATGCACTGCACTACTACTACCGCCGCTACCGCCACCACCACCACCACCGCCATCACTGCCGCCGCCGACGCTTCACTCCTGTCGAGGTCGCCCTCAATAAACTATTACACCAAATCGCTCAATCCTTAACGCTTTTCTTGCGCGCCTCCTCGCCACCGATAATCCCATCAATCCTTTTTATCCTTTAACTTTGATTTTATACACTTAACGCCTCGCTCTCTCGCATCGCTTGATAATTTTATGCTTGTTTGTTAGATCAATTTTTTACTTTCGTTTTATTTATCGTTAATTAGAAATCAATTTTCATCGTTTAGTTAATTTTTTTATTTTTTTATTTTTTTATTTTTTTATTTTTTTCGTGCATTTCAATTATTTTTAAGTGAATAAAAAAAAAAATATATATCTCGTGAAAACTTAAAATATAAACATTTGGCGCTTAGTTCAACTAAAATAATTAACAAAATGTTTCGCGCAATCAAGAAAGGTACAGCAAAGCGGGGATAAAACCAACATCACAGAGGGTATTATAACGTTTCAATCTATACACGCGCGCGCGCACACACTAGCTAAATTAAATTTCGCTATTAAGAGAATCGAATTATACATCGAAAAAGATGAAAAAACAAGCCAGTATATCAATTCGAAAGGTTGAATAAAAGCTGCAAAATACGCGGAAACTGATTTTGCAATTTTTCAAATATAACGTATGAATAGTATCGATTTTTTTTTTTTTTTTTTTTTTTCTTTAATTGAAATTTCTTTTATTTCTTTACGGTGATAAAAAAAATTTTGAAATTTCAACTTTAAAATTTTCATTTCAAATTGTGTAATATTTATGAATAAAGACGAATATGAAAAAAATATATGTTTTATCAATATAAGCGACGTTTTTAAAACAATTCATATAAAACTAAGAACACTACAAAATATAATAATTTACAAAGTAAGTAAATATTTATTTTTAATTAAATTTTTCATAAATAATAGCTAAAAAAAAAAAAATTATAAAAATTCTTATTATATTTTTATCAGCATAAAGAAAAGATCATAAAAAAAAAAAAAAAAAAAAAAATTAAACTATATATTCCACGTCATTGAGCACATGGCATTTTAAATAAAGATCCAAACATTGGGCTAAAAGGAGAGTACCCCTAAAACGTAATGTCGTCGAATAAACGATATTTGTCTTCCTTTGAGCAGATACTCCTTTATGCGGGGTGTAGTGTGCATTGTTTGTCTTTACGCGCAGCTTTTAATAGGCCGCATGTGTACCTTGTGTAAGGGGGAGGACAAACAAGTGACGACAAGATTCTCATGTACAAATGATGAAGGAACTATAGTCAATTAATATCGGTCTCTTCCTCCCTCCCTCTCTCTCTCTCTCTCTCTCTCTCACTCTCTCTATTTTTACAATTATAAAAAATTATAAAAATTTTACCAAGTTTATTTGCTAAATCGTTATCGGTGTTAATAAATATTGGAACAAAATTATAATATTATTATAATTAAATTTAGTGTATTTTAAATTTTCTTTAAAAACTACGTCTATTACATAAAAAATAAAAGAATTTGATAGTCGATTTCACACATTTAAATACTTCTCAACGAACTTTATTATCAGTTTTAATTCCGAGGAAGATCAATATACGTAAACCCTCGTGTATTGTATTCATTCAACATTTACAGTTTTGAGGTTTATTTTCAAATGTATAGTAGTAACTTGTAAAATACAAATTTAATTTGCTAATGTTATTTTAAGAGAATTTATACTTAATTACTGCGTCGAAAATTAATGTCATATATTGACCTTTAAATTTGATTGTGATTTTGTCTTGGATGTCATATAAAAGTTATGGTTTACTTTGAAATATTAACCAACAATTAGGTGATTAGAATTATTAGTATGAAATAATTTTACATGTACATATATATCACACTAATATTATTACATTAATATCTAATTGATTAGAATTTCTGCTAAAATGTGTAAAATAAATTTGATATTTGTAATTCAATAATTACACATTGTATAATGTCATCCAACGTTTGTATGAATGAATTTAATAAAATTTCAAATAATACTTCAAGTGTATACTTCATTAATTTATAAGTAAAATATTTTAAAGATTATTTTTATAAACGAAAAACTTTTATATTCAATTATACTTATTAATTATATACTTTAATTGGGGATTTACAATTATTTCAGTCTACCAACGGTAATAAAATAGTAATAAGAAATGTAGTAACATTCATTTGATTCACATTACGTATTAAAAAAAGAAAAATACATTTAATTTGAACGTTACAAGTGACTAATTTATACGGATACTAATTACACCATTTTGCTTATTAATATTTAATTATATTTATAAACAAAATGTGATTGATAATGATCATTAGATGTATAAGTTATAAATTATTTATAAATATAATTAATTTAAGCATAAATTTAATATTTATTCGCAAATGGTCATATTATAATCTTTTTACTATATATACTTTAGTATAACACAATTGGAATGTTTTTTCTTAACTAGTAATTTTTTTTATAATGAATTCTTGAAAACGATCTGTAAAACAACGTTAAAATACTTCTTTTAGATTAAAAATATACAATAATATTTTCATTACCCGCTATTACAATTGTTATTAAGGATCATAATGATTGAAATTATGTATAATTAAAGTTTCGATAAAAAACTGCTTTGAGAAATTTTATTGTTGTACTTTATTATACTTTATTATAATGGCTAGTAAAGCGTTCGATAAGTTTTTACTACATACAAAAGTTTTATATATTTTGTTTTTTATACTAATTGAACAATGCCTTTTATATCGACTTAAATATTTTATTAATTAAATTAAATGACACAAATTATATGAAATTTTGTAAGAATTATTTATGGTATTCCATGTTTTAAATTACTTATATCATTATTATTATTATTATTATTTATATTATTATTATTATTGTTATTGATAAAGACATAAGATTTTATATGTGAAGTAATTTCAAAACTAGAAAGAATGAAAAGTAAATTTGATCTTGTTTAATCAATAAAAATTTAAAAATATCAAACTCATAATTGATAAATTCTTTAAAAATAAAAGGGAGAGAGAAAGAGAAATCAAGAGAGCGCAGAGTGGTTGAAAAAGAAAGATTTTCATATAAAGAGAATGATGAAGAATGAACGAGAACGAATGGTAGTAAAGGAGCAAAAAGAGGGAAAGAGAGTGAGAGAGAGAAATAGGGGGGGGGGTGAAGGGAAAGGGAAAGAGAAAGTAACAATCTGGCGAATTACCGGCTTAGTTCGTCAGAAGATTACGTCAGGTCGAGGGTGTCAGCGAGACCCTCGGGGCCCGGGTCCTTGTTCTCACGCTTGCCCATGAGGTATATATACGCGAGCTACTATTTTTCCCTTTCGTTCCTTTCCCTTTTTCCCTTCCATCATACCGATGCTTCACAAGAGCCATACGCTGATTACCAACTTTTTCGACGAAACGAAAAAAAAATAAACGTGTCACGTGCTCCTTCTCCTCCTCCTCCTTCTCCTTCCCCGTCGCGTTAAATTTAAATGTATACGAATTTTGTTTTAATTTATTTCTTTTTCATTTGTGATATCGAAATTTAAAAAAATGTATTTTATATATTTTAATCATTTTATCAAAATAAAAGTATTAATCATTTCAAATCGCGATAAAAATTAATTAAAAGTCGTTTTAATTTTATCGATAAATAAATTACAAAGAGAATGATGATATAATTATCCCTTTTTATTTGCTTCTTTTACAAATTAAATTTTTAAAAGAGAATTTAAATCAATTTTTTGTTGATTTATAGCATTAAAAATTTAAATTGACTTTTTTTTATACCGCTTTAGTTGATATTGAATTTAAACAAAATTACATGTTAATGTTTTTCAGTTTATTTATTTATTTTTTTTTTTAAATTAATTTAATGTACTTAAACTACACGGATTTCATTTTACTTGTAAATTTTGTTAAATTTCTAGAATAATTACAAAGATTTACAAAAAAAAAATAAATAAATAAATAAATAAATAAATAAATAAAACTAAAAAAAGAAATAAATAATTTACCTGAACTCGCGCCTCGGTTAAATTGATTTTCATCGCAAGATCCTCTCTCGTGAAAACGTCTGGATAGTGAGTTTGGGCAAAAGCGGATTCGAGCTCCTCTAATTGCTGTAACGTAAACGTCGTTCTATTTCTCCGTTGTTTTCTTCTGACGAACGAATCTTCGCCGACACCGTGAAGCGCCGGATGGTACGCCGAATAACTCGCATCTGAGCAAAAAATTAATTCGTTGGTTTTTTAATGGCACAGTAATAACTTCATTAATTTTTGAAAAAGTAAGAAAAAAAAAACTACGCTACATTTATTTAAATACATTAAGTTATTATAATACATTAACTATTTTATCATTAACATATCATTTAAAAGGCTTATATATTAGTGTCAACGGTAAGAAAAACTTTAGAGGAATTGAAAAATAGCGAGTGAATAAACAAATAAAAACAAAAAAAAAAAAAACGTGAAAAAGAGTGAAAAAAAGTTAAAAAATTTATCAAGACAGCATTAAATATCCGCTCACTTTACTACCGCTTATCTAAACGAATCGCAAGATCACGAAAAGAAAAACAAAATACGAGCTAAATTTAAATTTAAAAAAACTTAAGTATATAATTACAAGGGACAGAGAGAGAATAGATAATGTCGAATCTATTGATGCGGTGATAAAAATGTGGTGCTTGGGTCAAACACGTGTCTCTGCACTCGGGTCTCGTCCAATGTATTCGTTTCAAAAACAACTATCGGCGATTAAATTTTTTTATCGAAACTATCTCAAACGCATCTTACATATATATATATATATATATATATATATATATATATATATGTATGTATGTATGTATGTATGTATGTATGTACATGTATTCCGGATATTATTATATTACATTTTAAAGCGGATATGTGCTCGAGTTTTTTTACGTGTTTATTTTCGTTTCGGAATAAATGTAATCAAAACAAATTTTATTTATTGAATGATCGTATACTATGTTAATGAGGGGGAAAAAAAATATATCATTGCATAATGGCAGTTGTAGAATTTAATGAGAAATTAGCTTTTATTAGTTTTTTAAAAATAATTTTAATAAAATTTCTTAAATTTTTAATTAATATTATTTCCCTACATTTGTAACCTAAGTAAATTTTTTTTTATTTTTAAATAATTATCAAACGGTTATTTTTAAGGATTCCATAATTTTAAACTTCCTAAGGATCGGCGTTGATAAAATTTTCAAAAAATTTACTTTTCTCGAAGCGCTAACAGGTAGGCTTTGTCCGTTGTATTATATTTGACTTAGCATTCAAAGAAGAATAAAGTTCTTTTGGCTTTTACTTTGCTCATTACTTCAAGCACCACTAGCTTATGATAACACAAACGCAGACTAAATAAACTTATTACTTTCAAGCATTAACTTTGTTTATTTCAGCTTTATTAGTTTCGCTTGAAAACTTTGTACTTGTATATACGTTAAAAAGAATTCATTATTGTTCTTTATAAACGTAATTTATGCGAATTAATATTAATAATCATAAATTTGAGTATAACCTTTTTTTATTTCATTCTTTAATTAACTTTGTTTTTTATTTAAATAAACCTACAACAATCATATTAATCGGATGCTCATTTCATGGATGAAGCGTTATACTGTAACAAAATTATTTGATGTTTTTTTTTTTTTTTTTTTTTTTTCTGTCAGCGAGTGCAATTAAACATTTTTTTATATATTCTACTTTCATATACGAACGATTAAATTTATGAATATATTGATAGTTATTTAAAGTTTTTTTTTTATGCGTTCATAAATTTCTTTGTTTTAACAGCTGAAATCTGGCTACATAATTTCGTTCGAATTCCAATATTAATAACCGTATAAGTAATAATAAATATTAACTAATATTTTCTTCAACCGAATAAAATTTTTTAAACGTATTACCTTTTAATATATATTGAATCGCTTAAAATAAAAGTAATAAATTTAACGTAGCTGCTTAAATTTTTATATCGGCAAAGAAGTCGCCAGGTAACGAAAAAAAAAAAAAAAAAAAAAAAAAAAATTATATTTATCCCGAGAGTTTAATAATAATAATTTCGAAAAAAGCTTTCACGATAACATGATAAATTAGATTATTCAAAACACGAACGTTAAAAAATATAATTCTTAAATAATCTTGTTTATGATATATATTTATATGCAGATATTCGCGCTTACATTTATGCATATATATGTTGATCTACGAGCGAGTAACAAATGTGTTTGTGTGTGTGTGTATATGTGGGTGTACGAGTGCGCGCATATAATGAAAATGGGAGACAGAGAGAAAGGGACGGAGAGACAAATATAGATAGAAACGAGGTAACATCCGGCTGCAAAGCTCGGAGCCGCTCATTAATGATGCAGAGCAATCAGCGCAATTAATTACCGCGGCGCTAAGCCTCGGCTTAGCGAAAAACACAAATTAATTTCTTAAACTCATAAAAATTGACGAATCCGCGCTGTACCGATTACTTTGCCGCAAAATATTTGAAAACGAATCGTGGCCCTGACTTTGGCTATGGCTTTGACTTTTGTTTTTTAATTTTTTTTTTTTTTTTTTTTTTTTTTTTTGCTTTGTACTTTTAATTTGTATTATATCCTTGCGTATACTCATACCGAATTGTGCTTATTTATAAGCAAAATTATTTAATACAATTATCCTAAATTAAATGTAAAAATTGATTTTTTTAATGCTAAATATTTTTATTTTACTTTTATTTATTCTAATTGTAAATTATCTACTTCGGGAATTTATTGTTTTCTTTGTTATTTATCGTAATGAAACAATGCAACGATATAATTTTTCGAATTTTCAAAAATCAAAATTTTTCTTCGCAAACGAAACGGAATCATTATTTTTTCATTTCTTTATCATCTTTTTTGATTATTTTCACGGTTCAGTTATTATTTCGTTTTTATTTTTTGTTTTTATTTTTCGTTAACATTTTTGGTTAACGTTTATGATTCGAGATTGTAATAATACAAAATTTAGACAAAAGAAATCAATAGGGGTAACTTAACGCACATGTCAATTTATCACAAATTGTTCGTGTAAACTTGCCCCGATGTTAATTGTCAGAATTGGCGTTCATAAATAAAGTACACCATACACATGTTAATGCGGTGTTTACATATAGCTTAGTTCCATAGAAATATTACAAATCTCACGTGTACACCTACACCGTTTTTCCCTATTGATTAATTGAAAGTATTTAACATTAAATTTAATATCTTGAATAGCCTGACAAAATTTGTTTATTGTACAAAAGTGCAGATTGTCCAAAATAACCGAAGCCAACGCGTTCGTGTTTACATTTGGAAAAGCCACACTTCCGTATATAATTATTCAAAATTCTTGTACCTAAATGAATATTAAATTTACTTTCTTTACATCTGAGATTTATCAAAAATGAGGAAATAAATAAAAATGTATTAGAAAGCCCATCGATAAAATTCTTCATATTGCATTTTTATAAATAACATATACGAGTATGTACGAGTCCAGGAGATTTAGTCTAAAAATAATAGTAAGCGTGGAAAAATTCAATCAGTAGTTTCCTCAATCGTGCGTATTTAGAAAATCGGAAAGTAAAAGGTACGAGAGATCAAGGCATCGCGAGAGCGAAAAATCCAGCACTTATTGATTGGCAACGTGTCGACCAAAAGAAAGAGAAAGAGAATGAGAGCAAAGAAGAGCGGGGCGAGAGCGAGTCGTAAATAAATTTAGCAAAGGCCCTCACTGAAATCCACTCAAGATCTTAGATTAGAGTTTGGAAAAGTAAAGCCGGGATCTCTAGAAGCCAGCGGCGTTGGTGTACGCTCGCCGCTCGAGTCATCATTCTGTGTAGCCAGGGAGTCGCGCTGATCCAATTTATTAAGAGAGCGCGAGGAGCCGAGCCCGCTCTCTCTCTCTCTGTCTCTCTCTCTTTTATATATATATATGTGTGTGTGTGTATAGATATATATATATATATATATATATATATATGTGTGTGTGTGTACAGTTACTGCCGATGTCTACGTGAGCGCGTGAGCTCGGCATCCGGTCCTCCCTTCCTCCCTCCCTCAATTTTTTCTTCCTCTATCTCTCTCTCCCTCCCTCATTTTTTCTTCCGTTTCCTCCTCCAGGAGGCAGAACACCGACAGTGGCAGCACCAGCAGCAGCGACGACAGCAACGAGCTGCTGCTGCTGTTGCTGCTGCTGTTGCACATGTACGTACTACGTTATAGCCGGGCCGCTGCAGGAAAACCGGGCGAACACACCGACGAAATCTAATGAGAGCGCGAGCGCCACTAATGAGCATAACGAGGTAGTTAGATGTCGGAGAGCAAATTTCGGTGGGGACGAACGGCTCCGGGCGAGCTTGGCCAGCGTGGCCCGAGTGAGCCACTTAGCGACTTATCACGTAGTTACCTAATCTGTTTATCCCGACAAGAGAGAGAGAGAGAGAGAGAGAGAGAGAAGAGAGGGGGGAAAGAGAGATAGAAATAGAGAGGGGGGACTCGGTAGCCGTACGTCCCCAGGGCCGTCTTCGGCGGCATGGCACAACTGTAAGCCTGTGTCACTGTCATGTCGAGTCAATTCCTTTCTCTCTCCCTCTCTCTCTTTATCTCTCTCTTTTTCTCTCTCGTATACGTCTGTATAGTGAGAGAAGGTCTCGTCAATCGAACTGCAAACCAATTTTACCAATCGACCAATTTACAACACGTTTACGCATACTTACAAAGTATCACATCGTTTCCTTTTTTTTTTTTTTTTTTTTTTTTGGTTAAACAACCGATTAAGGTCGTGAAAAAAGAAGAAGAAGAAGAGGAAAAAAGAAATGAAAAAAAAATGTATATACGAAAAAAGAAAAAAAGAGAGAGAGAGAGAAAATTACTCACAGGGATGCGTCGGAGCAAATGGATATTCCAAGGTGGGTGGAAGCCTTGGGGCCGGCAGACCCGATGGGCAGTGGTAACAAAACATCCCTCCAGCCCTCGCGCCGGCCCCCGGGCCTCCGGCCAACTGCTGCTGCTGCTGCTGCTGTTCCTGCTGCTGCGGTCGTTGCTGCTGCTGCGCATGTACCGATCCAATCTGCAACGACAACGTTAAAGTTAACGTATCATTTTTTTTTCTTTATCGTCGCGTTTTTTTTTTTTTCATTCGCGATGGGAAATAAAAAGTTTTCGAATTGTTTTTTTTTTTTTTTTTTACTATCTCGTTTGTTGTTTTTTGAGCAAACTATATTGGGTTTAGATAGTCGATAAAATTTATTAGAGTTGTTGGAAAATCAAAGGAATATCGACGCTCGAATAAAGCGATGTAATTGCGCAACTGTTTCAAAACAGAATCTTAACTCTATTATTATTTAACGCTATTCAATACACGCAAGTATTATAGTACGTTAATTGTTTAAAATGAAATGACCCAGTTTTTATGCAATATTTTTATTATTCTCAATTATTTTACTGTCCAGACAATTATGGCGTATACGACACATATAAACGATACGGTAAAATTCCATTTTTACATTGTTTCAATTTTATTATGTATGTACAATGAATTTAAAAATCATAATTTAAGTTACCATACACCAATTTTAGAATAATTATCAGACACGGAGACTTAATTTAAAGTAATCTAAATATTTTTTTTTTTTAGCTAATGTTTGCAAAATATTTTGAAATATTATCTATCTATCTTTGACTCGTTTTTACTTTTTTTAAATAAAAATTAATCAAAAACATACTTTATTTTAATGGGGAAAAGAGCATTGAAATTTCGTATTAAAAAGTTAACGTGTAATTGATTAATTTTATCATTAAGATCATTAAGAGAAATTAAACGTAATTTTATGAAACGAATGCGAATTATTACAAAATCAAGTAATTGTAAAAAAAAAAAATTCTTTTTCATTGATTGAAAATCATACTTAATCAAATGTGAAATAAACAAATTTATAAGTTTATTTCATCATCGTTTCGAATATGCAATCGGTAATTTTATATTAACTAATTACATTATTTGCTTTACGTTAATTTAACGTTACCTCAATGAAAATATTAATTATTAATACGGTCTGCTACCTTAGTAATTCGCACCTTTTCCAGCTTGAGGTACCCTCACCCACTACTCGACTGCGAGCTTCGACGACACGGGTTTGTTTTGATATGTTTTGACAGGAGGAATTTTGTTTCGCGCTCTCTGAGTAATTTGCCCGCGTGCTTTTACTTTTAAACATAATGTTGATTATTAATATTAATTAATAATTAATATTATGATCTAATAAGATCAATTATTAATTTGATAAACTATATTTTATGAGTGTGTAGTTATTTTCTAACTCATTATTCGCGTAATAATTTTTTTATGATTTGTACGATAAATTAAATATACGTATATATTTAAATGATATTAAAAATGCAATTTTCTGATAATAAAGTCAAAAAGATTATAATAATTTATCATAAATTTATATAATATAGTTTATAAAAAAAATAATTGATCTTATTAGATCATAATATTAATTATTAATTAATATTAATAATCAACATTATTAAAAAATGCACGACATTGCATGATCATTGTGTTTTCGTGTATGTTTGAAAGCAAAAACTCGTGAGCGAATCATTCAGAGAGCGGGAAACGAAATTCCTCCTGTCAGAACATATCAAGACAAACTCGCGCCGTCGAAGCTCGCAGTCGAGTAGTGGATGGGGGGGGGGGGGGGGAGGGAAGGGGGTACCTCAGCCTGTGGAAGGTGCGAATTACTCAGGGAGCGGATTGTAAATTGCTCAACGATTGAATATTAAATTTTAATTTATTATTTATCATAAGTGAACTTTTTTCCCGATATTTGAACAAAATTTTAACATTAAAAAGCCACTGCATCGACATCAATCTTTTCGTAAATTTAACGCGATTATACGAATTTTATGAGTTGGATTTTTAATACGTCGAAAATTACGTTTTAATTGAATATGAATAATTTTTCAACTCGTAATAAAGAATTATATATAAAATTTTCTGATATGGATTTTTCAATCGCATCAAAATCAAATCAACGCATTTAATTTTTATCAACCTTTTATTTTTTTTTTTATGTATTAATTTATTTATTTATTTATTTTTATTTTTTTTCGTAGTAAATGTTTCGTCAAAGAAGTATCAGCTCTACGTAATTACGTTAGCTATGAAGCAGCAAATATCAGAGTCCATTATTTTCGAAGCCCACCCAGCCAGTTAAGATAGAATCTTCGAATTATGCACGTATACATACACAGTCACGTATATATACATCGTGTGCATTCACGCGCACGGGATCTCGCGAATCCTCTCTCTCTCTCTCTCTCTCTCTCTCTCTCTCTTTCTCTCTCTCGGCTAGTGCGGCATCGAGCAGGGAATCGCGGAACGAGTGTCCGTGTATAACGTGTAGACGGTATCTCGTTGATGTGCAAGCGTGGGTCGCGTACACCAATACACGGGCGTGAAGACATGCGTGTGTCTGGACTTCCGTTGGCGCGCGGTATAGAGCGGCGGCCCCGAAATGAGATAACACGTCGATCCCCATTACGGGCGAGAGCGAGGGGGAAGCATTCTAAACTCGCGTAAATAAGTAACGAGGGTATTGAAGCCATCGCTCGTGGAACTTAATAAGCCGAGAGTCGTCAATTTGTAATGCGACTGCGCGTGTGCGTGCGCGTGTACCACAGAGAGAGAGAGAGAGAGAGAGAGAGAACGGGAGGAGGGCCTTTACATAACGGCGTCCGCGTCGGCGTCGGCATCGGCGTCGGCTTTGCGGAGCTCGACGCTACGCGAAGGGACAAATTGAATTTTAGATCGCGCGCAAGCTCTCTCTCTCTCTCTCACTCTCTCTCTCTCTATCTATCTATCTATCTATCTCGCTCGCGGGAAAACGAGAGAATCACCCGCGAGATACTCGAGAGCGAGCGAGAGAGAAAGAGAGAAAGACGGAGAAAGCGCGTCCGCTCGCTCACGCAGATGATACTAATTGAAATTTGAAATTGATATTAGAGAATTATTGCTACCCTCCTCGGGACCGCCGCAACGACGCTCTGTACCGGCGCACACTGCGACCAGCCCTCGTCGAGCTCTCTAGTCGCGCGCGCGCGCGCGCGCAAACCTAATTACGTCAATGTGTACTATTGCCGAGCGCCCAAGCGCTCGCTTATTTCTCCCGTGTATCTATATGCGTTCTACATAACTCCTTTGTCAAATTTAACTTTAAAACTATTTTCGTTCCCCTTGCCATTTGATAGATACGCGCGACCAAAGAGCTCGACTCATTGTATCGCGAGACTCGCAAAACGCTTCTTTTTTTTTTTCCTTCTCGAATTATTCCACTTACATATTTTTCTTTATTTCTCTCGCTTTCTTTTCTTTTACGTTATATCGGGTCAAGTAGTGTGTACATATATATTCGTTGTTGTACTCCAGAGATGTATTATACGAAAGCGCGCGCGAGTGTGTGTATGTGTGTGGCGGTGACGATGACCTGAGTCAGAACCGAGATGATCGGATTATAAACCTCGAGCAGATGTTCAATTTGAAACACGAGACACAACGTATATATACAGTTAATGTTAAGCCGAAAATCACATTGAATTATTAATGCGTCCATCTTAATTTTGCTCTGCTAATACGTCTCGCGATGATATATACATGATGTGTGAGCGCTCCTCTCGAGAATTATTATACCGCTTGGAAAATATTATTTTCTATTTAAACGATACACAACTATTGCGTCTCGTTGTGGCTTTTATATAAACGATAAGCGTGTGCTCGTAACGACGAGCCTTTGAGTTATTTAAAGCGAGTACTGTACGAGCCGAGAATGCAACCTTCTCTCTCTCTCTCTCTCGCTCTCTCTTTGCGATGTCTCTCATTTGCGCAAGTAACGGGTACGGTTAAGGAAGAGCAAGAGATGATCGCAAGTGCGCAAATCGAATCGAAGGGCGGAAAATTAATGCGCGCTCGCGAGGTATGTATAGCGCCGGGCGTATGTTTACGAGAAAAGTTAGCCAAGAGCAACGGCAAACATACCGCTTTGATAAAGAGGCTCGCTCGCTGAAATTTGATCGATGCAAGCGCCAAGCATCAAAAGCTTTCGTTAGCTTGTGTACGTGTGTAACCTGCTTGCGGGGTATTTTCACCCTGTCTTTCTCTCTCTCTCTCTCTCTCACTCTCTTTACGAATCTTGCGCTAGAAGGGGCTCGAAGCGCGGCACTTATTTCCTCCCCATTGTACGAAGACGATCGCCCGGGTTAAAGTCCAATTGACGAGGCGACGCATGCGCTAACCCATAGCTGTAAGAAGTGAAAAGTAACGAAAGAGAGAGAGAGAGAGAGAGAGAGAGAGAGAAAGGAATAGTATATACTGTATACGCCCGTTTTATCTTTCTCTCACTCTCGACAGAAGGGACGAAATGGACCAAAGCTAATCCGAGTGCGGCAGACCTCTGCACATACGTCTCGTGCATGCGCGTGTATATATAACGACGGGCCCAGCAACAGGACGTGGCGATGTAGCTGCATATGTATATATGTATATATATATGTACATATATATACACACACACACATATAAGCCAGCGGTAACAAGCCCCCTTTCGCCCCTTTCGCCCGTTTCGCTGTGTGTGTTTGCTCAGCGAACATGCGGAGAGCCGAGAGTCTATATTTGTTCGGCGCACGTTCTCTTATATTCCTTCGCTTTTCTCTCTCTCTCTCTCTCTCTCTCTCTCTCTCTGCATATGTACACGTGTCTGCATAAACGTATGCGCACACGCGTGTTCGTGTATGTGTGCGCTCAACCACCCGCTTCGAAGATTATGCTACTGTTTTATTGCGCGATGATCCGATTGCCCTCAAAAGGGTTTTGCCGCGCCGCAGAGTCCTACGTCGCATTATGGCCGCTCTCTCTCTCTCTCTCTCTCTCTCTCCCCAGCGCACTTGCCCCATTAATACCTGTCTTCGTATAAATTTTCATTTGAGCCTCGATGCTTCCACGCGCGTTTATATATGTATGTATATACATATATACATATATTTATGCATCGTGCATCCTTCTCGACGGTAGAATATATGCGCGCCGCAAGCGAGCGATTCGTTTGTCTTAATGTACTTGCGCGCCCCACCGAGTCGAGTTGTTTGATTCTTACTTCTAACGCTGGCTTATATAATTCGCTTGAGAAACTTTTCTCTCGATTAATTTGTTAAGAGTGGAAAGTTTCGGGAAAATATTTTAACTAACGAGATTTTTTTCTTTTTCTTTCCTTTTTTTTCTTCTATCCGTATTCGTTGCGAGATGATAGGAATGATGCTAATAGTAGATTTATGAAAGGAGAATAGATTAACTCTATTAACATTGGATTGTATTTTCAATCAAATGTAGAATTTATCGAATATTTTCTTTCTCGATAATAATACTGAAATTAGTTCAGGTTCAAGAAATTAAAAGTTAATCGCAATTCTATCATCATTAAAACTCAATAAGATTTTAAGTAAATTTTTTCAGTAATTAATTTACCTTAAAATATGCAAATATATTCTCTCAACTTTTTTAAGTAATCATAAAAATTTTTTAATTTATATGTTGTACAAATTTCTTTTCAAACATTTTTAATTAGATTTAGTATTTACCTTTTTCATTTCCAAATAATTGAACTAAATTTTTAATTATTAAATTTATTTAATATTCTTTTCTAATTTAAATATATTTTAGTCTATGGTACTGTATATGATGAGAAATATTAGCAGTTACACGTATTTAACGAATCGTTTTATAATTTGTTTAAGACAATGTTAATATTAAACTTTTAAAATGATCTTAGTAGCCGTGAAAATACACATACGTATAAACAGAGAGAAAGAGAGAGAGAGAGAGAGAGAGAGAGAGAGAGAGAACAAGAACAATAATAAAAAGAGGCTCTTAAAAAGTTTTCCAAATAATAATAATGAAGCGCGCGCACAAACACACGTACACGCACACAGAGACAACGTGTCGAATTTCCACGAAATCCATCAATAAACGCGCTTGGATTCCATATTACGGTCCCGGTTGATTATTGAGTCGGTAATTGTATAATTGCCGTCGGCAACGAGCAAACCGACTAAGAGCCGCGCTTGCGGCGGCTTGCGAACATTCGCCGCTGACGTCAACATTCAATAATTTGACACGCGACATATCGCGACAATATCGCGCGCTCCTGCTGTGTTGCGCAATTAACGCGATTCCCAATTAAAACTGATATTCCTTCTCATTCTCTTCCCTCTCTCTCTCTCTCTCTCTCTCTCTCTCTCTCTCTCTCTTTCCCCCTTCTCTCCTCCTCTGCATTCTGCTTCACGTCGCGCTCGCGCGCGCTATTTTCTCGCGCTTTTCTACTCTTTTGCTTTGTCGCGCTTGCGACGCACGTGTCGCCTCTCTCTCTCTCTCTCTCTCTCTCTTGAGAAAGAGTACCCATGTATATGTCTAATTATCGTCATCGTATTGCCACCTTCCTGTAATCAAAATAATCCTGTTACAATGTAGCGACACCCTAATCGTCAATCGACATCTGTCGGAAGAGAAATCGAACAAGTAGCCGATTTATGTTTATTCAATGTAACAATACAGCCTACATTTGTCGAAAGATAAAATACAAGAGATAATTGTAAATTTTTCATTATTATTGGAAATTATTTAGCGTTTATTAAACGAATATTAACTGCAATTTATTTTTAAGAAATAATTTTTTTATTTATTTTCTTTTTTTTTTTTCATATAATTTTTACGATAGTCAAATAATCACGTTACTAAGAATAACGACGAAAATGAATCGCACTTATTTATCGAGTATAGTCAGCTAACAATGTATAAATTAACGCGATTCGGAGCTTAGCGCGAATTTTTTTTGATCGAAAACACAATGGCAAGATTTATGTGATTTATCTGCCGAGTCTCGCGTACGTTCATTTATTTCAAATCAATAAAGGCTTGAGTCGCCGACAGTAATAATAATTAAAGCAAAGCGAAAAAACTTTATGAATAATGTACCCTCGAAAATTTATATACTTGTATAACTATTATTAATAATTTAACGTGTAAACTGAGACTCTTTATTCAGTTACAATCATCCAATTTGAAACCTGCAATATATTTGATAATTTTCTTAAAATTACGTTAGAAAATTTGTTATTATTGAATAATTTATACTCCACTTTTAACACAATCATCTATCTAAATTAGTAAGTCGACAAGTAAAGCTTGGTTTAAAAATAACGTTTCAAAAGTAAAAAAAAAAAAGCAAAAGAGGCGTTCGGGCGACATTTCGCGTTGTAACGTGGAAGGCTCGCGTGAATTAAAAGAAATTCGGCGGGGTAAAGAGAGAGAGAGAGCTCGCTGGCGAATTAAATGTTTGATTAGCGTCGAGAGAGAGAGAGAGAGAGAGAGAGAGAGGACGAGTGCGTGGAAAGCGCGCGAAAGCAAAGGAGGACTAGAGGGGTTAAAGTAGGAGGGAGAGAGCGCTAAGGAATGTGCGTTCATCGAGAGAGAGAGAGAGAGAGAGAGCGAGAGGGAGTACGTTAGCCGCCGCGATGGCGACGCATTGCTTCGTCGTCGTTTGCCGTCGGGCTGCTTTATTAATACAGAACTCGCGGGGAGAACGAATTGGAGAGAATTAATTAACCGACTGAAATTGGATGCAGCGCGTTAGCCCTTATTCTTGGATGACACAATTCAATAAGCTACTTGCCCGCTGCTCGTTGCCTCTTAGCTATAAGCAGCGACTCGCGCCCGCGCACGAGCGAGCGAGTGTGTGATAGCCGAAGCGCTTTAATGCGGGATAACGGCATTACGAGATTCTATACGACCGCGTATTTCTCCTCTCTCCCCTACCTCGCCACTTCACCCACTCGCTCTTTTCGGACCATCTCGATCTCGGTATGCTATTTCTCGCGAGGAGTCGCGTACTCGTACGCTTTTTCGTATACGTATACTGTATACTTGCTTATTTATGCATAAACGTGTGTGTGTGTGTGTGTGTACCCGGTTCTTTCTTAGAAAATAATGCTCGGCCGCGTCAACGACTCGCACTCTTGCCCGTTTAATTTAAGTGATTCCAGAATTAAATGCGCTTAAAAATGATTTGTATCGCTGTGGGTCATTGTAAAATCTATTATGTGGTTAACCTTCCTTATGGTATGTGCATATACACACACACATATATACATACATACTCACACGTACTTTGTATATCGAGTTTCAAACATATGTATAAACATATAAACTTTTCATGTTTCATTAATTACCAATTTATATTTAATCAATTGTGTGACCGCCCGTAATACAAAATTAATTCATATTTTTCATTCCCTGTGTATATACATATATATATATATATATATATATATACATTTATATCTGTTAATTTATTTTTAAATTATGTAGATTGCAAATTGAGCAGATTTAATCTCCATTAATTCAGGTTAATATGCTATTTTAATTTAAACATCGCTCTTGCAATAATTTATTCAACTATCCGCGATGTTCTAACTAAAATTTAGAAGGAAATTAAAATTTGCTTAAAACTTTAAATGGAATATAAAATTTTTATTTTTTTTTAAAGCTCTGTATATTGTTGGTGAAAATTTTAAATTTTAAATTCGCGATTTGGAAAATATTGTTTTTACCTATTCTTAAAAAAAGACATTTCATTAACCATTTTAATCTTCATTTCAATTTATTGTAAAATTACAATTCGATAAAAGTACTTTTTAACGCGATAAAAAAATCTAAATTAGATTATACACTGACTGCGCGATGGAAAGCCGGCAACTAATAGCGTATAATTCGACAATCTAAAAGTTCAATTATTATTCGAAAAATCGGCAAAACTATAAAATATAAAAAAAAAAAAAAAAAAAAAAAAAAAACCGACAAGAACATCGATGCCTTCCCCTTTTATTTCCATTATTTTAAGTTCCGCGCGTCGTTCTATCGCGCATCTCGTTTTCTCCGCATCCCCCCATGGTGTTATTGGCTCGAGGCGTTCGCGCTCTCGATCCCTTTTCGTAATAATTTTTCCAGTATGGAAAAGCGCGCGATATAATGCAAGGGGATGATATACAGCGCCGAACTTTGAAGTAACGAGCTTTCGATTTATGATCTTTTGAACAAAAAAAAATTTTATATATTATATGCTTAAGGATATTTTGAATAATAAAGTGGTTAATAATAATTTTACGTTTAAAATGCTGCACTTATTTAAACGATACATTTAAATGTTTTTTATTTTGTTCTAAACGATGAAATATTGATAATGACAATCATGAAATACATGAATAATATATTACGATTGTCGAGTGGAAAATGTATTTCTATTTTGTTTATTAAAAAGTAATGATTTGTTATTTATTCTCATTAATATCTATTATGAAATTAATTATTTAGAATCAATTACATAAATAATATTGATTGTTTAAATTCATTTGAATATAATTTAATAATTGTGTATAAATTATAATCATGTGTATAATTTAAATAAAACTTTAATATAAGAGATTAAACCTATTATTTTCTATTTTTTAAATTTTTTTTTAGGTAATAATTGTTATTATAGCATATTTAATTATTTTCTTAATAGTATATTTCATTAGTTTTTTTTTATTACTTGTGTAAATCGACAATTAGCGTCCATGAAGATTTTGAATGATAAATAAATATTTTATCTTAAAAATATTTTCAATGATAATTTTTAGAACTTAAATTTAACTCTCTTAGATTTTAAATTTATGAAATTTGTGTTAAAAAACGATAACCCGTTCATTTAAAATCTGTTAAATTATAAATATTAATTTTTTATCCTAACAAAATTTCCGCCTCAGAAAGATTCACAAACTCGCGATTTCAATCCATTCTCCGTAGCGAAGGCTCAGGTGAAGATCGCAAACGCGAGTAATTATGTACAGCTAATTTCAATAAATCATGACTTCCGTAACGCTCGAAACGTCCGGCTAAAATATGCGAAAATACACACATATATATGCACACACACACACACAAACGCGCGCGCACATACACATACGGTATCCGTGCGCGTTATGAGCGTACGGTATCCGCGCGCTTTACTTATTAGCAAAGTGCAAAGCCGTAGATATGGCCGTTAGAGCCGGAGAAAGAGAGCAGCCAACGTCACCGTTTATTATTCGGGGTGGCTCAGGTGTGCGCTCGTTCGTCCTCGAGCGACGCGTGCCGCAAAGAGTCGGGAATGTACGGCGATGTTTCTCTTGCTCCTGCGCCTCTCGACGATCCAGTTTTGCGGGATATTGTCGCTTGTGAATATTGAAAAATTTTAGCGTGGAATGAAAAAAAAACAAAATATATATATATATATATATATATATATATATATATATATGGCAATCTTTGACAAATTGGATAAAAGCTTTTATTTACCGGTAGCGAGAATTTTTCTCTTTTTATCGATAATTTTCGTTGAATAATCTTTGTTCCATTTCGCGCAATTGCTTTTTTTTTTTTCTTTTCTTCTTTTTAGCATTGCAGAATGAGAAAACTTAATACAAATTTCATTGCCTTATGTATCTTTAGCTATATTGAAAAACAGCTGCGAGACTTATTTAAAACAATTCGTTAAAATATTTGTCATAAGCAAGGAGGAAAGCAATATTTTATTAAAGTTTAATATACGCGTTAAGTCAGATAATAAAAAAAAATTGTCCTCTCCTGAAGCAAATAAATAGCTCGCCGTGCATAAGTGAGAAGCTCAAATGGATATTAGATTGATAGAGATGGAATAGAATTGGGATCGACCGTCAATTTATCTTCATTTTAAATCTCCGTACTATATGTATGTATATATATATATATATATATATATGTGTTAGTCGCTCGTTTTACAGCGCGGCATTACACTCTTACCAAGATATACTCGTTATATATTGGGGACCTTTGCGCTACCCGCCGCAAATAACGCTAATGTAAAATGCCTGCCAACTATGCATATCGATATAACAAGAGTTCAAAGAGAGAGAGAGAGAGAGAGAGAGAGAGGAGGTGAGGGATGATAATAAGAAAGAGTCGTATTAAAGTTAATTAAAGTATTATTTAGATCAACGAACACGAATAATCAATTTCGTCATCGATATATATATATTTATTTATTTATTTTTTTAAATTTTCTATTTTTATTTAATAAAATTCTCGCTACGCAAACAATTTTAAAACTCGTTAAATCGAGCGTTTGTTATGTGCGAGCAATTATCGATACCGATAAGTATTACCATTTGGATCGCATTAATGTGCCATTAATGTGAAGATCCTCTAAACGGGTTTACCAAAGCGCAAAGCTCGCCGTATCCGTATCAACTTTGTGCATAATCGAACCAATGAAATCATTAATCTCGCCGTGATTAACTTGATTTTTACCCTACTTTACTACTCGATAGCTCGATTTTTCAACTTTGTTAATGCGTTGGATGAAGAGAAATTGTGTACATGTTTTCTTGTCAAATTTAAAAGCGCACGGCAATGAATCTTACATGAAGTTATGGGCATAAAGTATACAAAAATATAAACGTTGGTGGTCAAAAAAAAGTTTTCGGCGGAAAATAAAAAAAAGAAAATGATCAAAAGACCGGATCAAGCAACGTCCCATCATATAACGATGGATAAATGGAATTCCGAGATACGGCGGAAATCCAAAGAGCGATCGTCCACGCGAGCGTAACGAAATCGCGAACCGAGATGGGCTTTAACGTGCTTGCGACACGCGCTTTGGGGACATCGAGATTCCGACTGACTTCCGGGCCCTTTGCGACCCTCGACGGACAGCGGGGCGCCTGCGCGTAACGTCTCTCTCTCTCTCTCTCTCTCTCTCACTCCATCTCTCGTCGCATTCGATTCCTTGGTATACTCGTGTCCTCGCGCTCGATCAAATCCTCCGCGAAGGATTCGCGTTCTCTTCTCGCTTCCACGTTCACATACATACACACACACATATATATATATATATATATATATATATATATATATATATATATATGTATATATTTACACGCGAGCGATTGATGCGTCTCGGTGCGTTAATCCGAGCGTGTAAACCGTATAAATAAAGCGCGCGATGTTCACTTTATTATATATCGCTTTATATATCTGGCCGCTCTTTTGTCTCTCTATCCCTTGGCTTTATTTATCCGCTTGTATACAGCCGAACTCTCGCTTAAGACTCTAGATTTTCGACGGCGGCGAACCCCAATTGTGCACACTTTTGTGTCTTTATATACATATATATATATATATATATATATATATATATATATATATATATATACCCCCTACGAAGAGAATCGCCTCTTACGGTCTTCCTTTCTCTCTCTCTCTCTCTCTCTCTCTCTCTTTTTCCACCGCTTTTATACTTCTCTCGAACGCGAGCCGCTTAGCTCTCGCTCTCGCACAACGGACTCACCGAGTGTAAACATCGCTTTCTTCACGCGTCATTATATTCACGTGGCACCCTCCCCATTCGTTGTAATTCGAATGATTTTTCGAGTGCTCGAATCAAGGAAGCGTGTTAAACGCAACTAAAATATCGGAATATAACTCGATGTATTATAATGATGTTTGGCTAAATAAACGGTCATTATTTGCGCATTCAAATAGTCTCGAAACTTTCATAAATTTAAACTTTATTTAAATTCATATTTTCATCTTTTTTTTTTTTTTTTTTTTGCCTTCTTTATCCACTGTTAAATATTTTTAAATAAATTAAATAATTAAATGGATTGTTAAACATTGATTTATTAAATAAATAACTTTTTGATACATATTTAATGTTAAAAAAATACGCTTCCGAAGCGTATAAAAAAAAAAAAATTTAATTTACAATTTTAAATCTTCTAATGGTCTTAAATTGATACTAACACTCGCTTCGTTTGAACTATGTAATACTTATGTACTGGTAAATTACTATTTATGTAAGACGAGCCGAGTAAAATTTCCAAGAATATTCAATTAATTAATAAATATCTTAGAAATTTGATATAAAATTAAGAATGAATTGAACGATTCATCGATAAACCGAACGACTTTAATATACATCAATGAAAGAGCTAGAATCGGTGATAATTGTGATATAGATTCAATTCAATAGTTTGTTTCTAATGCGAATCAATGCTCGAAGCTGTCAATTGGCTCGACTATTTTCAATTTCTCGACAATATTCAATCATTTTTATACTATAAATTCAACTTCGAAATGTATTATTAAACGCAATCATGTTATAACAAATAATAATTACTTATAGAAATTTCATTAATTACTTGCTAAATAGTTTCCAACTAGTTAAATTAGTTTGGTATGTCTTAACTTAACTTAAACGGAGTATTAACAAAACAGGAGAAATTATTCAAATTTAGTTAGAAATAAAACGTGATTATGTGAATTAATAGTAAAAAGTTTACATAGAATTTTTTATAGATATCAATTCACCTTCACAATTACAAATTGTAATAAATTATTATAAAAAATATGTAAAGTATAAAAATTATAAACATTTATGATACTTAAAAACATAACATCGAGTACTATTTTCGATTAATTTTAGATTCAGATTTGTTTTCGATAAAAAAATATTTGTGAAAGTCTATTAAATTTTATATAATAAAAAACAAAAATTGTTAATAATATGACAATGTGATTATAAAATTTTTTGCTTTCATTATTAAGCAATCAATTATTGGATAACAATGTTTTTTTCGATTTATACAATAGATATGTACACACTGAAATTTTGTGCAAACATATAGATATTTTATATTTCAAAAAACATGAAAAAAAAATTGATTTTCACTAATGTAAACATTACGAATTTTATAACTGTGCCTACCTAAAATAAACCTATTCTAAATTTATTGTAAAGGAAAATCTCTTATTGTAGTCTTTTTAATTATCGCATATTTCTATTTATTTTATAAAATATTCAAAATAATATATATTTAAATATAAATTCATTAAATAAAAAATTTACTAAATGAAAATTTTAATTACAATAAGTAGAAATGTCCTGACAAAGTCAGACACGTGAACGCACATTAATTTATTTATTTTTGTTTTATTTGAAAACTTTTTCTTGCTATTCCTTGTGTTTTATATAATTGAATTGTTACATAAGTTTATAAATATCTTATTTAAATCAATATAAAAATAATAATAATAATAACTTTCTTACTTTTAATTACAATGTGCCATAAATTACGAAAATTTGCACATTTTTTGTAACGGTTTAATAAATTATTGCGCCAATTAAAAAGTATATCTCTAAGATGGATTTTCAAAATCTAGATAAATAATCTAAACTTTATTTTATGGTAAATTTTCGAGAACGTAAAATGACGTTTCGCATTTAAATTGAAAACTCTGTAAGTATGTTCGGTACTACAAACAGATCATCGCGCGATCGAGTTCGCGATTTACAACAGTTATTGTGAAAAAAAAAAAAAAAAACAAGAAAAGAAAAATTCAAACGAACGAAGAAGAAAACTTTTAAAGCATATAACAAAACAGAGAGAACAAAGTTGCATCGGTATTTTGTGTGTGTGTGTGTTTGCGTATAAGAGCGCATTATAAGCATACATATACGCATATAGGCACATACACGAATAGACTCGGAGAGAATTCATGGATGCGAGGAGAGCATGCGGGATCATGTAGAGCCACTATGGCATTGATTGAATTAATCTGTCAATTTACCAATTACACGGATGAGTTTGTTTGGCGCGGCTCTTGCGCGGTTCTTGAGCGCTGCGTTGCTGCTGCTACTCTCGTTTGCCGCGCGATGGCTTCTCTCTCTCTCTCTCTCTCTCTCTCTCTCTCTTTCCCTCTTTCAGTATGTACTAATTCCCCTTCCCACATGCATACACATACCCATGTCTCCGCAATCGAAACTCACCCGATCGGCTTCTCTCTCTCTCTCTCTCTCTCTCTCTCTTGCGTAAATGCGTAAGTGTATGTGTGTGTGTGTGTACGAGCGCGCGAAAGCGTTCGTGCGTGCGTAAACTCGTTCGTAGAGAGAAGAAGGTACCCGCGCGTACGTGCATTTGTGAGCGTATATGTGTGTGGGTGTGCGCGGAACCGAGCAATACGTAACCGCGTGGCTCGAGGCACAGATTCAACGAGCTCAATTGGCACACCGAACGAAGAGGAGGATCGTATTGATTCTTCGGTTACATACTCTTCGAACGAACTACTCTTCGACGACGACGACGACGACGAGCAACAAGCTCGTCGACTATTCCGCGCCAACTCGAGAAAGACTTTTCTCTCTCTCTCTCTCTCTCTCTCTTTGAGACACGTTCTATATAATTTTATGTACCCATCGATTTCGGTGTGCTCGAATTATAAACGCGGTTACATACACATACATGTACGAAGTTATCAAATTTGGGCAACGTTGTAGATTGTTGAAATTTTTGAACGATCGTTGAATATCGTTTGAAAGTATGTAAATGTTTACAATACATAGTCAAAATTTAATTTGAATTTTCTCAAACTGTAATAAATTATACGAAATTAAATTCAAAATACAAATGTATTCAAAGTGAGGTAACGATTGTGAGAAATTCTATTAAATTATAATAACGAAACAAAGTACTATTTTAATTCAAGAAAGTAAGATTTAATAATTTGCAAAAGTTTCATCATTGCCAAGATTAAGATAAAAGTATAGCCATATAAATTAATGGAAATTTTAGCCGAGTCATTTAATTATTTCTGCTCGTCTTGATTAAAAAAGTTAAATTAATATCTCTTTAATATTACCAGCCCTTTGAGCTTTTTGTCGAGCGTTGACAAAAGCTAAAAGGATAAATCTACCGAGCCGAATAGTCAATCCTCGATAGTACGAAATACCCCCGAAAAAACAGCAGGTGATAGTAGGTGTGTCTCTTCGATACATATCTATCTATGTCTAGATGTACGTATGTACAGCAGTCGAGGAAACGAGCTTATATATATATATATATATGTATATACGTACAGGTAAAATAGGATAGAAAATAAAGTAAAAAGGAAAGAGCGTCTATAAGCGTGTATGTGTGCGCGTGCGTGTACGTATACGGCAACGTGCCGAGAATTAATGCGAGTCCTTCGCATTATTGCTCGGCCGTAAATTTCGTCCGGAAGACGATTTAGCGAGGAAGCGCCCGAGATAAATCTTGAAGAAGTCGAAAAGCGTAAAACAGCGGGCGCTTGTGAAAAGTAAAGTCGGAGGTGTGTGTATATGTACAGGAGAGAGCAGAGAGCGGCGGCGCGTCTCTCTTTTTCTCTCACCCGCGCGGCTGAGCTACGAAGAAGCACTGCACGCTCGCTTCCAGGATATGTATATATATATATATATATATATATATATGTATGTATATATATTTAAGGAACGTCCGATCCTCCAACCAGCGACTCTACGCTACGCGGCGGCGCCCTGGGAGGATGGAAGGCGTGTCTTACTCCTCCGGGCCCGAGTATCTTCTTCTTCTCCGCTACTTTGCTCTTCTTCTCCAGGAAAGGAGAACGAGAGAGAAAAAGAGAGAGAGAGAGAGAGAGAAGCGCTTTTTCGCTCTTTCTCTTTCCCGTGTAGCCGCACCCGCGGTATATATATATATATATATATATATATATATTGCAGCTTGTCTCTTCTTCCCCCTTCCCCGCCCTCCGAAAATCGCATTTTTATTGACCTCGAGTATACACACACACACACACACACACACACATGCATACGCACACATACCCGAGTGAAGGAAAGAGAGCAAGAGCAACATTTCTGTATTAACCTTCTCTGCGCTTCCCTGATCTCCTTTCCCACTTTTATCACTTTTCAAACTACCCTGTATATCCGTTATATATACGCATTCAATGTATCCGCTATGTGCTTTCTGGGCTCCGATGGGCTTCTTCTTCTTGTATCTTATAGTTACTTTTATTAGGTGAACCCTTTCTAGCCACACCGGAATAATCAAAATTCACTTCCTTTCTATTCTCTCTTTCTCTCTTCTTTTCTTACCTTCTTTCGCTTCATTTTTATCACCTTATATAATCCACTCGTCTCAACTCTCTACTACGTCTTTCTATCTCTTTACCTTTTTTTCTTCCTTTTATACATTTCAATTGTAAATATCAAATTTTTTATCAACTCCGAGCTAAATTTAATATTTCTTTTTCATTTTACGTTTAACTCTGTAAATAAAATTTTTTCAATTCTTATTTCTGCAATTTGATCTTTGCTAGACTGCTTATGTTTATCCATTTCGAAAAAAAAAAAATTACATTTTAATATCATTGAAATGAGTTATCTTGATGTTACGTAATAATGAATGTAAAATATTTTCCTTTCTTTTTAATTCTTTGTATTGCGAATGAATGAATTCAATGAATTAACAAGGTTGCATTAAAAAATAAATTAAAAATAATCGCACAAACATTTTTATCATTTAAATTATTTATTTTTATTAAAAAGAGTATATATAATATTTATTTTTTTTTCGATTTACTTTAATCAAAATTTCATTATAATAATTAATTTAACATAAACGTTGAATACTAAAGAGTTCACCTTTTATAAGATATTAATAATGTTTATCTTTTATTTGCGAGCTAGAAAACGTATAAATTAGGGATGTATTAAAATTTCGCGAGGTTTATATTAAATTAACGTTTTCGCTAGAATAAATAATAAATTTGCTCGGTGTTATTAATATTTTAAACGTCAAAATTGAGTACATCAAATACACAATGAACTTTAATCACGTATAAATAGTTCATTTATATGAGCTCCTCCTTGTATTCGCGTATATAGCCTTCGTTTCGACCTTCGACTAATTGATCCAGACCGTCGATAACTAAACAATCCGTTATTTTAGTCAAATAAACGTTTAATTATTCGCATAGATATACTAATAAGAAGAAGTAAGCAGATTTTAATGTGTTTTAAATATGTAAATTGATCGATCGGTTGCGTGAAAAATTTTAATGTTTATTAGATATACAACAATAATAATATACGTAATGAGAATATCTATGACATTGGTAAATCGTTAAGTAACTAAACTAAAATTTAAAAATGTGAAACGCAATTGTTGCAATTTTGTAATATAAAATCCTTTAAAAAATATTTATTCGCTATATGTTATGAAAAGTTATAAAATTAATATTGCGAGATAAAATTTTAAAATAATGCGTCAAAATTTCAAAGATTTATTCCACATCGATATGCAGATATTTATTAGGTGAATCTACAAAGTTATATTTTGTTGTTTTACAATACTTTATATTTCATCGAATATTTTTCAATTTTATTCCAACGTAAAATTAAGAATAAATATTTAATTTTTGTGCCTGAGAATAACTTTACTTTTTATTATCCACTTAATTTATATGAATATGAAAGCATAAAGTTACCGCTGATCGATAAAATAAACAACGCAGAATTAACTAAGAAGCGAAATTTCATTAATTTTAACTAATTAAATTTCCTAATTGAATATCAAGATAGCTACGGATAAAATCTCGATTATTTTAAATTAAAATTTACATTTCATTTAAATATCTTCAAAGCTAATAAATAAAATTTCTGAAATATACTTTTTCAACTTCAATATGTATATGAACGCAAATATATATTCTTTTAAATTATTTCATTTTCGTTTAAAAAGAAAAACGCTTTCATTTAATTTGTTTTCTTAACAAGTATAAAGCTTCGTTTTTAAAACGAAGAACACAAAATTTCAAATTACTGACACGAACGATTGAATTTTTAAAAGTTTTTTTTTTTTTTTTTTATAAAGGCTATTATTAATAAAAATTATCCAAGTTATCTACCATAAAAATACAAGACAAATAATACAACTATTTAAAATACTAATTTTATCTTATTATTGCGAAATTGAATTTTCTTAATGTTTGTAAAAATTTACATTTAATCTTTTTTTTTATAATATTATTAATACTTAATTCTTTTACAAATAGCTATACTTGAAAACGTATATAAAATTTTTGAGAAGCTCATTGGTATTAAAAGAAAAAATATATATATATATATATATATACATTTTTTAAACCTTGATATTAATCAATTTCAAAGATGTGTATTTCCTTGAAATAATAAAATAATTTCAGTTGATTAGACTACAATGCTTGTGTAATTGCTAATTGATTTATGAAATCGAATAGGCAACGAGAGAGTAACGTCGGTCGTTGCATTGGTCTCTCTGCGGCGCATTGCAAATCGACCGATAGGTTTAAACTTGTAACGACATCAATTTATACTCAAATTTACATTCGTTTTATCTCCAGCAGCATTTGGAAAACATCTCATTTTCTAAATTTAACAAAATTTCCCCTAACTTTTCGATTTGTCTATAATTGTAATGCAAAATCCATACAAGTGTAAATGTTAGGATTATTAAATGTTTCATTATTAAAAAAAAAAAAAAATTTATTATTAAAAAAAATATTATAAAATCAATTTTGATTTTAAATTGAAAAAATATTTGATTTTATTTGATTACAGATGCTTCTCGTTAATCCTTAATTGGGCGCTTGTTGTCGATTAAAAATCGAAATAAATAGCGTAACTTTGTACTTTCGGTGTATAAAAAATATTGCTTTGGCATTCGCAGTATTCGGTAATTAATAATAACGATTTTTTGCATTAATTTTAAACCTACGAATAATATTCATACAACGTAAATATTTTTAATAACAAGCAAAATATAGATAATTGATAAAAGAAAACAGTTCAGTATCAGCAGAGTGATTAATATTTAGGCATAAGAAAGTGTTTTTAACTTCGTAATCCAGTTTGAAAGTTTATACAAAAGTTGGACATCACGCAGACTCCACATACCGAGTTAGGAAAAAGAAGAAAAAAAAAAAAAAAAAAAAAAAAAAAAAAAAAAAAAAGAAAAAAAAGTTAATGCACTTAACCATAGGTTAACTCGAATACTTTCATCCGATTCCGAATTAGAATCGTTATTCAATTACCGCCTTTCTGATTTTTCTTTGATTCACAGTTTTTTTCTTTTCCAATGTCTACACGTCGGAATGTTACCTTTGACTAATATAATATATTATAAATATTGCACTTGTTATTGAAAAATCTTTATTTATTTATTTTAGCCGTAATGTGAAAATATTTAGTTGTGGCAGTTTACCTAATCAATTATGTATAATAAATAATTTATAAACATTTTAACGTTTGAAATATTTTAAATTCGCATATCTGTACTTTAATAAATAAAATTTAAATCCATAAATTTATAAAATTGAATTAAATAATATTTCACAAATAAAATATCCTAAAAAGTATGATAAATAGTCGAAACAAAATTTATCACTGAAATTTAACAAAAATTGAATTAAACGTGTTTGATATTTTGAATAAATTTTACAAGTTAAGCAAAATTTATTTTGTTTGAAAAAATAAATAAAATAATTTACTGGATGTTCTCTTATAAACGAAAAATATTTTTTTTTTTTTTTTTTTTTATAAATTAACAGATATGAATTAAGTTTACTACAATATGTTTGCTCAATATGTATAATCTTTATCGATTATCTAACATAAATTGCATTAAATGTTTGTCACTGATGAATGTATTGGCACTTGCGACGATGTGAATTATTGCAAAAGAAAAATAAATGCATGATATAATTGTTTCGTCGATTTAAAACAAATAGCTTTAGATTTTCTTTTGAAATTTATGCAAAACGGTAAATTTATAACATTTTCATTACGCGGTAATAAATATTTGATAATATATTATAAAATTATAAAAAATATTCATATTTTATTAAAAAATCAATTTTAAATCGTTAATAAAAGTGCAGTTTTTGAAAAAATTTTAAATTTTCAAATTAATATTTCATTTACAATTAAAAAATGTTAATTTAACCTTTATAGTATTGCTTAATTTTACTTTCAAGAAATTTATTAATATTATTCTTTTAGTTTTTGCAATTATAATTGTGCAAAAAAAAAAAAAAAAAAAAACAAAATATCTTAAATAATTTTACATTATAGACGTGATAACTAGTACCTAAAATTTTCATTTAATCATAGATAATAAGTTTATATCAAATTGACCAAAATAAGTTTAATTGAATGTTACATTAAATATTAAATTTGTGTTACAATCTTAAAAATTTTAACGATTATTTAAAATGTAAAGTACATCTAAATTTAATTAGTTTATAATAAAAGCCCTGCGCACAAACACGATACAATGTGCCAAGCATTTATTTTTAAACCTCATGCTTTTAAACGATATTTTTAGAATTTCTAATCGTTATCGCATAATCTTTAGCTTATCAAATAACCATCTTAAAATAAAAAGGAAATTCAAAATTGCGAGAAATTTTAAAATTACGAAAACGCGCATAAATGCAAAAAGTAGAGTATAACGGATAAACGCGGAGAGGAAAGGAAGAGCGACGGTAGGAGCGCGGTGTCGCATGTGTCGCCAGCTCGAGTTCATAGATAATTGAATAAGCGTCATAAGAGCACGTAATTTACCACTTAGGAACGGTAGTTTAATCAGGCGCAGGCAGTGCAAACGAGAAAGCGTAATCTCCGAGGAAAATTATGGAATTGCCGATTACACGGAGAGAGAGAGAGAGAGAGAGAGAGACATAGTGACGGGGGGAAAGACGAAGAGAGAAATAAAATAATTCGCTTAACGTCACAGTCCAGCGGGCGAAAGCACGTAATAAGAGTAGACTGGCCGTTAACTCGCCGACTGATGCTATACGCGTTCTCTCTCTCTCTCTCTCTCTCTGTCTCCCCTATATATATATATATATTTTTTTTTTTATGCGACTGTCTAAACTTTATCGTGTGTGTATACGCCGTGTACGAGGAGCACTTATTTTTTTCGGCCGTTTTCGGTTTTCGACGCACGTCACCTATACGAGAACAGCGTTAGTAGGGTAGAGAGGGGCGGCGGGAGGGCAAAAAAAAAACAGCACGAAGCACGATGAATTTTTTCGGGCGTAGTTGATGCGATTTGCAAATCTCCCGCGAATCCCGGAATGGTCACAGCTTTATGTTCCGTTGAATAAATAAAGAAGCCGAAACGCCGGGGATTGCAGCCGCACATGTGCGTGTATACGTATGTACGCACGTATAGGTCTGTGTATACGCGTGCGCGCGCGTTATATCGCAAAATTCGTTTGTCGCGCGCACAATTATTCATGTCCACGCGTCGCGCGACGAAAGCCACCTCGCTCGTGTGCCTTTTTCCCATACACACATACACACACAAATACACACACATACACACACACACACACGCGCGCGCAAATCGACCGAAGCGAAAATAGATTCGCAAAGAATTTCCTTAATTATTGATACCGACGCCACTTGATAGCGCGCGCGCGCGAAATATAATTGCACGTGGCAAGAGCAATTTTAAATAACCATTCGCCGCGGCGATTTTCTTTATATAAACGACGTGCCTTTGATCCGTGGCTCTAACGGAGAAATCGAGACGGAAGAAGAGCCGAGACGCAACGAGAGAGGAGGAAGCTCGCCGGACGACGAGCGACGAGGGGTCGGCGTGTGTGCGTACATGCGTATGTCTCCGCGAGGCGCGGTAATAAGCGACATCCTAATCCTGGCCCCTCTGCCTCGGGGCCGAGCGCGAGGCGGACGTACCTTGAGCAGCGGGGGACTGGAGGAGCAGTCGGCGCCCGGGCGGAAGAGCGTCGTCGCGCTCGAGGCCGGGCTCGCCGCGGCCGTCGTGGCCGCCGTCGTCGCGGGGGCCGGCGGGCTGGGCCGGCCTGCAGGCGCGGGGGCCCCGCTTCCGCCGCCGGGGCTGAGAATCCTGGACTCGTGGCTGAACAACAGCTTGCTCCGTGTGCGCCTCCCGCACGCGGAGCGCCGCTCGTTTGGGCGCGCCGCCGCCGCCGCAGTCGGCTCTCTCCCGCGAGCTCCCTCGACGGCGAAGCTGCCTTTCGCCGTCGCTGACGCAGCCGATGCCGGGGTGCTGTTGTCGCTGCTGCTGGTGCTGGCGCTGCTGCTGGTATCGCCGTCGCCGCTGGTACTGCTGCTGCTGCTGCTGCTGTTGCTACTGTTGCTGCGGCTGCGATTTGACGTCGTGCGCGCTCTCTCCGGAGCCCGAGACTGCGCTCCGAGCGCGCGGTCGGCGCGCGGAACGCGGCGAGCCGGCGCTGTCGGCGGAGTCGGCTCGCGGCGCGTCGGGTGGGCGGCGCGAGAGCGCAGGCGCGCCCGCCCTCGGCTTCAGACCGCGCCCACCGGTCGGTCGATTGGTCGGGGCAACGGGGAGACGCGGGCGCGCGCACCGCAACGCGGATAGACGCGCGCGGCAACGTAGGGAGCGCGCTGCCGCCGTCGCCGCTGCCGCTGCCGCCTGCCCCGCGACTCTCTCTCTCTCTCTCTCTCTCTCTCTCTCTCTCTCTTCCTCTCTCTTCCTCTCTCTCTCGCTCTCTGTCTCTGTGCTGCGACGGAGAGCAGCTACGGATTCGATAATCCGCGGGGGATTGTCACTTAGGGACAAATTGAAAGGCGCCGCGATTGCTTTTTCATTAGAGGCGCCGCCGTCGCGGCTGATCGCGTTAACCGACGCCGCGACACCTGCTATCTCTCCTCTCCGTACAACTTTGTATACGACTTTACATTTTCCTACTGTTTTTCGTCTTCAATATTAGGCACTTTATATGAGTATTTAATTGACTATGTTATTCCTCTTGTTGATTAAACTATCTACAGGATTAGTGTCCGACATTGCTTAAATTAAATTAACTCTAAGTAGATTAAATTATTTTGTTTTCGACACCATTTGATAAACTTTGTGAGTGTATCATTCTACACAAGGTTTGTCTATATAATCAATTATTTTAACTTTAATAGCCCAAAATTTAACTATTTAAAGTTTTACTCTTTATAAAGATTGTTGATATTATTTAATATGATACATCCGTATGAAAATAGAAGTTTCAAATTGTTAATTGTTTTTCTCGCGTTATTTTTTATATAAAAGGAGAGATTTGCGCTCGTTTTACTTATGATAAAATTTTGTAAGATTTATTCGATATAATTTTTTTTTAAATTTAAGCGTTCAAATCAAATTTCAAAAGTAATATTTGTTGTTGATATTGTGAGTACTTATTATTAACATTTGCGATGAAATTATTTTTTTGTAAAAATCTCATCAAAATATATATGAAGTCAAATATTTTAAGTTGCAAATATTATTCGATTAAAGTCGAATATCTTTAATAGATAAATAGTAGAATTAAAAAATTTATGTTGATATATACATGTGATTTTTACTACAAAGAATACCGATACTATTCGAGTGTTTAATATATTAATGAAAAATTTAGATAAGAAAGAAAAAGAAGATTATGAATTTATATGGGTAAAGTCCACTTTTATATGTATGAAAATATCTGACTATTTCTATCGAAACATAAACATTTGCTTGTTTTTATGCGAGTAATGAAATTCTTAAATGATTATTAGGCCTATTTATCTCGCTGGTTATTTGGAAAATCCAGAAACGCTTATAAATATTTTTTTTGTAACTGATTATTTACAGCACATTTTTAAATCTAACGAGAGATAATTTTTTTTAATACTAAAAGTAAGATATAATATATATATATATATATATACACATAGCTTAAGACTAAGAATTAAAATTTAATTTATTCTTAGTATACAAATTTCTTATCTTTTAATGAAAAAAAAAATAAAAATAACGAAATCAACGTTGAATTTAACCGTTTGTTATGAAAGCAGAGCGTATTCTTTTTTTTTTAATTTTTTTTATTATATCGGTAAAAAAATCAATTCAAACATATGCCGCAATAGGGGAATTTTGAAAATGTTAAATCCATAATTTTGAAAATTTTATGCATATATCAATAAATTAAGAAAGGGAAGAAAGTTACCCGAAAAAAAAGTAATATTTTTATCAACGCGACAGAATCTCCGTGTAAATTAACGTTGATAACAAAAGTTGAATATATATATATATATACATCAGAAAAAGCATTAAAGTTATATATAAGAAAGCCAGAACGTTGTAACTCGACGAAGACTTCGGGCGCAACTCGTATTACGTTGAATTGTTAAAGAGAGCTGGCAGAAGCAATTGAAGGAAAGTGAGCTTCGGCCGTGGAAAGATGTATAAAGGAGGAGAGGGAGGGGGGAGGGGGGTAGGAAGGTGCCGCGGTTTTCCGAAAGCGTTCTCGTTTTACGTTTTACATATATATATATACAGAAGGCCGTCGCACGGCCGTTGTACATGTATACGTACCTATATATGTATAAGTGCACGCTCGTTATGCAGAGAAGCGAAGAAAGGTGCAAGAGCCCAGGAGAAAATAGAGTCAAGCCGGGATTATAAGGAAAATGCCGTCGAGGTAAAAGAGCGCGCGCCCGGAACTAAAAGTATAATTAACGATGCGCGTAAACTCGCGAATGCGGCTTCACTCTTATGAATATATACGTGTTTGAGTGTGTATGTGTGTGTGTGTGTATGTAAGTGTATATAAGTGTATAGGTTGAGAAAGCATCGTGCATCCTCCTTTTCCGGCGCTATGTCGCCGCGGCAGTGCTGCTGCTGCTTAGAGGTTGTTTAATAAAATAACTCGGTTAGGAGAGCCGTCGGAGAGGGTATTAATGTATACGAGGAACGAAGGAAAGCGCGACGACGATGGTGGGTATAGTGGATAGGTAGCGGCGGGTGCTTTGGTAGGGACGAAAGAGGACGAAAGAGCTCCGCCGCCGCGGGGGAGAAAGAGAGAGAGAGAGAGAGAGAGAGAGAGAGAGGATACCGAGGGGAAGACACTAATACATAAAGTAGCTTAAAGTAGAAAATTGTGGAAGCGTCGTGATGCCTGGTGATTGCGTTACCTCCGGGCTTTGATTTAAAATGCAACGAGGGGCTGGCTAAGGGGCGGCGGGCCGCGCGCCAGCTTGAAAGCACCGGCCCAGGCCAAGAGCTATACCGCCGCCGCTGAGCTTTAAGGCTGCCACGGCGGAGAGAGGGAACGGCGCGCTACGCTTCTTCCGTCGTCGCTCCTTTTCGCTCGTCCTCTCCTTCTCGCGAGGGAAGGAGGCCGCTTCGAAAAGTTGCGCGCTTCGCGTGATCGATGCCTCGATAAGCCGATCCTCTCTCTCTCTTTCTCTCTCTCTCTCTCTCTCTCTCACTCATTCACTCACTTTCTCACTCTTCCCTGTCTTTTTAATGAATTCACGGATCCGAACAAGTGCGCGCGCGCGCGCGCCCAAACCGGCCAACGTAATTACCCGTAAACACTCTATTTTATGAAAGCGAATCCATTTGGGCGTAATGTGCCGGCACTTGACTGACGCCAGACAGACAGCTCAGCGCGAATTCCGGGACGTTGTGAATATATACATATATATATATATATATATACATACACGCGCTACTTCGCGACTTGGTACGCGTATTCCTCTCGCTCTCCCTTTCTTCTCTCCGGATGCATCCTCTCGCGCTATTACAATAGCTCGCGTGCCCGCTAACTTGCTGCCTATCTTACGCGACTGGCTGACAGATGATTTAACGCTGCGAATTTCTTGCGAATGTTTTTTTTTTACGTTTAACCGAAAAATTTTTGAACTCGTGACTAAAATCTTTGGTCGACTAGTTTTTAAAAGGCTCGTCTCGCGCATTAATTTGACTCGAGAATGAGAATTTTCGCAGAGGTTTTAACAAATTTTGATTTCGTTCGTTTATTATATCCTATTCGCTTAAGCAGAGATAAAAAATTGAAAGAATGTTATTATTTTGTTAAAGCCGTGAATAGCAATAAAATTGTCCTTTATTAATTATATAAAATTTTTTCAAAAGACAGATAATAGATGAGAGTCAATTTATCAAAGAAATAACTCGAAAGCGTTCATCGGCGATAAAAGAACCATAGCGCTTAGACATCGAAAAGAAATAAAAGAGAAAGGAAAATCTACGCGTCGACGGTAAGCTTATATATACTATATAAGAAAAGCGTTCGCTCGATTCCTCGTAAGTTAGTCGTCCAAGTTGCGAGGGTTCAATGTCAATCCTCGTTGGAGTATACACACACACGCATTCCCTCCCTTAGCTCGAGAGAGTCTACTGTCCTCCGGACTCTGGGGACGATACAAAGATGAGAAACAGATATTCGAGGTGTGTATGCCTGTGTACATAATACGGTACCTACGCTCGACGCGTATACTAGCAGGTACAAATATGCGCTTAGATGTGTATGTATATGTACAAGTGAATTCTGACTGAATATCCACTTTTCTCTCTCTCTCTCTCTCCTCCCTCTCGTAGGCACTTGCCATCTTGTCATTCTCGCTTGCGCTCGATCTCTCCTCTCTCACGCTCAAGCGAATATACGGGGATATCGTGTCGCAGCCCCTTTATTGATCAAACAAACCGGATTACATATCCCGACGGCAAATCCCTGCGACTTTCTCTCTAACGTTTTTATGTTCTTACGCACGCGTATGTGTTTGTATGTGTGTGTGTGTGTGTGTGTGTGTGTGTGTGTATGAGTGTATGAGAGCAAAGTGCCGAAGCACTTTCTCACCTATCGCTCGAGACGTGTCTACTAGTAAGATTGTTGTATCGTTAAAAAAAAATTTTCGATCCTTGTAACAAGTTGTATTAAGTTCGTCGATTAAGGCGAAAAGAAAAAATTTTTAACGAAAAACGATTAGTTATATATTTATCGAGCCATCACACGGAACTATGTGAAACTCATTTCTTGCAATAAAAGTTCAAGGGGCACGGGTATACATATACATACATACATATATATCGAATAAAAAGAGCGAAGGAAAAATGTAACCTTTCGCTGGGATAAGCTGAGGAAAAATATAATTTCTCTACTCTCGCATCGAAAACAAAATAAACGAGATAGAGGAGAGAAAGAGAGAGCCGAAGTAGAAGAAAGTATATACGAAAAGGAGGAGGTAAAGTAAGAAGAAGGAGAAGCAGGGATGAGTTGATGTGCTGGAAACTGGATTTTCATTTCAGTCTCCATGTTCGGTGCAAGAACGATGATGGGATATATCCCGAGATATCCCGGGCTAGATGGAAAATCTCAAGACCTTCGAAGCCGAGTTAATCCGATGTCGGATGTAGAGCGATGTGAGAGAGTGAGTGAGAGAGAGAGAGAGAGAGAGAGAGCCGCGCGCGTTCACGTCGGAGCCAAAGAGTAATTGATATTGCGACTTCCCATTCGGGATTTCAAATTCATTCACCGATTCAACTACATTTCGCCAAAGTCTCATAATCGACTTTAATGCCAACATTTCGAACTTGATAATAAAGAGATTTATCTATACTATCTCTGCTGTGTGTACTTTACGTTATTAACGTTAATAATATCTTTTTTATTTATTTTTTTTTTTTTTTCTTCTTACCATCATCGGTGAATATGCTTCTCTTTTTTGTAAATTACTGATGCATAATTTGTAATAAATTAAATTTGCGAATCGTTAAGAAACTTTGAAAATCCTTTATTGATACAAGACTTGCGCGTAATTAATGTCGCCGTTTTCTAAACTCCTTGAATTCTCGAGTAATTTTTTTAAGAGATGTATACTTTTAAACTTATATTACACAAGGAGGAAAAAAGAAAACCAGTTTACTTCGTAAAAATAAATATTCCCCATAAATAACTAATTCATCGAATAGGAAAATGTGCATAAGTGGTTTCGAAGGAAATAAAGTAAGCTTATTCGGTCGATCCAAGAAAACTTTTAAAAGTAGATAACGTTATAAAACACTCGAATAAATAAAAATTTTATTTTCATAAAATAATTTACATTATCGCAAAAACTCTGATAATTTATTTTCGCTTATTATTAAATGTTGAAAGAAAAGAATCTCGAATTTAATATTAAAGCATTAAGAAATTTTCAAAAAAATTTATAAATGAAATTTTTAAAAATATTTTATATTTTATTAAATGCTTTTAAAAGATTTGCTTAAAATGTTTTATTTAATATTGAAATTATTTTTTAGATTTATGCGGATTTAATAAATTATTTTAAATTTTATAAAATAAAAAAATTTATTTCACGATAATGTGAATGAAAATTTTAAAAAATATATACTATCAATTTTAACAGATGTATGTAAATTAATGAAATACGGCAGAACTCGATAATCGAAAAGATAAAAGCTTTCGGATCTTTTATATTCCAGGGCGAATAAATTATTTTTAGATTAAAATTTTTTGTTTTATACTTTTTTAAATAAGTTTGAAGCTATTATTTATGCAATTGCAGGTGTTGTATCATATTTAATTAGTAATATAAAAATATTTCGCAATCGCATTACAATATTTAGTGTCAATTTCTTTTATAACTCTCTTAATTTTTAAAAGTTATAATAAAATTTAAATTCACATATTAATTATATCGCGTCAAAATTATCAATGATTTTTTAATGCGCGCATAAAAAATTTAGTCGATTAAACCAACTTGGTTTTATACACGGAGTTAAAATTAATTTTATTTATTTATTTTATTTTTTTTTTTTTTTCCACAAAATTGAATTACAACAGGATGCAAAAAAAGTTCATCTTATTAATTATAAATCTTATCTTACGTTCTAACTTGCTTTTCTTATCGATGAAAAAATTTCAAATTTCAAATTTCAAATTTTATTTGTAAAAATAATCGACATTGGTATTCGAGACCAACGTCGGTTTATTACTGATTTAGTTGCTGGCGATGTATCAATATTACAGTAATAGTATTCTAATACTAAGCTGACATTCTACCGCTATTGAATATAAGCTGATACGGGTTCATTGATAATCAGCTTTCGCCGCGCCAATATTGAAGAACTAATTTCTAATCTATAATATTCTCAATGCATCGTTAAATTTTCTAAAATTGTAACGATCAACGGTAATAATCTTTATTTGAGAAATATTGTTTTTATCATTACGTTTAATTAAAGTTTATTGATCTCAATCATAAAAAATCATTACTTTAATTGAACAAAATGCCTTCGAAAATTCCAAGACTTTTTTTTTACGACGATTTATAATTGGTAGTTTTAATTCTGAGAAATGCATTTATACTTGACTTTAATAAAGAGTTTAATTACATATTGAGATAAAAAAAAAAAAAAAAAAAAATGTATTCATTCGATATATCCATAAATAACATCTTTTTTTATTTTATTAGCAGATTCATTTCACATGCACATCTAGATGATAAAGTGACTAATTGAAAATTCGATCGAAAACGGCGAGTAAGGAATTTCGGAAATACCAAAGGTACGTCGATATTACACCGCTAATGGTTACAGAGAATAATATACTAAAGCCGCTATTGATCCAGTCTTACCGCCGATGTAGGTTAATTATTATGATTACAATTCGCATCCAAGATACGGCTATAATCAAATGCTGCAATCTGCATGATGCCGATATACGCAGTGCTCGTTTCAGTTATATGTATATGCATACGACGATTTTGCGAAGCGAGAGCGCGCGCGCGCGCACGCGTAAGTAATTAATTAAAGCTACCGTTATAATTTTCATACGGCAAAATTGACAAACTCGATATATATTTGTAAAAGTCGACTCGAAAAATTTTCAACGAGTGAAACGTTCGCGATACACGAGCGCGCTACTATAAATATCCGCATTATGCATTGCATTACGAAAGCACAAAAGGGATAAAAATAATGTAGACAAAGAAGATGGGCACGATAGTCACGTGGCGCCGGCATAAAGTCGCGATATTCCCGCGGAAAGCTACTTTGGAAATTGAAAGAGAAGGGTGGTCGCGCGCTCACGCATCTCTCTCTCTCTCTCTCTCTCTCTCTCACTCTTTCACTCTTTCACTCTCCCAGCAAATGAATAATAAATAAGGTTATCGTTTAGTTGATATTTTGTACTTCAACGGTGTAGATACTCGATATATATATATATATATATATATATATATATATATATATATATATATATATATATATATATATATATATATATATATATATATATATATATATATATATATATATATATATATATATATATATATACAATGCTCGCTCGCGCGCACGGATAAAGGATGTGCGCGATAAGAGATCAAAGCCCAATGCCGCGCTCGGGGTAACCAAGCTCCTCCTGTCCCTAAATCATTCTCCGCTCTCGCTTACCCCCTCGTTCGCTCGCGCGCGTTCTATCCTCCCTTCTCCCTTCCCGCATATCTGCATTCTTTACGCTTTGTCGATTATTCCAAGAGCCCCAGGAAATTCCGATCGAGTCGATCGCTCGCCGCGGAATTCGCGACCGCGCGCGCTCCTGAGCTCGCGCGAAATCGGCTCTCGCGCGCCCGACTCCCTTCTCTCTCCATCGTCTCCCCCCTTCTCCGAGGGGTTCTCCTCTCGGCCTCGCGGGGTTGCGCCGGGGGCAGGGACAGATGGAGGCATAACGAATACACAGAATGCGATGCAAATTGCCCGACTAGCCTCGCTCGCTCAGCCGGTCGATCGCGCGCGCGCGCGCGAGTGCGGCCACGATGCTATTACTAACATCGCTATTCTATTATGATATTACGGTTCTCCCCGTGAGCACCGCAGAGAAAGAGAGAGAGAGAGAGAGAGAGAGAGAGAGAGAGAGATAGAGAACGACGGCGGCCACCTCCCCGCGCGCCCTCCCTCCGGGCGTCCAATCAGCTAACTCGCTAACTAGCGCCGAGCCCGGACACCTGGCCCGAGGCTAAGCGCCCGCCGCCATAACCAAAGCGGCGCCCGCAACTCCCTCCTCCCCTCCTGCCTCAACCCCCGTCTTCCATCGTTTCACAATTGCCTTATGGCTTATCAACTCCCTGATATTGCACCCAAATATTCCGCCGCGGGAGCATTGTTGCGCGCGCGAGCAAGAGCGAATCTTCCGAGCGCGCCATTGGCTCGGAGTTCGCCCACCCGCCCCGAGCCCCTGTACTTCTTCTTATTTTATCGACTTCGCGGATCCCTTTTGAAACATATATATATATGTATGTATGCATGTATATAGATATATATTACCGACATAACGTAGAGCGTAAATTTTAATTCCATAAAGCGTATTATAAGCGTATAATGTGTGTATACGTGTAGATATATAGTAGACACCCGCGTGGGTTATACATGCAATTATATCGAGAGTGGCAGAGCGCGCGCGGTCTAGTTTATCGCGCCGCTCCGTTTCGCGTTTCTTTTCTCCGCGTGCGACGAGAGACTCGCTCTTTCTCTCGAGGGATCGCTTTGTATGCGTTAAAAACTTAACTAACTTTGTCGCGTGTGTCGAACCACGTGATTATTTCATATATAATGCGCATATACCGCGATTAAAACGTATGTATACTAAATTTGCCGATTGTCTCCGAGTTTTAATTATTTTTTTTTTTTTTTTTTTTTTCAAGCACGACGAATTGAATTTTCTCCCATTCAAACAGTTTATATCTTTTTTTAAGTTACTTTGATATAATGATTTGTATTTGAGCCAATTCGTTAGTTATTTTTTAGCGTACAATTTATATTTATAATATTGTTTTTTATTGATAATAAATCGGAAAACTCATGCATAAAATCATTTTAAACCGCTAGTATGCTCAAAAGTACAATATGTACAATAAATAAGTAAGTAAGTGTATAAAATAATATTACTAAAGTATTAGCATACCATTTTTAAAACAATACTAACGGTATGTAACCTTTTAAAATCGTAAACAATTATCATTATTGGTCACGACGTTTATTGTTAATTTGAAGTTAAACAGTATCTGATAATGGCTAGATATTTTTGCTCAAATTTAAAATTTATCAAAAGTGCCAGCGAAATTTTCAATTTAATCAAAAGCCAGCGATTTAACCAATACTTTTATTAACTAACCGAGATATAATTTAAATAACTAAAACCTGCGATATATATATATATATGCTCGCACTGACACGTGTTCATTTTTTATCGTATCGACTAACACATTAATTCACAAAGTAATTGCTGATATGAAATTATAGATGGCCATATTAATATGTACATTAATTTCAAAATTATGCCTCTATTTGACCAATTATAAACTCGCGTAATTGCATATACCTAAATATTATGGCATGCGAGCATATCTAGTTAGATGTACGTATAGTTACGCTTAATAAAAGCATCCATCAAAGTTATACACACATGTATTTACGTATATATAATTTTATATATATATATGTATGTGTGTGGATTTGTTTGCTCCGTTTGGAGCAAATTAAATTTTAAAAGTTTAAAAGTTCTAAAGGATCGCTACGGTTAATAACATTATGCATAGCTGTAATTGTTTGCGATATTCATTCCTATATAAAATTATAAATAATCATTTTACTGTTATTAAATAAAACATCATTATTGATATTAGATGATAAAATGACTTTTTATCGTATGAACATTTTTTTTTTTTTTTTTAACATACAATGATGTGCCTTATTCGATACTTTATTATCAACTACTAAACGATAATAATTTTAAACAATTGGAAAAAAATATTGAAGTTAAAATGTATTTAAATCTTTTCATTAAAATTTCTTGGAAATAAGTTTTGCTTGATTGAGCGATAATCGAAATTTGAACGTAATGAATTGCTTAATATGATGTACAGCAACTGTAACAAAGTGATTTCTTTGTTTTTTTATTTTATTATATATCAAAATTTTATCAAGCATACAAATCTTTCTAATAAAAAACAAATTTAAAAAATTAACTTTTAAACTTAAACAGCTGTTACAAAAAGCATAATGCTACGACTAACGAATCAAATTTCCAAATACAAAATTAGATAAATACTTATGCTGAAAATTAAAATTAATTACAATTGATTTAATTAATCAAAATTTTATTAAAACTTTTATTAAAAATACAATTGTAATATGAATCTTTATTAAAAGACGGTTTACTCGTAAAAACTTTTAGAATCTTAAAAAGTAATTTATCTTCGTTTGTCGCTCACTTATATAATTAGCCGTGCAGGCAAATTAGACGCAATAAGTAAAATTTAGCGCAGTTTATCACAGATTTATGATATCTTTACGTTTCTCTTCGTTATAAAAAATAATAATTATTTTTTATAATTTTTAATAAATGAAACCTAATAAAACGCATATCTAAATTTAATAAATAAAAGCAAGTGTACTATAATAGTAACTCGCGAACGCATAATTTAATACATAATAATTTTCTAATTGTTTTATTTGCTTGAAATGTAGATAATATTGTGTTTAAATGCAAACCATTTAATATTAAAAATTGAAATGTATCGAGAATAAAAATATAAATAACTATAAATGCTTAAACATTGTAATTTTTCATTTCTGTATAATTACAATTGAAAAATAATTAATCTCATAGAAAAGAAATTTTTTTTATTTACGTATTATGTATTTTTCAATGCGCGATTCACTTGCTACTTGTTTCACAAACAAAAATTGCATGTTAACCCAATTCAAGACAGAAATTTAATTTGAAGACAATCTTGGTTCAAGTATGGTGACGTAAAGTTTCATTCATTTCTTATTTGTCTCTGCGTCATTTCTCAAGAATCCTACTTTTCAATTGTAGTAAGTGTCGGTAATCTCATATATTAATATAAACAATTTTTGATGTAATAACTTCTTAGTATTTTGAAAATAATCGATTGAAAATGACTTTCCCTTTTTTTATTCATAAACCATATTTTACTTATAACGTAAGTAAAATTAATTTTTAAATTGATTATAAATATAATTAAAAAAATATTTCAATAAAACATTTTAATATATATAGAAAACGAACTTTCGCCAAGTTTCAGCCTTTTAGGTGCAAAATTCGCTGAGTAATAGCCACTAAAAGTTAAAAAAATCGCGTTTTTTAAGCCTTTTTTCGATGAATAGGTAAAATTCGAATTTTGTACCATGACTTTTTCTTCTTTTGGACTTTAAATTTTCGGAAAAACTTTTCTTAAAGAACGAAAATGCAAAATAACACGTGTGTCTGTCTTTTCCGTAAAATCACTTTTTTCTCACTTTTTGAGTTTTCAACTTGATTTTTAGAAAGTTAGCCGTAATTAAATCGAAAAACGTTCAATGCCATTTGAAAAAAGAGGAAAAATCTTAACTTTTTACGGAGTACAGAGCTAAAAATAATTTATTTATGTTCCTTGTTCAGCAGCTTGAAATTTACAATTTTTCATAAAATGACCATTTTCGCCGTTTCCAAAAACATCGTTGACAAATCGTTCTATATTATTGGATCGGTCTGAAAATTAGATCAAATATTCTTCAAATATACCGCATCAAAGTGAACTTCAACGCTCACTGGATATTAACCTTTTTTCCAAGGAAATAACTCATTAAAATTTGCTATTTTTTCTACTTCGAGTTGGTAAGTTAAGGAATACATCAATTACTCCTTGGTCATTTCTCTGAAAATTTTAGGGTAAAATAAATTTTTTTTCCGACAATTTATCAATATATAGTTCAAAACCGTCACAAAAAACTTTTATAGAGTTTATCTAAGATGTTTAAAAGCAAAGTTACAGCTGTTTAGAGTTAAAAAAAAAAAAGTCAAGGTAACAAAACAAAACGTGAACGTGAAATTACTGCTCATTCTCTTACGCAGATAGACTTTATAAAGATACAGACTTTATACAATTCAGGCATAACTTACTAGTTCTTAACAATTTTAAGAACAAATTACACGAAAGATCACATAATTTAAGTGAAAAAACGTAAAAAGTAATTATTTATTTTTGCACATTATACATACTACTCAATCAATTATTTGAAAATTGTGATATTCTGAATCAAATGAAAATTTTTTTATTATAATTATATTTTAATTGATTTGAATAAAAAATGGTGCTTTCTAGTATTCTTAACAATTTTTGCTCATTTGAACTTTTTTAAGCTTTTTGTCTCTTGAAATGTTTACTTGTTTGTCGGCATATGAGTACCTAGAATAATATAAACCATATCTTAATTTGTAATGTACTTTATGTTTTTATAATAAACCTAAATAATAGGTAGTAAATATTTATACCTTATGTTGGGTTTTACAGTTAGCCAAATAATTACTCATTTGTTCTGCGTTTAATATATTAACCCCTTGTTTGTACTTGTAAGCTTTCCTAGCAGTACGTTATAATGTAACTCCTATACCAACGCAAACATTTTCTCCATGAGACGTTGCAAAAAAGTTGTACGGTACTATTTTCCAACCAAAGTCTTTTTTGTGATGACACAAATTAGTTAAATGATTTCTGATATTATGAATCATAAATTTCATACAATTGCAATAGAAACAAATATTATAAATTTATTTGAATTTACTCTTACTTGTTTTTGAATTGCGTAGGAGCTCCATCAGAAAAATTCAATTAATTTTTTTATTCAGGGAAATTCTTCTTTTATTTGATTAAATACATTTTTCATGAATACATCAACAGAGCATGCTTGATGTATTATAGTATTTCAAATTACGCAAATTGCTACTTTTAATTAATTTGTAATTTCCTCTTTGTAATACAACGCAGCTATAAATAGCGCAGCCTGACTGTTGCTGAAATAAAATCCTTGGATTGAATTTGGTCAAAGAAAACTATGATTTTCAGAAGAATCGATAATTAATAGTCCAGTATCATTGGCTAAATTTTGTTCACAACAATCAAAATATTCTTTTTGCTTAGAAGAAATAAAATGATGCGGAATCATATTTCAAATATCATTTACTAAATTATCTAAAAACTCTGTAATAAGTTCATTAAAATCTTCAAGCGTCGCTCTGTTAATAGAAGCAATTTCAGATGTCGTAGCAAAAGTCCAATTACTATATTCCACACTTGTGATGTTTTCAATGTTGAGAAATGACTCTAAAAATGGACGCACACCTCCTTGTTTGTGACGCAGATCGCAATCGTGTATCGTGCAACACTTGCTTTCGACAGATCAAATGCCAACTTCAATAGCGAATAATTTCATTTTGGTGTATAGAATAAACGCTTACATTATGCGTACTTCGGTCTCCGGCAATAACACATTGTTTAGGTCTCATTTGTGTAAAGAATGCCAAACAAGGAACTTTTTCATGACCGCTGTCTTTTACCCACTTTTTATATAAATTTTGTATATCATAAATTAAAATTTGCCTTTGGGGTTTTTCAGAACATTTAATCGTCACGCTTTCTTCCATTCCACTGTAAATTATAGGTATTAGATTCATCTAAATACGAGTACTTGATAATTTTATCTCTGATTTCTTTTGTAACTCGAACATAAGTTTTTCTTTTGCGTTCACCTAAAGCACCTATATCAATAAATAAAAACAAATCAATAAAACTAGAATTTTATCATTTGTACATGAATCATATATGTTATAAAAAATAATTTTTAGCTCGTACAATAAATTAAAGAATGGAGTTTAAGAATGTATTTAAAAAAGATTTTTTCGTTTAAGTGAGAAAAAATGAATGTTACTCTGAACCAATAAACTAATGTTAACTTATATTTATCACAAAATAATAAGTCTCTAATATTTTAATTGTAACATTCAGATTTGTACACATCTTTAGCTTGTAATGTAAACAGATAATTTTATTTAATTATGAATATTGATATAACTTCTATTATAACATAATTATAATATTGAAATGTAAATAAGTAATTTAATATAATTATTAATTATGCTTTTAATTTAACAAATTTAATTTTGATAATGAAAAAAAAAATATATATATATATGTATACAACTATAGCATTAAAAAGTAACTCTTACCAGAATGTCGTTTTAACTTTTTAGAATGACTTGAATGTGATATGTACATTTAAAATGAGGATTAATATCTTTCAAACTCCAATTCTCTGGTAAAAATGTTAGTAAACTAACTTTTTATTCAAAAGTTTTAGTGGTTTCTAATGTTGATTTTACATTTACTATTATGTTTCTAAACCATGAACTTTCTTTAGACATTTTACTTAAATCCTTAAAATTTGGTAGTTCAATACTATGTGTTTCTTCAAACCTTTTGAAATCTGATTCGCAATATTTTGTATAACTTCAATTCCTTTTGTTACCAAACGATCATTGGATAATTTTCTTTTTTCGATTAAATAGAGGTATACTAAAATGACTAAGTATCTCATCAAAATTTTTTCTTTTCTGACTATTAGATTAATAAACTGAGCTTGGTGTATTTTCAGTATTTTGAGATTCATTTATTTCATGTGAACTATGTTGAGAAATAGATATATTTGACTCTGATACGAATACTTCTTTTGACTTTAAGTATTGAGTTTCGAGCGACGCTTCACATGCACTACATACTTTATCTTTAATATTAAGCTTTATATTATGAACTTTATCCAAATATTTTACGATATCCGCTCTCAAAATATGTATATGATTAGCAACTTTGGTTCGGTGTCTATTAAATGGATCAACACAGTACATTGTTTTTTCTTCATAATCAGCAACTTCTTTTCTTAAATTGGAAAAGCAATTCTCGCAAACTTTCTTTCGAGGTATTAAATTTAAATTGCAAGCAGACTTGCTTTGCTCTACTAATTTTAAATCTATTTATTTTAAATTCAATTTGACAAATGTTTGATATATATATTCAATGGATCACAGCATCTTTTTTGATTACTTGAATAATAACTTGAAATCTTAGCAAAATTGTGACTACAAACTGTTTCATTTTCAAGGCTCTTTAGTTCCCTATCAACATGAGGTATCCTTAAAATAAAAATTTCAACTGTATCTTCTTCAAGATTTTCTAACTGATATAAAATTATATCTATATTTTAAACATTTGAATGACAGCCTTCTTTTAAATATTTGCCGAAAGAACATTTAACAATAACCTGCTGCATGATACTACAATATATCTACTCTGTCATTAAACTGAATTCTGGATTTTAGATTTTAAAGCACTATGAACAAAATTCATTTATCTACTTAGTAAATTTATACAGACAGAATATAAAATATTTTAGGCTATATACAGACCAAATGCTGAACTTTATTATTTTAAGTGTTCATTATATTATAGCATGATGTTAGGTGTTATAATCATACTGAATTTATTTACGTAATTACTAGATTAGCTACGTTTATTATATTATCAGATCGTAATATTATACCTAAGTGTGGGTAAAATTATTATTATTATTATTAATATTACCATTATTCTTAATAATAATAAGCACATAGTTAATATATTACAAATACATCAAATAAATTCTACAAGATTTAGTTCATTTTGCGCAAATAAAATAAAGTAACGTATTGCAACAAGTTATATATGTTTATTATACCATACGAATTCAGATAATTAATTGAAATTAGATAGATTTTCGTGAACGTTAAATGGAAATGCGTAAATATCAAAAATAATATTACTTATAATTATATAAGTTCTTGAAAGTTAGAATAAAGTCGTCTTTACATCACAAATCAATATGCACGGATGTATTACATGTTATAAAAATAAATAATTACTGTTTACGTTTTTTCACTTAAATTATGTGATCTTTCGTGTAATTTGTTCTTAAAATTGTTAAGAACTAGTAAGTTATGCCTGAATTGTATAAAGTCTGTATCTTTATAAAGTCTATCTGAGTAAGAGAATGAGCAGTAATTTCACGTTCACGTTTTGTTTTGTTACCTTGACTTTTTTTTTTTTAACTCTAAATAGCTGTAACTTTGCTTTTAAACATCTTAGATAAACTCTATAAAAGTTTTTTGTGACGGTTTTGAACTATATATTGATAAATTGTCGGAAAAATAATTTATTTTACCCTAAAATTTTCAGAGAAATGACCAAGGAGTAATTGATGTATTCCTTAACTTACCGACTCAAAGTAAAAAAAATAGCAAATTTTAATGAATTATTTCCTTGGAAAAAAGGTAAATATCCAGTGAGCGTTGAAGTTCACTTTGATGCGGTATATTTGAAGAATATTTGATCTAATTTTCAGACCGATCCAATAATATAGAACGATTTGTCAACGATGTTTTTGGAAACGGCGAAAATGGTCATTTTATGAAAAATTGTAAATTTCAAGCTGTTGAACAAGGAACGTAAATAAATTATTTTTAGTTCTGTACTCCGTAAAAAGTTAAGATTTTTCCTCTTTTTTCAAATGGCATTGAACGTTTTTCGATTTAATTACGGCTAACTTTCTAAAAATCAAGTTGAAAACTCAAAAAGTGAGAAAAAAGTGATTTTACGGAAAAGACAGACACACATGCTATTTTTCATTTTCGTTCTTTAAAAAAAATTTTTCCGAAAATTTAAAGTCCAGAAGAAGAAAAAGTCATGGTACTAAATTCGAATTTTACCTACTCATTGAAAAAAGGCTTAAAAAATGCGATTTTTTTAACTTTTAGTGGCTATTACTCAGCGAGTTTTGCACCTAAAAGGCTGAAACTTGGTGAAAGTTCGTTTTCTATAAAGTACGATAACATACTAAAATTTGAGCGAAATCCAGAAACCTTGTACGCACATTTTTTTAATGAGATGTTTTTCTGACCCATATACATATACAATAATTTACGCTGGAAAAAAATATTTAAAAATTTTTGTATTTTATTGCGAGAATATAATCAAAGTTATTAGTAAAAATTATTATTTCTATGTATAATTTAACGTTCCATCACTGTTGAATAATAAAATAGCATAAATTAAAATATTTATTTTTATAAGTTATATTTTTTACGCATGAAAATTAATAAACTTTAACTTATTGCTTATGAGATAAATAAATCAGTTTTATGAATCTGTCAGTATTCATACCAATTGGTAGCGTATAATGAAGAATAGAAATTATGCTAACGATATTACGTGCGTCAAGTATAAAATATCCTTTGCATAGATATCTTTTAATACGCAATTAAGCATATTTGCATGATTTATGTTTTCACAATATCAATTATTTATTTGTAATTGTATAATGTTGCCGTTTGCGTATGCATTTCTCAATATATTCAGATAATGAGAGATGAATTTTAATAGAAAAATATTTATATTATTTATAAAAATAAAATTACTTCTATTGAAATATTGGTTATAATTAAAAAAAAAAAACTTTGCTGTCATGCATTAAAGTAATTGTTTATCACAGGACTATAATATTTAAATGTTTTCATTACTAGCAGATGTTAAAGTGGATTTCTACTAATCGATACAATTTAAATTTTATTTTATACTAACCGCGAGATATAATAAATTATCAAAAGTTTAAATTAAAATTAAAAGTCTTATTCATTTTATTCTTTTAATTGTAAGGTTTTATTTAAATATTTTCTTGAAATATTGATTTTGAATCGAATTCAAAAGTATATACTATTCAATAACTTACTAATATATTATAATTTACGAGATTTAAAAAAAAAAAAGTTTTGAAGAATATTAAAAAGATTTATCTAAATTAAAAAATTTAAATAATAAATATATTATCGTTTATTAATTGTATGATTATTTCCATACCCAAAGCAGTATCACATGGGATAAGCCACCGACAGAATTACCATCGGCTGCACCGACACTTTATCCTGCTTTTTTATCCACTGTAGTTAGCGCACTATCGTTGATCTACGCACACAAATCCAGAACTGACACACCCACACAAGCGGATGAAAAACGAATCGAGTCGAGATGAGATGACGCGTCTAAACCGGAGAGGTCGCGAGTCAGTGCCGGTACTCTCTCTTTCTCTTTCTTTCTCCGTCTGTTTCTGTTTTTCGGTATACGCGCGTGCGCGCTTGATCACGGGGGCACGTGGGTCGCGCGCACGCCGATCGCTGATCGAGAAAAACAAGTTTCCGCGCGCGCGAGAGAGAATCGGCGAGGGAGCGAGGGAGCGAGGGAGCCAGCCGTCGACGCAGCCGCCGCCACTGCTGGCAGTGTGTCGCAGAGTGCGCGATCGGCGCGCAGTGCACCCGCGGACCTTTGCCCGCGTGCATGCCCTCGCAGAAACAGAGAGCTCGCAGCTCGCAGCTCGGGCCCGCAGCAGCGTGGATGGACGGGACCGAGTGCCGGCTGATCAGCGACGCCTGCGTGTCTATGCGCGTGTGCTTCGATTCGTTGTGCTTCTCGTCGCCGCAGCAGCGGCTCGCCGACGAGGAGGAGGAGCAGCAGCAGCAACAGCCGCCGCCGCCGCCGCTGCCTCATCAGCATCAGCAGCAGCAGCAACAACACCAGATGGGCCACCGCGACATGGCGGAGCTGCAGGAGCTGCTGCGGCTGAGGGAGGAGCGTATCGCCGAGTTGGAGACACAGCTACGCCAGCGGGACGCCGAGATCCTGGACCTGCGTAGTCACCTCGACAAGTTTCTGAGCGTCTTGCCGTTCAAGTCGCCCCTGGCCCCGACGAAGCCCCGGCCGAGGAAGCACCGCGCCCAGGGGATCTCGGCGGAGCCGCCGCTGCAGGAGCTCGCTCAGCTCGTCCAAGTCGACAAGAGTGACAGGTTGGTGTACGCACGCACGCGTCCTCGTCTCTCTCCGCGCGAGCGCTCCGCTACTCCACGCCCGTTCGCCACGTGCCTCCGTTGTTCCCGTGTCTCCGGCGTCTGGCAAACCTGCACCTTTGCTGAGTTTTCCTCCCGGAATGCGCCAACCTCTTTGGTCCCTTGGATACGCGCAAAAACGGAGGCGCGCTAATATCGCTCGTCCCGCACCGCGGCATTTTATCGATGGCACTCGGTGGTGGCGCTCTCGCGCGTGACCGAGTTTCGCCGGCGCGAAATAGCTCGAATTTCGCGCGCTTCCTCGAAGCTTTTCGTTAAGATATCGCGCGGCACGTTACAGGCTACTCAGAGATTCCATGCGACGATTGCTCTTTATTATTGAACTCGCGTTCCCATAAGAAGAGCACTGGTTTAATTACCGATTGATAAAACCTGTTTAAAATTAAGCGGGCTTAATGGCACTCGAACTGATACGAATCGTAGAAAATATTTTTAGAACATTTGACAAGTATTTATACTTTTTATCTTTATATCGAAGAATCTTCTTCTCTCTAAAATATTTTCTTGCCTTAAATAATACCTGTGCCGTATAGGTATAATTGAATCTTGAAATAGCTAATGTTCAAAATACAATATGTAAACAATACTCGAGAGTATTTAAATACAATTGCATCAGCTATTTTTGCGCTATTACGTTTCAAAATATCTTTTCGGCAACAAACAACACAATTTTAAATGATTTTCGTAGACGTTACGAAAAGCTTTTGTTGCGAAATTTTCAAATTCTTATTGCTTATTTAGCGTGAAACTGATAAAATGCAAACTTGAAACATAACCGAAGATTGATAAAAAATTAAAATAATAATTTAAAAGTGTTCAATTTCTCTTCCGCTTTGCTTATATGTATACGCGAATAAAGTGAATTTCACCAAGTCGAGATATCTAAAACCACTTTTAAGCAGTGTGAAACTTTACATAAACACATATATCCATCTAGATATATATTTGCGGACACTTTCTAAAAATATCACATTTATATTTCAGTTTTATATGTCAAAACGCAGTTCTATACTACCGTCTTAAAAAAATACGTTTTCATTGTCATTATATCTCCTGTTTTTTTTTTTTTTTTTTTAAAGTACAAGCTTACTTTAGAATATTAAAAATTATATATAAATATATGTTTATCGCTAACAAAATTATATGCATACATATATAATGCGCGGTAAATTTAAATCTTTGTTGCAAATTAAATGAATTAAATTGTAAATATATTTTTATTGCCTTTTCAAAATAAAAATTAATTATCAACACATCTGAGTTTTCAATTTTTCTTAAAAAGATGCAACAATTTAAAAATAAAAATGACAAAAATACGCACAATCTAATAATTCAAATTTTCACGCATTTATTATATCTAATAAATTCTATAATCCTTTTTGTCGTATATTCATCTATCTATTGAACTAAAAATAATTTCAACATTTAAAGTTACTAACTTTTATTTTAAATTCCGAATAGAATATAAATAAACAAAAAACAATTAATTATCGTCAAAGAAATGTACGTTCTTGTGGATTATCGTGTATTTTTCGTTAAATTATTACTCAGTTATAGTCAAACCTCAAAAGATATTTACAAAATAAATCATTATTAGTAGATTTTAATAATAAAAATAACCCAGTTCATAATATAAAGATTAAAATATTCTTATTTTCATTTATTTCTAGATTATTAAAGATTTAAATTAAGTTAAATAAAAATTTATTTGCAGTTAATGTTTAATTTTATTTATGGTAATATAAAACAATAAATAAGAGCTAAGATATAATTTTTTTTACTTCAATGATTGCTTATTAAATTTAATGAAGAAATCAACTATTATTATAATTATCATTATAGTGCATTAATATGCGCAGAATCATATATGCTTATGAATTTGTATGATTCAAAAAAAGATATGGCATACTATAGCACATATCGCTTTGAAAAATTTAATATTAATGTACATTAAATGAAAAAAAAAAAAAAAAAAAAAAAGTTTTTTTATCAAGTTTTTACCTACAAAAATATATAAAATGTGTAAGGTATTTCCTCTCATAAAAGGCTTACATTTAAAACCATTATTATAACATTAACAATATTGAATTTTAATCATATATCGGTAGAATTTACACTGAACTACAAAAATAAATTAATTTCCAAACGCCGAAAAAAAAGAAATTATCAAAATAACGATAGCAATGAATGACATAAAAAAAAAATTCAAATTAAATATAAACTAAAACGTGACGACGTAACGTAACAAAATATACAATTAAATTTCACATTTTATTCACATTGTACATTTAATTTTTGCTAAAAAGATAATATCCAGTTGTTGTCTTTTTACGTGATAAGCTTTCCCCTCTCTCTCTCTCTCATTTTTTTCATTCTCTCTCGGTGGTTTACACTTGTTTTTTTTTTTTTTTTTTTTTTTTTTTTGACGTCAAACTCACATAACTTGTGTGTCTATACTGACGAACTACACATTTTAAGCTGTTAAGCTATTGGACGTGCTTCTAATGTAACATACGTAATCCATGCCTTATTAGCACTATAAATTAGGCACAATATTTGAAGTAAACATTAGAATGGTAAAAAAATTATTCAAAAAATGTTTTTCAGGTTAAAGCGTACACATTGTACTCGGTATTATTTTTTCTTGTATACAAATAATTGAATACTTCAATTTCCTGTTTAGAATAATTACACTAATATATTTTTTGTTATTATCAATTGATTCATAACGTATTTTGATATCAACAATGATATTTTATATTATTAATCCATTAAAACAGCGTTAACCGAAAATTTTTACATTTTTTAATTAAAAAGTATAATTAAGTTTATACGCACGTACAAATATTGTTAAAAGAATTAACACTGATCTTAATTTTAATCACAAAACAGGAAAGTAAAATTCCGTTCGAGTTCGAGAGAATATAGTTCGAGAATGATAAAATTTTAAAATAAGAATTAATAATAAAGTTAAAAGTAACGCGCGGCGTATATATAAATTTTTTCAAGCTGCGATACGATCAAATTTTTACAAGTAACTAATAAGCGAAAGCATGTGTAGCGTTAAAAACTTAATAATTGCAAAATAATAGAAGAATGTTCAATATCGTAAAAGTCGGTGTCTATATCTTATCTCAATTAGATTTTATATAACCTTCTGAAAAATAAAGTTTTAATAAAATTATATTATTTTAAAGAAACAAAAAAAAAAAAAAAAAAATTATCTTTCGATTTATGAATACTCGCGACGAAAAATAATAAAACGCGTGTGTTTGTACAAAAAAAAAATACTTGCAATAAAAAGTTATATATATATATATATATATATATATATATACATGAACAAATAACATTAAAAAAAAGGTACAAAAGCACTGAAATAAATGCTCGGGTAATGGGACGTACGCGAACATTTGAATGCACATGTAGAGTACAATCATTTTTCTTGAATGTAAACTTACTCTCGTAATCGCCCAATTACCGGACTCGTCCAATCACGCTTAAGCATAGTACTACTCTACTCTGCTATTATTGTGGTATCTACCTTAGCTTATAAAAATTCAGTACAATGCCGTAGAAATTTTCTCGATTATGAATCTTGCTTTTGTAACTTATTTTCTAGTTTTTTTTTTTTTTTTTTTTTTTTTTTTTTTTTTAATGCATAACGTTTTTGTATTATGATGTAACAATTCGATTATTAAATAATTCTTTAAATAATATAATTACTCTTATAAATAAGATTCGTAACGTATTAAAAATCTATTATTGTAAAATATTTATTCGTTGCACACGTGAAATAATCAAAAATATATTAACCGTGATTTTGTACCGATGATTAATTGCAAACATTTGCTCCTAGTATCGAAGACAATGTGAGCTTATCGCGATGCAATCAAAAGGAGATAACACCGTTGCAATCTATACTTTTTTGTCCTCAGTGCATTTATATATGTATACGAGTTAAAGAACTTACACGTTGAACTTTTAAAATCGAAATAAAGTTTTTAATTAAGTCTACAAAAGTAATAAGTATATAAGTAATAATAATAATATAAGGTCAGTCGTAAATCGTAACTCAGACAGATCAGCTTTGACGTATTAAATGTTTAAGATATTCGTATATGCTTACCGTTGTTTATATGCTTATGTTGATAATTATTGTTTAAATTCAAATTTAAATTTCAATTATTATTTGTCCCTAAAAATTATTGAAATTGATAATATTTACATGCCATTATATTTTTCAAACATTTAAGATAAAACTATTATTTTGACCTGAAATTTTAACATTAGGAAGTTGCATACTTCTGTTTTCTTTAAATACTTTTTTACATATATATATATATATATATATATATATATAGCACTGAACTACTTTTTAAAGTAGAACAGTTTTTGAATCGTAAATTAGCTTACAAAATACCATTACCAACAGATAATTCGTGATAAATCATAATTTGAAAGATAAACATCACGGTAATAAGCCCCTGCAGTAATTCAAATTTTAGTTGCTTTGCTGATACAATTAAACAATTTGTTATAAATATATACATTTATTACGACATATATACATTTATTTTATATTATTTATCAAGAAGTTTCCAGATAATTATTACACTAAACGTTGCAAGAATAATTACTTTAAAAAACGATGAACGTAGAAAAATTTACGATTAATTGAACAAATGGATGATTGTAATTCATTTTAATTAGAATATACCGATATAGTTTGTTAATTCTTAAGAAAATATTGCAAAATTTTTATTTTTCTCACAATTTTTTATAAAATTTATAATGTGTTTAAATTTTGAAACGAATTCCGAATAAGTATTGTAAAATAATAAAAAAAAATTGAAACATATTAACGTATTTCTGCTTTAATTCTTTTAATTTTTTTTCTTTTTTTCTTTACTTCGAATAGCTTTATAAAAAGCAATAAATAATAATTATGTTTGAGAAATACATTATTATCCTTATCTAGCCTTGATCGGAATTTAAATTCGATTCATCAAATAAACCGAAAAATTTTGTTGGTTTTTTAATGACATTTTTTAGTCAAAATCAATGGGATATTTTTCCAGGTAATCTAAGTTTGTTTATATTCTATACTCTGACAATAGTTCATCTGTTATATTCGTAATAGGTCAAAAAATAAAATATACATAACGCAATTTTTTTTTCTTTTTCGAAACATTTTATCAGTTGAGCATAATTTCAAAATGGCGTGATTGCGGCCACGTTAGTAAAAAAAGAAGTTATGTACATTGTATGCCTTATGTTTTTTAACCTAGGTTTTTATAGACTATAATGCCGATGGATAAGTCCGTAAACAGATCCAAAAACTTCGATTTCGACTCTCGACTAGTAACAAAAATATATAAAAATAAAAATTCCGCCAATATTTACTAAGATATTCACAAAGTATAAAAATTCATTACCACGTAAGATTTTTAAAAACCTGACTATACAATTTTTTTTAAAATTAATCCTTTGCCAATCAATAAATAAATCCCAATGAATAATTGTTATCAAATAATAATAATAACAATGTAATAGTAGCAATAAAGTATTCGGGATTTAAATTTTGAGTCAAATTTTTTTCTTACATATTATAAATATGATAATTTTTTTAATTCATTTACATTTACATCGAGATGCTGATTATCGAACACAAAATTTGATAATCTTCTTACAGCTAAGAAACAATTTTGAATAACTTATTGTTAAAGATGAGAATTTTAATTTTAAAAGAGAATTTTTTAAATTCCCAATTTGTTTACTTTTCAATATTGTCTCAAAATCCATAATACAGAAATGAATTTTTCATGTCACTATCTATTACTTTAAAAGTAAGCAAAATCATTAAAATCTCGAATTGCTCTCGAAATCTTCATATTATCAAATAATATAAAAGTAACTATCGTACAGCAGATAAATATTTTTTTATAATTGCAAGTTCCTTCAATGATAACTGCACACAGTATTTCACTTCACGTTTTATCGTAGACATTAATGCATTAAATACCTTTTTTGTCAATTTTTATTTAGATGGATTAACTTTTATCAGGAAAAATCGTTTATTAAGCGTTTTAGCATATTTTATTTTATTATCTAAATCTTACTTGAAAACTGAGACGTTTCATTGTTGAAATCTTAAGATGCATTTCTCAGATAAAATTTCATTAAAAATATTTCAATTTTTAACATATAAAAGTCTCTAATTTAAAGAGTAACTTAAGGAAGATTTATAATTTAAAATTAAAGTAGATTAATTAATCTATAACAAAAATTTGAAAAAATACTTTTAATATAAAGTCCACCGCATTGGCACACATTTGATGGCCACTCGTTTTCTTTATAATATATTTGTTAATCTTAATTGATTTTTAATATCGATACTTTTTTAATTCAAATAAATTAATAATTATTAAATAAATTGGACAATAATTTCTTTAATATTTAAAAGATAATTTTTCTGTCGTAAGAGAAACAATTCTATTTTTGCTTTGAATAATAAACATAATTTATAATACTCTAAATCTGCACCGGGTAAATCTTTCTTCAAGCTGTTAAAACCGCTACGAGAAAATAGAAGCGGTAAATTTACTTATAATATATATTTTAATTTTTAATCATATTTATTTTTAAATCTTTATTGATTGATAATATTATTAGCCTCGAATGCTATATTACTAGTGTATAAAACAATGGGATAAAATTACTGTATGTCGCATTAATAATGTATAATTAAACGTTAATAAATATGATAATTTAAATTTTATACAAATATAGGTATGCGAATGTTTATTTTTAACAATGCTTTGATGAATTAATCGTTTAACTTATATTTTCATTTCATTCAAACATTCTTGCATAATTATGGATTAAAGTTTATCGCTCTCTAATTTAATAAAATAAAATAAATTAAAATTTTTAACGATTCGAATATGTTTGATATTATAGTGAAATAAATATAGAAATTAGTTAAATATTCTTTTTGACAAAAGCTTTTATTATAATTAAACTCGTTTAATTTATATTGGTATTGTAAAATTTTCAATATTACTTACTTTACAGTATTTTGTGTTTTCTGTCACTAACTGCATAATTCTGAATGAATGAAGAGATCAATTAAAAAATTAAATCGCAATAGTACAAAAAACTTTCGCTAACATTACACAACTGATTTTAAAGCGAACGAAAAATGAATACTCGAAATAAAGTTTTATCAGCGTAAAAATATATTTTTTAAAAAATTCATAACAAATTAAAAATTGCAGCAGCCAAATTATGAGAAAAAAAATTTTTTTCTAAAAATCGTTAACACATTTATCGTAGTGCACTTAGAATTTATTAATCTTATATATGCTGATCTGTGCAATCATTCTTTCCATGAATAAAGTTTTTTGAATTCTTCAATGGAGTATAATAATAGATGTCTTTTATTTACATGTAAATACTATTTTAAAAAATCAAAACAGTCAATAACTTTGCAGTTTTATAGATAAACTTTCTAAAATTAAATATTTTATTTATTAGGCACATGAAACATCATTTAATTTTCTAAAAATATTTTAATACAAGCATAAAATTATCTTTTAAAAACGTTTAAACGTTTTTGTCGCAAGAAATATTGTAAAATTTTTTATTTCGAATACATTTTTAATTCGTTATAAACTAAATGTTAAAATTTATCATGTTAATTTAATAGTATTGATGGAGTATATACAATTTCAATTTACAAATACACACAAAGAAAAAGATAACTGTTTGCAAATTTTTATCTAACGAAGGCATCATTTTTTAGAAAAATTTAAGAAATTTGAAATTAAAATTTAGAATATATATATATATATATACACATTAGGAAGCGTTTCAAAATATTCTCAAACATACTTAATTATACTTTATTACATATGGGGCGAAAATCAACATTTTAAAAGCCGATTGAAATTATTCAGATGAGATATCAAGTATTACAACATCGATTTAAAATCGACTGTCGAAATATAAAAATTATTTCGAAAACAATTCCGTTATTTATATTTTTTATAAATCAGTATTGCGTAACGTGTCGTTAAAAAAGTTTAAAAATAAATTTTTTGTTTTATTACATATTAGGTTTAAAAATACATAAAATGACATTACTAATTATAGATAAACAATTTACACGCAACCTTGAAATTTTTAAATATTCCGCTTATACGTACCGTGAGTCACTTCAAATTAAATCAAATAACACTAAGGCCTTGCTTCTTTCGTTTCACTGCCATTTTTTTCAGCAATAGGCTTAAAAAATTATTTGTTTATAATGAATCTATATATATATATATATATATATTTTATAATAGTTTTAAAAAGTGTTTGTTAAAAAGAAATGTTTAATCTAAATTTAAAAAATTTTCATTAAAAAATGAATACTAATAAAAGTATCTGTATTATTTAAAACTTTTTTGTTAAATTTATAAAAAAGTTTTAAATTCGAATAAGTTAAGATTCAATAATTTCTATCTAATTATTTTCTCGAAATATTAAAATAACTTCAAGTTACTTAAGTAAAATGACGATTGCGAAGCTCTTTTGCATGGCAATATGATTCATAAATAAAGTTAATTTTCTCATTATAAATGTAATTTTATATCTGAAAATGCAACGAATTATATAAGTTATTAAAAATTAAATACGTACTTAACATTTTTAAACGATAAAGATCAAATAATTTAGGCTTAGAGTCGAATGAAATGCAGTTTTACATTTGTATATAATTCTTCTTCTTATATATTAATAATTAGCTTCGATATGATGATGTATTAGGAACGTTATAGAGACCGCTTAATGATAAAATAATGAAACTATGAATGGGAGAAAAAAGAAAACTTGTGTGGGTTTATGTTAGTAATATTTTGTCAGTGCTCAAGATAGCAAGCTATACATTTAAATTAAAAAATTCAATATTTCCATCGTTTTAATATTTAAATATTTCCCATATAATGGCTTTTTAAATACAAGAAAAATGTATTTCCAATTTTTATGTCATTTTTATTTCGAATGAAATCCGTTTAACGCGATCGATGTTACACCTAAGAAAATGTTTTGAAAAGAATGCGATATAACAGTATTAAATTTTAATACTCATCCAACATCCAAGTTTTTCAAACGATGATTGATTTCTCGCCAGAGATTAAGAAAAATCTAAGCAATACGTACTTTATAAACAGCTTAACGGCTTAAAAATTTTATTCGCGACGTTAATTAATCTTTATAATTTCGTTAAGCAAATGCGATTTACATAAAAGCGTAGACGACGTCGGCGATGATTGTACTAACTTAAAAGCATCGAAAGGTACAGAGGAAGAATTTAAGTTTTTGGCGGTTTAAAATCTTTCTATATGAGAGGCAAATTACGCTATAGTAAGTGGTTGGGTTTACGTACACGTACACGTGTGTGTACGTACCGTAACGTAGCAGTGAGCCGGAACTGTTATTTCAATTCCGCGTGCTACACACAAGGTCGCAATGGAACGGAAAACGTCGCTTCTTTTAGCTTTGAAAGTTTCACTCGATTTCGTTGATTTTTCGCGACAGATTTATTGATTCGGTTGCCTCGAAAAATGTGTGTGTGTGTGTGTGTATATATATATATATATATATGTTGCTAACGATCGTTGACACTTTACATATAGTATATTATCCGTCGTTTATGTAGCTATAAAAAATGTATGCGAGTGTCGATTAATTTTTAGCTAACTGGTTTACGCTCGGGTTCACATCGTTGATAGTCGTGATGAAATACAGCAACTTTTCGAACTTTTGATTTTATAGAAAAAGCGAATTTTTTTTCGCTTTCGATTTACTCATTGTTCTCCTCCGACTATGCCAGAGTACTTGTTGGATATTATCAAAATGAGGGAGAGAGAGAGAGAGAGAGAAAGAGAGAGAGTACGTAATAAAATATGCAAATATCATAGATGAGTAATTCCAAGATAACTCGCATACACAATGAAATATGATAATCGAAATTTTGTCACGTATATCTAAGCATAACCAATTATGGCACTGACACATAACAATAAATTGACAGTAATAGAAGTATTTTTTTTAAATGCATAAGTCCGCGATCAATCGAATTCAAATACTAATGACTACAAAATACACGTAAAAATATCGCGTTTACGTCCATACATTTATCAATAGCATCAAAGTGTAATAACAAAAATATCCGAGTAAAAAAGAGGGTGGGAAGGGGAGATCGAAGGCGTGACGCGGAATGCGCGCAGGTAAAAAAAAAAAAAAAAAAAACACAGCAACGAAATGAAATGCAGCGTAGCTTGGTATTTTAATTTGTAATTGATCCGCGGGTGAGAGAGATAGAAAGGGAGCGAATAAAAAAAAAGAGAGCTAAGTGACCGGGAGCGCGATGCGCCACAACGATGAGTCTGTGTGCATACAGCAAAAGAAAGAGATAAAGAAAAAGAAAGAGAGAGAGAGAGAGAACAGAAAGCAAAACGTCTAGTTAGAAAACCGGTTTGCCCGAAGAGGGCCGCTCGCGCGACTGCAGCGGCGACGCCAAGGAGCATTGTTTGTTTATGACGTTATCGAGGCTTACAGAGAGAGAGAGATTGCACGAACGACACATGCACTTCCCGGGGAACGCGTCTCCTTCTCGCGATTTGCACGACTCCTTTATTCTATATACCTCTATATGTACATCTCTTTCTGCCAATAGTTGCTCGACAGCAGTCGCATGTAATTCAGCTATTTCCGTCGCGACCCTAAAGCCTTCGGCGAGTCATCGCGTGTTGCGCTTCTGTCTGTCTGTCTGTCTCTCTCTCTCTCTCTTTTTCTCTTTCTATACTCGCGCACGCGCCGCCGTCCTAAGAAGACGCAAGGCAGCGGTTGTTATATACCATCCGACGGTGATCCGTCGTGCAATGCGACAAATCCAACATCTTCTCGCTCGCTTGCTCATATATGTGTGCATTTGCTCGACTCGAATCCTGTCTGCACGCGCGACTCTCATTCTCTCTCTCTCTCTCTGTCTCTCTCTTTATCTCTTTGACGCCTTCGTTAATATAAATTTCGTTTCGCGAACGACGAGAAGAAGCTCGAGCGGACATGTTGCGCGCATTCGTCGACGATTTATATATTTTACAATATGAGGGTTGCCGTGCTTTCAATTTTACTTCAATATATACGGTGTCATTTTTATTTTTTCGATTTGAACAATATAATCGAGCTCGATTTTTCTTCAGAATGACATTTATTTTTACTAGCTCCTTTTGGACAAGTATTATATTGAAAAAAAAATTATTAGTTTTTACATGTTATGTAATTTTTGTGATTTATTGTGACTACAATTTAACAATTCTAAACAAGAATACTAATTCGAACGTTGAATTCAATGTCTGTAATCATGATGTCATCGTTTAAATAATCTTTCTGGCAAAAACTGCACTAACTTTATATTTTGCCGTGTTCGCGGTTTATTAAAGTGTAGTTGTTTCAAACTTTAAATTTTTAGAAAATTTTTTTAATTATCATCGAAAAACTTGTTACATTAATTTTTAAAATCATTTAAAGTTCATTAACCCCCTCATTAATTCAGCATTAAAATGGTTGATTTTCTCCGGCGATGGACCATATTTTTACTTATTAGTTGTATAATAATTTTTGAAGGTTTAAATTAAAAATCTGAAATTTGTTTTTCAAATTTCAAAACAATCGATTTAAATAATGATTTTCATTGTCAATTTTTATATTGTGATTCCTAAAAAATTGAAATATATATATTTTATTTGATAATTATCATTTAATATAATCACAGTAATATTTGTAGCTTAAAAGTAAATAAAATTTTAATCAATTATATCTTGTAATTGATAGCATATAAATGTGATTTTATTTTGCCATAAATAGCACTAGTTTACTCTATTAATTTACTATTTATTATAATTTCTTACTGGTTTATAATTATATTGTTCACTACACCTTCATTTAAAGTATGAACAAAAAAAACTATTTTTACAAAAAAAAAAAAAAAAAAAAAAAACTATATTTTTTATATAAAATAATAATTTTATTAAATTCAAAATACTTTAAACGATTATTTTTTATAATTAATAAATGTTGAAATATATTCGCATAAAGATGCAACATTTCGAAGTTAAATGCTAAATAATAAGACTCGAGATAACATAATAATTTTTAATCAAAATTTATTAAAAAATTTTTAAAAATTTTAATAAATTTTATGTGTTTAACGCTTAGTATTATTACGCTTGGCCATCATTTATTTGCGCAATGCATTATACTCGTCTCAACACTTTAGCAAAAAGCATAAGTACAGAATAATTATCATAAAATTTAATTCCATTACTCTTGCAATATTTAAAATTTATTACAATTAGCAAATATAATATTGCATCAAAAGACAAAAATATATAAGCGTTTTTGAAATTTCATGCTTTATTTAATGCGCTAATTTTCAAGTCAACTATCGTATTTTTGTATTATTAAAGCATGACAATAACTGTTAGATAATATAGTATTGTTAAAAAATAATGATTTTATTTCAAGCAGCCATAAAAAAAAAAAAACAGTTTACAAAAATTAATTCGCCAAAATAAATAATACTCTAACAAAAAATGAAATTTTTGTACTTGATTTCTAAAAATAACTTCTCGGATTGCAAATGATGCGCTTACGATATTATGCTAAAAATAAATTTGCACAATCGCAAAGTTTCCTCTGTGATTGAGGTAAAAAGAATAGAAATTTATTGCTTCAAAATTTGTTTAAAATAAAAGTTAATGTTTTTTTAAGTTTTTCAATATATTGAAAAACGCGTATTTGCAATAAGTTTTTAAAAAATGGTAACACTCGATGATGGTATAATTCAATAAATTTATTGTAATAAGTTATAAAATTATATAATTTAAAAATTTTTGGAGATAAAACACTGTATACTTTTGTTATTATTATTGTAATTTTTTTTTTCTCAAAGTCAACGATTTTTAACAATGCTTCATTTATCCTATCTCAAATCTTTATTGGATTATTTTTAAACTTACTGCAGAGAGTGAATGATTACAATGTATGTAACTGTCTTTTATATGTAGTGGAATGGAATTTTCGGAATCAATTGTCGCTTCGGATGAAACTGTTGATTTTGCCAGACGGTCTTTGAAATAGTTATGTATATCATATTTTCTGCATCTTCAAAAACTGGCAATTCTAAAATTTTAAATAAGTTTAAGAACGTCCTTGAAAAAATTGAAATAATTTTTATTTTAAATGATTGATTTATTCGGGTGTGATAAAATAATTTCAAACCAAAGTTAATAATTCTGATTTTTATTTATTTGTAAAGTTTTACAATTGGTTCAGATTTTGCGAGTCTTTGAAGCATACTATTCTATTTATTATGTTTTCTCAAGAAAAATATACAGCGCTGACATTATGTACGCCACTGGGGATACACGAGATTAATATATATGTATATATATATATATATATATATATATATAATATATACATGCATCGTTAACTGCAGTTTCTGCTAGCGTTTAAAATGACCTTCAACTGCTCGAAACCGTTTCGTTCGCCGGCGTGCAGACACCTGGCAACATTTCCCAGTCTTAGATTCATTAAATGCGATTCGCGTAGCGATAATCGTCGCCCGACATAAAATCAACAATCATAAAATCCCAAAACCCTTTTTCATTAATTTATTTCTCCGGTTCATCGAAGAAATAAATTAATGAAAAAGGGAGCGCAAAAATAAATCGACAAACGTCGCGGGAAGAGAGACATCTTTTCCGGGTATTGCGTATCGCGCGAACATTGTGGCAACCGTGCGTATGCGACGACTGCGTTTCTAATGTTATACATATATTTTCTTTTCGTTTTTAATGTATGTCTATACGTAAAACCAGCTCGATTTTTGTCCCGTACTTCTCCAGGTTAGATTATATATATATATATATATATATATATATATATATATATGTACACGCGCGCATACATAGAAAAGTCAACGCGCATTATACTCTCGCGACATCGTGATAATCGTATACGTATTATATATACGCGAGGTAGGTTCATCACGGGTGAAATCAGGCACGCGCGCGTAAGCGACCGCTCAAGCACTTATCTCGAGAACACTCTCCGCTTCGCGCGTCTATTTTTATTCCGTTTTGTTCCGCTTTTTATCTGTGTTTTCCCAGAGAAGGACCTTGACGGTAAGCCTCCTACCTCCCTTCATCCCTCCTTTTCCTCCTCCTCGCGTATAAACACCTGCGACGCGTACTTTCTCTCTCGCTCTGTCGTACTCGCAACGTTTCCGTGGCCGATACAGCGCTTCGCGTATCGTGCACGCTTCGTATAAAACGTTCGCTCGGCGCGAGTATGTGGCAACAGCAGCAGTAACAGCAACAGCTCTTTTGATCGACTCGTCGACGGCTAATCAGCGTTCAGCTGGACAGAGAGCGAGAGAAAGGAGAGACGGCGACAATGGCGTTTACATACGTGTGCGAATGCGAAAGAAGGAGGTCAAAAGGCCCCCTTAGCCGGCGTCGATCGGCTATACGAACCTCGCCTCTTCTCTTGGAGAATTCCGGCGAGAGTAGAAAGAGCAAGGGGGAAAGAGTGAGAGAGAGAGAGATAGAGCAAGGGAGAGAGAGATGTAGCGATTTTCTTGCTCTCCTCATCGTTAGATTCTTCGAGAGATCGCTCGTGCGTTCGTTCGTCCCTTTCTATTTCTCTCTTTGCGCCGTCGTCGTCTTCGCCGTAGTCGCGCTCGCGCTGACGTCACGTATAATTACTTCTTTCATTCTCTTTGTGCCAGTATACTTATTGGCATAGCAGTAGCGGTCCCAACGAACGTGTGTACGTAATATATATGTACACGCATACGATAAAATGTACGCGCGCGCGCGCGAGACAGACCGTGCGTCCTCGGTCCAGCCGAAGCCAGTCAGCAGCGGCATATACAGGCAGCTTCGTTCTTTTCGCATAAGAGAGAGAGACAAACAGACCGCTATACTACACGTACACAGACATAAACTCGCCGCTGTACATGTACAAAGAGAATACGAAAAATGAGAGAGAAATCGCGCGGGCAACTCTTCGCAGTTGCCATAGTCGTCGCAGTCATAGTCACAATCGAGTCAAGAGGCGAAGTGCACGATGACTGCCTGACTAGCTCTCTTGGCCTCCTCCTCCACCCGTTCCGCTCTCGCCGCGCTCCGCCGCGCCGCTTATCTTGACGCCGCTAAAAATAGCCCCTGTCACGGCCAACGACGATATTTTAAAAAGTTAAAGCCACACTGGTACCACAACGGCAGCGGTGACGGTGGCGGCAACGGCGGCGAGGAGTATAACGAGTTTCCCCCACTTTAGGAACGCGCGAGAAGACCGACGACTAGGCCCGATCACTTTGTTCGCCGAGTACGCATGGCTTGTCGTTCGCGATTTTCTGCTCTTATCTGCACTTTTCTCCTTCGAGCGCGCCCGAGCTGTGATGGTTTAAGAATGCTGCGCGCTCGTTGCATACTGGCGCCACCTTGCGTTTTTGAGGTTAGGTACGCGGCTTACGCGATAATGTAGCGAGCTACGTTATGAAGGAGATTCGATCGGTATATGAATGCTTGCGCGGTCGATTTTTTTTTTTTTTTGTTTTTATTATCTACTAAAGCGTACACGTGATCTATAATTCTATAAGAGATCGTAATTTAGAAGCATTGATCATTTAAGCGCTTGATATATTTAAGTTTGACTAACATTATAAGACATGATTAATTTAAAAATAGTGATATAAAATTTGTGATTTTTTAATTTTATTTATTTAATTTTTCAATTATTGGTATATATTTTTGTAAATTTCTAGAAATTTCAGATGAATGTTTTATTCTATTAAAATTATATTCCTATAATTCACGCATACTTGAATTATTCATTTTGATTATTTTTTCAAAAAAGGAAGTCGTGACACAATACTTAACGTTAATATTTTTTTCTCAATATATTGATAATAATATGAGAAAAAGAAAGCATCGGTAAATTGAATTACTTATCTTTACTACTTAATTACAAACACTACAGCAAATCTTTTAGAAAATAACTTGAATAATATTCTTTATTAAAACTTCTCGTTTTCAAAATATATTTTAATTTTTTAATAATTAATGATCAAAATAAATAATTCAAAGATAAACTCTGGCTGTCTATAAAAAAACTATCGATTTTTAACAGTATAGCATAAAGTTCCTTAATTAATGTTAATCTATACATTAAAATAAAATAAAATTATTTTTAATGAAACATAGTTTATCGTTTAGATAAACGATCAATTTTTAATGCGAATATTCATTACGAAGATTAGCGATATAAAAAAAAAAAAAAAAAAAAAAAAAAAAAAAACATTTAATTTATGTCCAGACTTTGATAAATGTTATTATTATTGAAACAAAATTATAAATGATGTAATAAGGGAGTCGTAAATTAACGAGTGTACAATTTGTAAAAAAAATGTATCTACATTTAAAGTTTGAATGCATTCAATTTAAATTGATAATTACTTGCCAATACATTTTTTTTATTTTGCTTAATTTTACAGTTTATTATCATATAAGAAATCACTGATAAAAGCGTGACGTAAAAACCAACGTGTACTCTTAATAATGAGGACTTGATTACCGTAAATGACGGTCATCGGAAAAATATAAACACGATGATATCGATTTTGTTTACACGTAAAAGAAGTAGCTGGATTTATTTGCCGTGATTATTTTATTAAATTTGTTTTTAACGTTTATTCGAATACCGTTTTACTTAAAAAATTGTTGGAATTGTTAAGTTCTTTACGTATACGATGAAGATTCATCTCAACATAATAAAGCAACGTAAATTTATTTCATAAAATTTAATAGATTGTTTAAAACGGTAAATTATAAAGTTTATACACATGCGTTATTTTATTGCACGTTTCCTCTTAGTTTTATGCGCGAACATAAGTAAGTACGTGATACGTAAATGCCAGAGATGAGATTTCCGCCGTTCAGTAACATTATGAGCATTTAAACGTACAAAAATAGTACTACTCCACTGAAGATAAGTACCTAAGCGGTGTTATTTCTTCTTAGCACAATGCACTCGAAGATGAATCCACCTTTCTAATGTAATTATATTTTTCGTTATATAAATTAATATATATATTTTGCTTTTAATGCGAGAAGTATCCATATCTTCTATTTCGAGACGAAAATACAGTCTACTATACAAAAGATGCAACTTTCCGCGATACATTGGCGCCGGTCTAAAAATTTTAACATATGGAGTGCATGTGCATACTAAATATTGCAGCAATGATGAAATAGTACGTCTGGTAATTGAGATTATTCAACGTTGAACTAAACTAAACTCTTATACAATATTTTTATATTAAATTTATTATTAATTGATATAATTTTATATAAAAATAAAAGTTTCATTTTATTATCTGAGTTTATATACTATTTTACACTCGCAGCTAAATTGGTTCTACGTAAATTATTTTTCATCGATCATATATACAAACAAAAATTTAGAACTTCAAATTAATTTCATATACATAAATAATATGAATTAATTGACGTATGTTTTAAACAACAAATATTTTTTCAAATTGCAATTGAAGCGTTCGATTAATTAACAATATTTATAAACAACCTTTATCTAATTAAATAAATATTTTACTCAAACTGACTGAATTTTTAGATAAAAGTAAAATAACGGCGAGAAAAAAAACTTATTGGGGGTATAGGTAAAAATATAGCTTGAATGATTCAGAGATTAATTATCTCAAGGAAAAATATTTATTTTAGTAATACAACAGTTGCACAAGTAGAAACATTTATTTTTAAAATAATTGATATTATTCTCTTTTATTATTCAAATATATTGACTATATTAATCAAGATAATTAAATAACAATTGTGAAAAATATATTATATTATTTAAAAAATAAAGTACAATACTTTAAACCTACTTGATGAATAATTTTATTCATATTGAACCAGCATGTAATGAAGTTAAAAAAATATTCGTAATTTAAAAACTAATATTAACAATTAATAATATAATGTTTAACTAAAAATAATTGTAATCTAATAAACTATAATCTAAGAATGTTACAATTACATACCTCACTGCTTTAATATTTCAAATGCTTTTATAAAAAATGTAAATTCTAATGTTTGGATAAAATATGTTATAAATAAATCAATATAAAAAAGTAACCAAATAAAACAATTTAAATTAATAATTATTGTTATTTGTCTATGTTTTTCATACATAGAACATTTAAAAACTTAGTTTTAATTTTTTTGAAATTTTCTCTTTTTAATTTTAGATAATATACGAAAATATATATAAAAAATGTATTTAATATTTGATATATTATTTGTTCGTAATATATTCAAAGTATTGGAAAAATATAAGCATTAAATTCAATCGTAATTTACAACAAAAATATTACTGAGAATTGCATATATGGGACTCTGACATACTGAAATACATATCCATCAAGTTAGCCCTGCCATTTTGTCTTTTTTTTAAAAAAAAAGTTGTGCTGCATTATGTTCAACTTGTGCCATAATGTGCCGTAAAAAAAATGTATTAATTATCATTTTTAAAGGCAAAAAATCATCGTTTTCGAAAGAAAAGTTAACCTCGATCATGAAAATTATAAAAATGAAAATTAATACATTTTTATTAACCGCACATTATAGCACAAGTTGAAAAATTAATTTTGGCTATAAAAATCAAAATTTTTGAAATTAATTTTTTTGTTTATGGCACACTGTAGAACAAGTTGGGTACAATCCAGTACAACTTTTTTTTTTTTAAAAAGACAAAATGGCGGGGCTAACTTGATTGACATCTGAAATACGCAGTTAACATAAGCAGTTTTCACTCATTATCTTTAAAGTTCTTTTTCTTTAAATCCTACGAATTACTGTAATTTATACAAGAATCTTATATACTAAGAATCAATTTAATGATATATGTACGCACAAAAAAATTCAATAAGTAAATGAAAATAGGAATTAAATTAGTTTTTTATACAATAAATTGTAATTATAACTTAAATAAAAAATTTAAAATTTGTTAATCTTAGCTCTTATAATAATAATAATAATAATAATAATAATAATAATAATAATAATAATAATAATCAAACAATAAACATTCAACTTGAAAAATATTAAAAATTTTGCAAACAATAACTAAGTTGTAATATTCAAATATGCGAATTACAGCAATTAGATATCTTTAAATTTAATATGTTAGACAATCAATTAAAAATGAGTTTTTCTAAATTAATAAATCTTAAATTATATATTTTGCAACAAATTTTATTTTAATTTATTTTATAATTATTTCTTACTACACTTATCAATATTTATTAACGCTTACACTTAATAACTCATTAACTTTAATTTAAATATTTTTACGCATATTTATTTATGAACTTTAAATTAAAGTCGATTCGGTTCGTACATTATTTATTCAAGAAAGTTTCAAGCGTATAATCTTAATTCCACTAATTAATTATTTAAAAATTATGAGCGTTGGTCAAAAAATTATATTTTTAAATATAGGTTAATGACATATGTTGAGAATAAAGTCAGATTATTTTTATGAATAATTATTATTATTTTAATTAATGTAAAAATTAATTTTGTAATCTATATTGTATTTATAATTATTTTTCAATTATAAAAACATGTTATTTCAAATAAAAAAATGTATTATTGCCGGAAACTTATATCCATTTGGAGAATATATTTGTTGAGCAAGTAAATATTGATGAACAACGCATACGTATATACAATCACAGAGTAGAATTTATAAATTTTAATTTATTAAAAAGGCATAAGGAAAATTCATATAATAAATATGTTCGCATAAATTATTGAAATAAAAGGCTGAGTAAAAATTTTGATAATATATATGTATATTTCAAAATTTTTAACTATTTTATAAGCGTACTATTTTTATAAGATTTCTATTTGTGTCCATATCTTACACACTTAAGTGTGTGTAAACACGAGTGTGTGTATGTGTATGTAAATTTGTCATGGGTAGACATCATCATATCACTTGTTGTTTACCGAAACAAATCAATATTTTTAAATCTATCTATTTTTAAATACACACTTCATTCCGTATCAAAATATATCATAGTATTTTTAAGTTAAATTTATACATTATAGGCAATATACGTAGAATATATTTTTTAATTGAAAACGAAATTTTTGTCAAAAAATCATTTATCCGTGCAACAATTATACATAAACAAGACGATTTTAAGAGTTACAATTTAAAAAAAGAAGTGTCGTCATGACTTACTGTTTCGGTTTAGTATTTTGAAAAGAAAAAGGTAAATCTGTATATTATTACGATATCGAATTCTTGCATTTATTTAACGCGAACAACTTAGGTGTTTCGAATTGATGAACTCAAAATCAGCTCAAGTTTATCCTTGTAAAAAGAAACCTTGACCGGCTACCGCAAACTCTGATAATTTAAGTCTTTTTTGAAATCACTTTTGTGTGACCGAAACCTGCACCTAATTGAATATTCATTACTTAAAAAGTCAATTGAAAAATTTATTTTCAATTGATCGTACGATAATTTACTTAATTTATTATAAAAAAAAATGTGTAAATATAATTTCATTTTAATTTTTTAAACTTAAGTAATTTAAGTTTCTTTATGATAAATTTATTTATCTATTTATTTATTATTTATTATTTTTTATTTATTTATTTTTTTAAATTACATAATGCGAATTAGGTAAAAAATGTTTGTTTTTTAAATTTACGTAAGAATTACAATTTATTCAAACAAAATTATACATTTATCTTCTTTGATATAAATCTTAAGTATAAAGAAAAGCAATTTAAGGTTTTCTATGCTTGGTAGATTCCATAAAAAGAACGTAAGAACGTGCGTCGATCTAGAATGTGGACACTTGTCCAGTGTGACTTGTAATTGTATTCTTGAAGATAACTTGTTTGGTAATGTTAAATTGTAAAGCTATTTTTGATTCCGTAAATGGAAAAAAGAGCTCGACGTCCATTAGGATTACTTCCAGCTGTATTAAAACTCGTTAAGCCGCAATATTCCACCGCTCGATATTTTTAAGCGTTTAAAAAAGAGAATTTAAATAATCAAAGATGCGCACTCGGATACTTGGCGCGTAATAAGCTTCGCAATTACATGACTGTTTTATAACGGCTGAAAATTCCGATGAAATATTTACGAGAGAAAAACACCTGTGTATAAAAATAAATGCGGAAAGCGATGCGCTGCGTCGCAGTGAAAATTTATTTATTTGTATAATTTCATAGCCCCGGACATTTATACGTAACATATATATATATATAATTTTTCTAGCAGCCAAGTCTCGATTTTCGCACAATTTGCTCAAGGCAGAGACACAGAGCCGGAGAGATGGAGAAATCCAAGAGACGATTTACGTGGGTGGCACGTGCGATGCAAACCAAAACATTTTCGCCTTTGACGTCAAGGTTCAGCGCGTTCAATGTGTAACCTATACACACAAGGTTATTATAATCGAGCGTGAGTTTGACAAAAACGAGCGAACCCATCTTCTTATCCGATATCTCTCTTCCCCACTGTCCCTCCCTCCGTGTGCCTTCTTTCGATTTTAGCCTATTGGCCAGCGGAAAACTTTTTCGACGAAATAAAGCAAGAGGCGTAGCGCACCAGTTTATTTCTTATTAGCTCGCGATGTGCCCCGTTTTTGAGTCTTGACAAAGTTAAAAGTAAAAAAGAAAAAAAAAAAAAAAAAAAACCAAGAAAATAGAAGAAAATAAAGAAGGTGGAGAGAAGAAACGAGAAATAGCTCGGGGGCAGCGTACGCACGGTGTCCGAGCGTTACGTTAACGCACGATGTGGGCCGTGTGTCACGTAAAGATCGCTTTGCGATTCTCGAGCGCGCGTATAATCCGAGGTGAAAGGAGAACCGAGTGACCTTAAAAATAGATATTGCGCGTCGTTTTTGGGCCCTTCGAGGGAGGCAGTCGAAGAGGAGCGAAGAGGAGAGAAAGAGAGAGAGAGAGAGAGAGAGAAAAAGAGAGAAAGAGAAAGAAAGAGATAGGAGGGGGGAGGAAATAAGGAGAAGCGCCTCGAGCGATTCCGCGAGAGAGCCGCGACACCGTTTTTACGCTCGCGCGCGCGAGAGTAGCGGCTATAGGTGCCGAGAACGGACTCGAAAAACGACTCGGTGCGCAGTCCAGCGGCGACTCTTTGGGAAAGCGGTTGGCCGCGCATCGCCGCTTACCTACGCCCACCTGTCTTTCTAACCACGTGCCACGAGTTAATACCAACGTTGTGTTTTTTTTCTCGCATATTTATTCGTTAACAGTCGCTAGAAATTTTTTTTCCATCGGCGATAAGCCAGCTCGATTATTTTTTTTTTTTTTGTTTTATTTTTTTTTGTTTTTTTTTTTTTTTTTTTTAATGTGAATGCGGACGTCGATGCGGTTGGAAATTTTAAAGGTAGCGATGTCGCGTCCAAATCGAACGGACTCTCGATTTGGAAAGTTGAATTTTTTTTAATACGATGAGAGAATATTCGAGGATCTCGATCATAACTCGATTCGTTAAATCGTCTATCAAAAAATATCCTTAAACGAGTACTGTGTGCTGTGGTGTGTGCGAGTGTCCGGCGATAAGCAACGTCGAGTCAAGCAAGAAACTCACCGAGCGGAATAATTCACAAGATGGATTCGATTCGCGATTTGAAACGACTTCTTTACGAAAGAACGGAGGCTCTAAGGCGCAGAGACGAAACGGTGGAAATGTTGGAGCGAGCATTGGAGGAGCGCGACGCGACTATACGTTACCTTCAAAATGAGATCGACAAGTTTCGTCAAATAGTCGATCGCGGAATTGTCTCGGGCCCGTTGAATCCAGCGCAAAGATTGAAAAGACAAGCTATTTCGGCGGAGCCTTTAAGAAACGACTCGAAACCCATTCCGAAATTCAGCAAGCCCCAGAGGTACATTCGAAATGTTTTTCGTGATTATCGATTTGTGTTCGTAAATTTTTATAAAAAATTTTCATTAAAATGTTTGTATTTTTAAGATAATACATTATATACATATATACGTGGATATTTTTATTGGCTGGATAATCTTTAAAACGTGTATAATAAGTATTTATCACCTTGAGAGTTAATCTCTGGTCATTTTAATTTTAGGTCGTACATGACTGATAAGTATGATTACGCTTTTCATTTATACTTTCATTAACGTAGCTGAAAGAACAAGTACTAACATTAAATACCGTTTTTATATAAATTAAGCGTTGTGACAAGTGTCTTTGTCATTAAACTTTTAACATAATTAACAATGTAATTTGAGTAATTTTAAATATATTTTTTTTTTTTTTCGCCTAACGTAATATTTTTTTACGTTTATTTCTACAATAAAAAAGTAAACTATTAACACACACACACACATATATATATACTGCTACTTGTAAAGTCAGTTTTTCCTCTAAATAACTTGTTATTGTTATATGTTCATAAAATATCTTATTTGTCACTAAATTCATTGCGATATGTGTTACAGATAAAAGTGATACATGGAGAGTAGAAAAATTATTTGTATACTATTCAAATAATTTGAATTATATCAAAGTATAAGTACATAATTTTTTGATATCAATATTTCTAATGGGAAAAGTTTGATATTAAATGAGAATTTATCAATTTAAATGAGAAATACTATGCTACGTGGTAAAAAATTTTCTTATCGATAATCTAACTTTTCTTGATCATTTAAATTATAGATCATTTTAAAATCATAACTTAATGTAATTAAAATAAAATTAAAAAATTATAGATAAACATAAATTAAATCGAATTTTGTAATACAAAACAAATTTTCTAAATTTAAATCCAAAATATAATGTCGCAGTTTGTTAAACATTTCCAAATATTAAAATATTTAGGCTCGTAATATGTCAATGCATATTTTTTTTTTATCGAAATTATCAATTATAATATTAACATTATAAAAAATAACGAGTTTAATTTCAATAGCTTCTCTCATTATATATCCAATAGTACAATAATTTTTGTTTAAAAAATTTTTGAGCAGCGTAATTCGTAAATAACAGCGAACTTAAGTGATGCACATTAAACCAAATGGTAACAAATAAGAATTTAAATAGAAACATTTTATTGTATGGTGGATCGCAATGTCTGAGTGATAAATAAGTGACACGGATAAAAGTGTATACGACTATAACTTGCGTAATGCGTAACGAGGATCTTGTACTTTCGCATCACGTCACGATCGTTATCAATGAACGTGATGGTTCTTTATTTCGACACTTTATTTAAAACGTTTTTTCTTTTTTTTTTCTTTTTTTTTTTTTTTTTTTTTTTTTTTCACCTCTTTGAATAACAATGTACTGTTGTTCGTTTTTGCATATTAGTAATTGATAAAAAATATTGTTGTAAAAATAGATTTTAAGTAAATTTATTCATCGATCGACAATTATAATTTTTTTTTTTTTTTTTTTCTTAAATGTATCGATTTTATCTTTTTGAATAACGATCGAAAAAAAAAAATAATTTTTAAGGTCTTGTAAATCAATATATAAGTATACACGTGTATACATGCGTATACATGTATAATAATCTCATAAATTAAGAAAATGAAGTGATAAACAAAGACCTTTATATAAATATCTGAAGTAAATTACTTCATGCAGGAGATTTTATGATGAGTTTATCACCTTGCATGACTACTTAAAAAGTTGGAAGTATTCTTGTATCGCTAAAGTTAATCGTATTTTATTTACTGGTTAATTGATTTACTTATGTAATGAAATTAATCACTTAAAACATTCTTAAATTTTATAGTTGAAACATTTTTTAATTTTTTTTTTTCTTTTTTTTTTTTTTTTACAAAAATTTGCAAGTGATTTAAATTATTTGTATAGCTTTTAAATATTTGTAATATTTTACGAAAAAAAAAATTTTAAACATCTTATTAGATTTGTCTATCAAATTATATATAGACGATGAATATATTATCATAGATTTAAAAATATTTAAGTGAAACAAAATAATTTTAAAAATATACAAAATAACAATACATTAGTTATATAATTAAATTTGATTGTTTTATAAATATATAAATGTCGATAAAATAGATACCGATAAATACGTATATGTACACACCGGTACATAAGTATATAGCTTTTTAAAACTAAAATCAAACCAATATAGTTATAAAGGTGGTTGTATACATATAACAAATTAGATAATAATTTTTCTCATAACTATTAAATAGTTTACGATATTAAAATTTAATGCTTATTAAAAGACAATTTTACATCTTTTAATATCATAAAGATTACAATATATGTTTTTAAATTTTGCAGGTAAAAGATCATTATTATTAAAAAATTATAAATAAACATTATATTTTTAAAAATAATTTAAACGTTCGCCTAGAAATTTCTAAAAAATCCTGGATAAAATATTATTGCGCATAAATATGAATTATTAACACTTTTATTATTGTTGCATTACGTATAAATTTTACGCATAACTCGATGAGATATTTTAACATTGAAATGATTAATGCCTGCAAACGATTCAACTTCGCTATAGTAGTAAGCAAAGTAAGCAATCCGTTCGCAAATTGACCCCCGTAAAAATACATATAAAAAAAAAAAAAAAAAAAAAAATACACGGCAATTTAATACTCAAGGCTTAAAATTAATGTATTACTTTTTATCTGCCTCAAAGGTCTCGCGAGCTGATCAAAGCCGCCATATTGGACAACGATTTCATGAAGAATTTAGAACTCACGCAAATTCGAGAAATCGTTGATTGCATGTATCCTGTATCGTTTCCTGCTGGTTCCATAATCATTCGTGAAGGAGATGTCGGTTCTATCGTTTACGTTATGGAGGGTAAGTTACTTTTTTAATATTTTTAATTTAAACACTTGGATGCGTGCACAGTGAGTTTTAAGCCTAGTTTCGATATTTTTTTTAAATTCGCTTACTATAGTTTGAATTATGAATGAATTACTGTTTGGTAAATATCTTATTAAAAAAAAAAAAAAAAAATTCTAACAATTCGATTTGTTAAAAAAATCGAAAATTCATCAAATATTGTTTATTATATGTTTAAAAAGTCATCATAAAAATGTGTCTATATGACACCTTAATACGCATTATATTTTTAATAAGGTATTTATCGAGTATTTGTCCATTCATAATTGTTTGAAAAAAATTTTTTTTAACATTTAAATACATAATAAAAAACATTCATAAATATTATTTTACTTTACATCCTGAATCTAATAGTTAGTTTGTTGTTATCTCGAGTACGATTTCCATGGCCTATAATCAGTCAATTTGATTGTTATACAAAAATAAACTGCACTTGCATTTATAATTAAAACGCGATTTCGTATTTAAATATTAAAAGTAAAATTTCAAATAGACAAAGGTCTATTATTTTTTTTTTTTTTTATAAATTTCCGAACATTTGAATAAATTAATCAACATGTGACTCGTAAATTATTAAGATTCGCATGTTTAAAAACATATTTATTAGTAATTTGCGTACGGTAGTCGCATATATTTTTATTAAAATTTGATTTAATTTTATTGATAAATATAAAGCTTACGACAACTTGCTGCTTTACTGGTACTTGTTGGTACTTGAACCAATTTATTTCAGTTTGAGAGAGCGTCGACTGGCATCAATAGTCTTCTACTTAATTAATGCAATAAATGACTACATGCAGACACCATAATTTAACGTAACTAAACTTGTGTAAAAAAATAATAAATCATATTTATTATTAACCGGTAGACACACGTAACAATTCTTCATTAAAATATTAATTATTACTTTTTAAAATAATGATTTATATTTTACTCTAAAGTCATTATCAACTTCATAATTAGGCGCACAATTGTGTCATTTACTTATGTGATTATTTTATTAAAAAAATTTTTTTAATCAATTTATTTTTCAAAATTAGTTGATCGATTAAATAATAAATACTATAAGATATTAACAAACTTAATCGATTTATGATAAGACTTTGAATTTTTTTATCATTGTATTAATTTTAATTAAAGAAAAAAAAACAATTTCCGTTTCAATAAAATTTACTAATTTGCGATAAAGTAAAAATAATAAACGCAAATAAATAATAAAATTGTGTAACCTTTTTTTTCGTAACTAATTCGTTTAAAATTAATCATGATTCCGAAACTTAACGTAAAAAACCATCCGTTACCATTAGGTTTAAGATATTTGTAAACAGTTTAAAACTTCGAGTTGTAAAAATACTTGTAAACAATTAACATGATTTCTTTTTGTTCGGCAAATGGCGATTATAAAAAAAAAAAAAAGCAGGCTATTTTAAGTATACTAAATAAAAAAGTAGAACGTGCTTTTCATCCTACTCATCTTGTTTATGCTTGTATGAATTGCACAGAATTTAATTTTTAATTTAACTTGTAATAAATGCAAATAATTTTGATATATATATATATATCAATGAATTTAAGAAAATTATAATAAAAGTTATTAGTTTTTTATTGGTAAACGATTATTAGGCGAAAATAAGCGTTGTTTATTATAAAAAATTATAAATGAGCAACAAAACCATCGTTGTTAATTTATCAGCTACCATTATGACAATATTTTTTGACTATAAAAAATTTTTTTTCAACTTTTTCTTTTTTTTTTGTTAATTACGTCATTTATAATACTTATTATGTCTCACAAATATAAAAAGAGGTTAATCAATGTTGTATTTAAAATTTTCATAACAAATATACAAATATCCGTTACCAATTCAAAAGAATAGAAAACTTTGATTTAGGTTTATATTTTGGATATTTTACTAGTATTAAAAAATATTATCGTTTTTAAAATTTCATTTAATTAAAGTAAAAATTAAAAATAAAAAAATATATGTATATATATATATACACACATAATTCTTATATTTATATTTTATTTTGAAGATCGAAAGTCATAAAACTTATATTTTTTAATATAAGTTTCAGATTTATTTAATTAATTGGAAAATTTTTATTTTCAACAATTATTATACATAAGGTTTGTCGCAGATATTACCGTAAATATGACTGCTAAGTTAATTATTTAAAATAGAAAGTCGAAATTAACTTTAAAATTTAACGAGTATTAAATTCACGGTATAATCTTTCCATATTTAAATCTGAAAAGAAAACAAATTCAAGTATTTATTCGTTAGAAAGCTGTTGATAAGAATTTTTCGTTTCTTCAAAACTATTTTGAAAATATTTATTTATAAACGTATTTTTACAATGTAACTCAGCATAACGACAGAATAGTGCAAGTATTGAAGTCCTTGGTCATCTAATAACTATATTACAAGCACCATGTAAATCTACTTTCTCTTAGTTTCTTATATAACAACAACAATACGATACAATAAATAATAAGCTTTTCTTTAGTTACGTCTATTTTTTTCTTCCATGGCGTATTTAAGAGTGATTTTGAAAAATTTCATTTCAACGAGGCGTGACAAATAAATAGGAATGATGAGTTGTATGTCATCGGTGTATTCAGGTAGTGAATGAACTTTAAGAGGATTGCTGTGTTAAATAATAACATTGATTCGAAGCGGAACCCACGGTAATTGCAACTCTAACTGTAAAAGTGTAACGCTAAGTCGCGCAGCAATCGAACGTAAACCGAATGAAAAATTAACTCAGTTTCTTTTTTGAAAGTTTATGGAGAGTGAACGGCGCGATTACTTAATACAACGTAATCGGTATGATATTGCTGAGCAAGTTGCAGCGGTGTAAGAAGACGTTAAAAGAGAAAAAGAGAAGAGAAAGAGAGAGAGAGAGAGAGAGAGAGAACGTAGGTGACGCCGGTTTAAGATTGCACCGCGGATATCGGAGCCAGACGTTTAAAATCGTTAACCTCTGTACGGTAATTTTACCTTGGAACATCTACCCGATAAATCGCTCCGAAAAAAATGCACTTTCAGCGAGGCTCGACATAGGCGTCGAGGTCACCAGGTTGAAATTCGAAAGGGCTAAGAGAGAGAGAGAGAAAGAGAGAGAGAGAGAGAGAGAGAGAGAGAGAGAGAGAGAGAGAGAGAGAGAGAGAGGGGGAGAAAAGCAACGAGGGCAAAGGATCGGTACCCGTAAACGCGTATACATACATTTTGAGCAAAAAAACGAAAAATCCGTCTTTTTCCTTTCCTCTCTCTCTTTCTTTCTTTCTCTTCTCCTTTCCGTTTCTTTGTGCAGGCAAACGACGCGCCCGCACGCAAGGCCTTCGGGACATGCAACTCGGCGAACAAAGGTTCGACTTGGGCTGCAAAACGGCTCGTCGACGAGGCGTCGTCGACCTTGGCTGGAAAATGGAAATCCCGGGACTCACGGCTCTCGAAAGAGAAAGAGGCTCGAGCGCACTCTCGACGCCTCGAGCGCCGTTGAGAACCCCTGGCCTTTCTCCTCGCGCGCCGACGCTCGCTTGCGCGCTCGTTCTCCGGGGAGAGGGGACGGAGGGGAGGGGGACGCAAGAGCAGGGGACAAGGGAAACCGGCGGGCCCCTCGCCGCGGCAACTCGACGGCGAGGCAGTCGCTCGATCTTGCTCCTCTCGGACGCGCGTGCTCCCACGAGTATCGGCGGCACCGCGTGCGCGCGCTGTGCGGTGCGGCTCTACGGTTGACATGCCCGCGGAGGGCCCGCGAATATGAAAGTGCGCGGGTATCCGGGTCGCGCGGTCCTCGAGGACCCGGAGCTCATCTCGGACCCGGACGCGAGCCGTGGCCGCGCGATGGAGCTTCTCTACGAGGCGAGCTGGCGCGAGTGCGGCCTAAACTGGACCCGGGAGCGGGCCCGCTCCAGCGACGAGTCGACGAGCCGAAGACCGAGTTCGCCTTCGAGCCCCGAGTCGGTCAGCGACGCGGAGAGCGAATACGGCGGCGATGGCGGCGAGGATCGCTCGCGGGACGAGCTTGCCGAACCGAGGGCCGGCTTCCTCATCCCCAGGCCCCGGCTAATCGTTCCGGTGCACACCTACGCGAGACGTCGGCGCACCGGAGCCCCTCAGCCTATTCATCGCGCCCGGAGGCAGATTCGACCAGGTATATAATCTCGAGCGAGTAGAGCATGCGGGCTAGCAATCGCGACCTATAACCGAGCCGGAACTCTCTCTCTCTCTCTCTCTCTCTTTCTTTCTTTCTCCCGTTCGACAGTGCGGCTAGAGTTAAACCTCGCGGGTCTCGTAGTTTTTAAAAGCTCGATTACTTTGCTGTGCGGATCAACTGATTTCCTTCGATTCGTTATAAGTAGGATTTTCATCGAATCGCAAAACGCATATATTGCACGACGTTGACATTTTTATTTTCTATATTAATATCGTTGGAAAATGTATTATTATTATTCGCAAAAGCACAAATGAACGAGACCGATAACTAGTAATAAACGGCAACGTTTAATCTTTCGTACGCGTTTATAATAACATACCTTTGTTAAGAAATCATCGTGAAATTAAGTTATACGCTGTCTCAATATTCTTTTCACAATAACAAAGAAAAATTAATTTAAACCGAAGAGTAATTGATTTAAAGTTTTAGCAATCTGTGCAACGTCTTTTAATAACGATAAATTTCAGTATTTCCCAATCTATAATAAAATTCCAGTCTCCTGTAATAAACCTCAATACTTCGCGTTTATTGGAAAGGCCGTGTATAGGTATCGTGTTTTGAGAAAAGAAAAAAAAAGAAAGAGAGTACGAAATTCCATCCTCCTACAGCTGCAGGATCTTCTACAACCTACACAAAGATTGCAGGTGGAAAGCGCACATCTGTCGACGTCTTTGAACGCCTTAAGAACGGGATGAACAATTATCGCTTCCTGTCAACGAAAATTCCGTTCGTGCCTTACAATGGCATTCTCTGCGTGTATATATATATATATATATATATACGTGATTTTTTCACGAGTACAAACGTTGACCGGTAACCGCATTGACGCGAATTTATATGTACCGATATTCTTGGATATATATCGCTCGAATTATACATATATGTAGCCTATGTGACGAATATAAAAAAAAATTTTCCTTAGAGACCACGTGCTTGAAATTCTTGCTCTTGTGAGATATGCAGTACGATAACTACTGTGCACTAGACTTGACGCAATATATATATATATATATATATATATATGCGGGACAAGCATTATGAGAAAATCACCGTTACGCTTCGAGCTTTTGAGACACACTCGTGTTTCTCGTAGGAAGCGTTTAGCCGCTCTGGAAAAATAAGTTCTTGTTTCCTGAAATTAGCTGTGCACTTACGCGACGATTTATTAACATTTGCACACAACCGTTGTTTACTTTGACGCTTTGGCCTTTATGTATATCGCTTAAGATCTTACTTAGATAAGAAAGATTCGTGCACGCGCAAACGATAAAAAGATCCGTACACTTATATCGTTAAAAATCTATAAGACGACGATCGCAACCATTTTGTATAGATAGATATTATATATATTTTATACCTATATAGATTATCTAAATTTATATCTTTAGTGAGATACGTATATATTATGTTCTTTTGACACAAGAAGCATGACGTTGCGTAAATAATTATTCGTTATTTTAATAAGTCGCGTTTCAAATATTATCTAACAGTTGAAAATAGCGAACTATTAAAATCTACATATACTATAAGCGAAATCAAAGGATCAAAAATATCGAGTAAAAATATAAAATAAAATGCAAACGATAGAGTTTTAAGCGGGATATGTCGAAGGAAAACGTATAAGTGCGTATATATATATATATATATATATAACACAAGCATAGGAGAAATGCGCTATAAGTTCTGCAAGCGGGGCATAAAGTCTTTGTTCTTGTTCGTTGACGGGTCATATAAGCGTTTGATATATTATATCCCACTCTCTACCATATAGAGACCATCGATGTACATATATATATATATATATGTACATATATGTATAGAAGAGAACGGTACTTCATTGCTCGTTGAGTGAAAATAATCAGATGTATACTTTCGATATTAGAATACAAACGAATAAATAAGAAATAACAATTTATAATAGATAAGACGGAATTAATACGAAAGCCATAAAATTTCATATACCTCCATCATTCGATATTATACACATATATTAGTTATTTATGTACCTTGTGCGAGCCTCGTGTCATTACAGCTTGAGGCAAAATATGTTGTGGATGGATAGTAGGGCCGCAGTCGCGAGCGCAGCGAGCGACTAAGGCGCCTCTATCCATCCACAAAATATGAGCCGAAAGCTTTAATGACGCGAGGTTCACTCATGGTGCTTAAAAAATTTTTCAGCCTTGTAACCCGTACGAAGACTCTTACTTAGTTAACAGAATAATTAATTTTATTTTGTTGCATATCAATTAAATGCAATTTCGAACCCGTACTGACAGTTCGTAAACTACAGATATCGTCTGCTAACGCATGCGCATTTTGTACACACACGCGTACATGTACATGTAGTAGTGTCAAAAAGTGACAGACAACATAATGTAAATATAAATATAAATTATGAAATTAAAAAAAATAGTAAATGGATTAATATTTAAAAATAAAATTAATTCTTGAACAATTATTATTTATTAAAAAATATAAATTTCTTGAGTATATTTATTAAATATTTATACAGAATAATATTTTTAACAAAAGTTTTTTTTATAAGATTTGAAGGCTTATTAATAATATTAATACTATTATAATTAATATAAATACTTTCTTATGTTATTTTTATCATAACAATACTATATTTGTTTAACACATTTTTTGTATAATCAATGAATTTTAGTCTCTTATTTAACATGAAAAAACAGTAACTTTTTTAAATATTTTAAATTTAATTTCTTCACACAAAAAACTTTTAAATCATTTATCTAAATCACAAACAAAATTATAAACTAAAAAATTATCACTTTAAAATCACTTATTATTAAATTTTTTAATTTTGCGGGATTATATTAGATTTTGCTTTTTCTATTAGTTTATTTAATTCACGTTTGCATTCTTCATCACTGTCACTATCACTCGTTTTTTTTTTTTATTATTTAATAAATTGTCCATTTTTATTCTTCTTCTCACATATTAAGAACGAATATTACCGACACAACGATACACTATACTGAAAGAAAACAAAAGAAAAGCAGAGCCCCGTGGTCGCTTGAATGTACATACTGAGCGAAGGAGAGAGCGAGACAGAGATAGGGTGGTCACGTGGGAGCAATGGTGCGCGCGCTCTTATCGCTATCTCGTTCTCTCTCCTTCGCTCAACATACATAAGTCTTATTACGCGTTTCGAAAATATAAGTTTCGATGAAGACTCACATGCTAGGCTATATGAAGCGACAAATACATAGCAGTGGCGCTGTTAACTTTTTTTTCTCCTGGCACATATACAGCCTAAAAGGACGTATAGAATGTCTATACAGCCTAGAAGGACGTATAGAAAAATGTTAATACGATCGAGAAGGCGCTTGCGCGTATGGAAACCATTTACACGCTGACGATGCTCCGTAGGTAAGAGTCGCCGTACGGGTTAGTAGGCTGAAAATATATATATATTTGCGCGGAGTTAATCCAAATAAGTGGAGCATTTATGAGAGCGTCGATCGTTAACTTTTATGTATATAAATATAAATTATAAATGGTGATTTTATTGTTATTGTTATTATTGTTATTATCAAGTTAAAATAATTTAAAATCAGTATTTATCCTAATTACGTTAATTTAATCATACGCGCAGATAAAAGATTTTTTACTTTACTGTATAAAGTATTGAATTCTTATTGATGTAAACAATTAACAATAATTGTTAAAATAATAAAATTTATCTTTTAACTATTTTTATTTAATTTACAATCAAAATTATTCATCGGTTAATGTTATAATTTTTTTTTTTTTGTATTTTAAAACGAGAATTTTTCTAGAAATTTCTAACAGAAGATAATGATATCAAAGTTCATACAATAGTTTGAAAAAAAAACCATATGTTAACAATTGCCTAATAGCTTAACAAATATACTTAAACTCTAAAAATTGAAGAAATAATCTTATGATATTCTTATATTCCTTATATCTGTAATTGAACACATCTTATTTGATAAGATAATACAAGGTCATTTATGAGTATTAATATTAGATATTCTTATACTTTTGTTAATCCAACTAAATGTATGTCAATTTTAAATGAAAAAGTAATACTGTTCCATTTTATTTTATTTTTATTTTATATATCTAAAATTACGTCAGCAATAACTTTAATCCATTAAAATACTGATTTTTTTTTTTAAATAAGAATTATAATAAATCGTATTTTTCTTTAAAACGCTTTTTTATTTATACATACATAGATATATTTATTTATTTTTTTTACTGACAATTAAAAAATTTAAAAAAAGTTAATTATATATTATTTATTTATTTGATTCATATTCTCATTTTTCGGAGTTATGTCAGTAATGCCATTATTGCGTACATATGTATACGTTTTATGCAATTCGATTTATATCGGTATACACGAAGTAAAATAACTTTCAATAAGAAGTACGAGAAACATTGTGCAAATGACAACAAAAAATAATCCGTAAACGTTGCCGCGAAGTCAATTACTTGGTTGAAAAAATATTACACTTACGTTTATGCATTCACTTATTTTAAAATGAATAGTCAAACCTTTTAAAATATAAAGTGCAAAAAATTAACAAAAATAAATAAAATAATTTATAATTTTTATAACGTTTAAGATTATCAGCTTTTTTTAAATCAAATTGAAAGTTTATAGATTAATAAAAAATGCATATTGCACGAAAAAAAAAAAAATATATATATATATATATATATATATATATATATATAGTAAATAAGTATTACAACGCATAATGCAATAAAAATTGAATTTGCCAAAAAAAAAAAAAAAAAATTCGCTAAACCTGGCGCAATAATTAATCAGTCAAAGTGTAACAAAAAAACGTATTTAAATAAGTCGACGCGCGCAAGCAACCTATATGTGTATATTTATATATATACATACACGCATAAGCGAGCGTTGTTCATTTAATGTTAATGTAGAGTATATATAATACGAAGCTGGAAATGAATTCAGTTCAGGGTCATCGAGGAAAAAGTACCGCGCGCATTGGCCGGATCCAAGAATGTTGCCACACATTTTTTTACTCACCTCTTTCCCCGATGCTTATTTTCGCGTTTCGCGACTTCCGCTACTGACGCGCGCGCGACTTTATCGCGCGTCCGCGTTCAGTCAAAATAAGCGCTAAAGATCGCCGAATGCAACGCCTGGAAAAACTTTCTCCGGAAACGGAGTTACTCACCGACGCTATTGGATTTTCCTTCTGCGTACTTGCATACCTCATTTTGTGTATTTACTCTTCTGAACGTCAAATAATTATATTTTGTTTTCCGTCCTTTTTATTTCTTTTAATGATTTAATCGTTTGTTTGTGTTAATAGTTATTGCGCTCTTGCTTAGCGAGAGTGTCTTTTAAATTATAGTAACGCAGAGATACGGAGAGAAAGTTGTCGAGATAACGCTGTATGAAAAAAAAAAAAAAAAAACAGGTTGTGAAATTTGTAAACTAAAACTGTCATTTTCCCTTGTCTTGAAACTTTGATCTTATTAAAAACGGGATATTTTTTTATTCTTTTTTTCTTTTTAATTTACCGAAAATATTTAACATAACTATACTGTTGTAGTTTGTTGTAACAGAAAAGGCCTGATAATACAATAATTTTAGATTCTTTATTAATCCACAGTGTATTTTTCTCAATTTTTTTTTTTTTTTTTTTTGTTTTCAAAACAGTCACTCACGTTTCATTCAATATCTCAAGTATTTAATACCAATATTCTATCTACCCTAAAAATTCTTAATAAAAAAATTTATTAGAAATTTAACGATAAAAATCGTACGGCGATAGAGAGAGAGAGAGAGAGAGAGAGAGAGAGAGAGAGAGAAAGACAATGGTATAAGTAGTTATCATAATATTGTAATATTCATCGCGGTGTCGCGCACACGACGATTATAATAAACCCATATTCTCATGTACGCATATATACCAACGAGAGAATTTTAAAATAGCTCACTTCTCGTCTTCTTCCATCTTAATCTCGATTCAAGCTCTTCTTACGAATATGTACGCACACTGTATACATACACATAAGTGTGTCGATGACGCAGTCTACTGTCTCTCGGGAAGTGAGAGCGGAGGAGCGTTATAGTATACCTTCGTGGTACAAATATATATTCATATGGGTTCTGCTTACAACAAATGAGCTGCGCTTATGGGGAATGGTTGTGAGGCAAAAATCGCTGAAAAGAAGAGCTGTAACTAGTTTGTTTTTTTGTTGTTTTTTTTTTCTGCGTTATAGGACCTCCTGTTAAGGGGAGGTAGAAGTCTGTCCATGTAGAAGCCCCAAAATCGGTCATTTTTTAATAATATTTTTAACGATGATAAAATAATTTTATTGTTTTTAAATTTTAACACAACTTTAATGAATCTTTTTAGAACACAAAAATAATTTTTTTTTTTTTTTTCAATTCAAAATGGTGGCTCAGTATGATTTGTTGTCTGCTGCCTCCGACGCGAGGTCCCAAACTGCTCCAGTTGTCACTCATTAACCGTTGATCTGAAACACAAAAATGAAAGTTGTTTTTTTTTAGGACATATAAACGGAAAGGATGAACCTATAAAATAAAAAAAAAAAGTATAAAATTCAATATAAAATAAACCTTTAAAAAAAAGTCAGAATTTAGGGCTATTTTTTGACATTTTTGACCCCTAAAAAATATTTTATCAACGCGGAATGTCTGAAATTTTAGGTTTATCCTTCCGATATTAATGTAAATAAAGGCCTCGAAATTTTTTAGCCAAATCGGTCAATAACTTTTTGAGTTACAACACGAGCAGTTTTGAAAAATATAGTTTCGAGATAATCGCATTTAAAGTTGAAGTACAGGAAAATGGCCAGTTTTAATTACTTACCGATTAATCGGCAATCCCAGGTCCATACAACAGTCCTTCCTCCTCCTCGAAAAGCTGATTTTCTTCCATTTGTTGTTGCCTGCGAGCTGTACGAGCATCTTTGGTTTCTGAAAGGCTCTTACGATTCTGTCGGGTTATTCGCGCCTCGTCTGCATTATAAGCAAATACTTTAGCATAAGTGCCAATAGTCAAATTCAGAAGGTTCATTATTCTTAATACTGAACTAAAACCTTCATTAAATATCCCAGCAGCAATGTATGCCGAGATTTCAACTACTTTTAGTCCAGAATGCAGATGTTTTGGTGATAATCGCCAAACTGTCGCGTTAAAACTTTCATTCGCGTTCTACGTATATACAGGAACGTAAATGTAGATATATATACTTACATATATACTATAATATAAAGTATTATTTCCGGGTATGGGACAAAAGAAGTTTTTCAAGTTATTATAATGGAGAGAGCCCTTTTGTCTGAAGCGCTCCGACTACCTGGCTCGCTACTTTACAATACGTACTCCGGCCCGCTCCATTATATTAGCTGTAACTTCGTAAATATTCGAGATTTCTTTTTTTTCGTCTTATCAGTACACGCTCAACATAGTATATTTTTAGATTATCGAAAAAAAAAAAAAATCGATTTTTTGAAAATTCTATATGGACTTCCCCCCTTAAGTCGTATAATTTACTATACGTAAATTAATCATTTTCTGGCCGGTGCATCGATTGCCATTTTGTGATATAGATTAATCATTCAATATTGTAAATACGAATAATCTTCTTTACATTGACAGAAAAAGGAAAACAAAGTTTATTTAAAGTAGTTTCATTTACGAGCCAGAAAAACAATCATAAAAGTGTTACTATGTTTAAATAACTATTTCTTATACATTTTACTGAAATTCGAAAGAAAAAAAAAAAAGAATATTTGGGTCAACTTACTGAAATACAACACAATGTTTATGAACTGCACCCATTATATAATCCGCAATGTTTGTAAATAGCGTTTCTTAATAGTGTGAACAAAATTTTTCTCACACAATTAAGACGAACGTAATACTTTTATATATGGCAAAAGAAGTTATATATTGTTTAAAATGTTTGAAATTTTTCAAACGGTAGTAAATTGAATATAAAACTATATTATACATATATGAATTATATTCAATAATTTCTGGACTCTATTATATTAGTTGAATAAGGTTATCAATTGCGCTCACCATATTTTATTGTTGACCAATGCGAATATACAATATAAGCCCTATAAATGTTTACATATTTCGATTAAATTGATAAAAAAACAAACTTAAAAATTTTAATAATTAATATTACATTGTTAAATAAATGCGTTAAAAATAATCTTATTTTGATACATCTTATTGTTTGCGCTACAGTGTCGACCGGCAGATCATATAAAACGTAGGCGTTTCAAAGAAAACATTTCGAGTTTATTCAACTCTCTTAAGACTTGTTCCTTTTTAATCTGTCAGTTAATAGTTTTTTTTACTCCCTCAAATGTTTCTGCCGTATGAAAATTATACTACGTACGTATTTGTCTTGCGTACATATTGTCGTCGTCAAGTATTTAAATTATTTCTTTAATGAATATTACTGCGAATAAATTTCTAATCATTTATTAATTTGGTAATTGAACAAATAATGAAAAATATTCGTTTGAAAATTAATAGACTATACTTTTTGCAACAAGACATTTTATTTGTTATTAATATCTTAATTTAGCATATTTTTCACATCGATACATTTTTTATAAAATATTGTTAATTTAAAATTAATTGTCTTTAGTAATAAAGGAACAGTGTATATTAATTTTTATAATCTTAGTATCCATCTGTCATCGATAAATATTGGCAAGGTTATTAAAAAGTTAAAAAAATCGATTATCATAGTTATATGTTTTTCAAACATTTCTTTCTAAAAAAAAAGAAAAAAAAAAGAGAGAGAGAAAAAAATGTCAAATAATACAATATTTTAATAAACAAATCATTCTTACATCCATCGTCTTGCAATATAGTAATTTCTCGAACTAAACTACAATAAAGAAGTTCCGCAACGACCCCGTTTCTCTTGGACGATTCTGCAAAAAGAAAATCGGGAAAGCGGAGCCGTAAAAAGTAGAAAAACAACGAAGAGAATAAAGACGTGCCTAACCTCTCTAACCTTATGTGAAAGCTTGCATAAGCTAACACACTGCGGGATCTCTGTATAATGCGAAGCGCGCAAATTCAAAGTAAAACGTTCGCCGTATAGTATACATAGGTGCGATCGCGCTTTCGGAATAAAATATATAGATATATAGCATTGATACTCGCGACTATATAAATATATGTGGGTGTGTGTGTGTGTAAGTGTGAGTGTATATTCCATTCTCTCTCCTTCGCTCGCTCGACTTGCGCAACTCGAGCTCGAGTTTAAAAGAAAAACTTGACTTCGTTCTCTGTATAAAACGATTCGCTTTTTTTCTTCTATTTTTCGGCCTCGAAACTTGTCACCCAAGTGTTACACGGCCCTATTTTTATATTCCGTGTTCTATCTCTCTCTCTCTCTCTCTCTCTCTCTCTCTCTCTCTCTCTCTCTCTCTCTCTCTCTCTCTCTCTCTCTTTATTTTTACCGAAAGCTGCAGATTATTATCTGAATTACAATGTTGTCATTGCTGTATGCTTAGTTATTGCTACCACTATATGCTCTACAAGTTTTAGCTATCGGGTTTGGAAGAAAAAAAAAAAAAAAACAAAATCGCGCGAATTATACGTGTGAATTGGCTATTAATGTTTTAACGAGTTTATGAGATATTTATCACAGAAATTGACTTAGTCACAATTGAAATTCGAAGCGAATGTTAAAAAAAAAAATGTAAACAATAATTTCTCGATGTGATTTTAAATAACCGTTAAAAACAGTTGCTTACATAAACGATAAAACTCGTGCGATAAATTTAGAAAAAATGAACGCTTTACGATTATTATACATGTGTATATATATATATTATTATTATTAAAACAAAATTTACGATCGCATCAATCTGCGAAAAAAGTTATTACTCGCATTAAAACCGAACGAGTTTATACGCCTCTCTTTCTGACTCTCGGTGTGAACATATTTTCACTTAATTCGCTTGTTTAATTACGGGTAAGATTTACTTGCGAGCGATAAACAATAACGTAAACGGCGCCTCTTCTTACGAACGAGTTAATTACCTTACTTTTATACTCGACGCGATATCGAGGATATTACGTTATGAAATACATTCGATTATCCTCGAAATTATACGCTTCACGACTTTACGATTATTACGCACGAGGAAGAGGAAGCTAGTCGGATGTTATTTTATAGAATAAAAAGACAAAAAAAAAAAAACAAAAAAAAAAAAAAAAAACAAAAAAAATTGTTCGAGCGATATTATTAGTAATGCGTAATAAACGGCGTATATCTGGCGAAAGCGCGAGAGTTACTTTAGAGTTATTTTCGCGTTTTTTTTTTTTTCAGAATATATATATATATATATATATATATATATATATATATATATATATATATATATAGCAATCTAAATATGTATATATATACTTGTAGTTCTGGCTCGATGATTAGTTCGTTGTACACGATAGCTATATGTATATGCAACGGCATCTTGAATCTTCAATTTACAACGCATCCGCTGCAACGGCGCGTTACTGTCCGCGTTCGCCCCATTAATTATCCTAAATAACCGCCAATTATTTTCATTGCGCCTCCCGTTCTTATTAGATAACTTTTTTTCTCCTTCTTCTTTGTGAATTCATCTTTTGATTCACTTTAACTTTCCACTAGCACGACGATTTTGTTCAATAAAGAAAGCTGCAAATTTTCATCGATCATTGTAACGATTGTCGAGCTTTGTTAAAATAATAATAATAATAAATTGCGAATGCAGCCGTGAACGAGTCTTTGCCAAATCGATTGATTATTATTTTTTTTTTTATTTTTTAACTTTTGGATGATTTTCAGTTAATCGAGTAGCAAAGTGTCAATAAATTGTTTGTCTCGATAAAAGCGTACATCAAAAGCCGTAAAAGCGTTTTGAAAGTGGAACGGAATCTCACAAAACCGGACTGAGAGTATTAATTTACACACTCGGATGAATCATTAAAAGACCAAGGCTAATCTTTTCAATTTCAATTGTTCTTCGTTTCTTGACGCGCCATAACCGAGGAGAAATTTTTGAATGCCAAGAAGAATATCAACTTTCTCTTAGATCGTAAAATCGCACGGGAGTATCTATTTAACCATCGAACCATGGAATATTAAAATCAACGCTGTAATAATTATTTTTTATAAATTGTCAAAAGCGCTATTTTAAAGCTATATTAAAGTTACTTTAATAATTATATTGAATAGCATTTAAAATAGTAAGAAGATAAACTTGTTTTAATATAATATACAATGGCTTATTTATTTATTTAAAATTTTAAAATAAATGTAAATACAATTCTACTGCATTGTTTGTAACTTCTTATAAATATTTTTTTTTTTTCAAATAATTTAAAATTTTATTGCTTTACAAGTCTGAATATATATATATATATATATATATATATATATATATATATATTTTTTTTTTTAAACATCGCAAATGAAAATATCTCGAACTTCTTAGAAAGAAAATCATTTATTCAATTACGAATAGCTTGAGTTTTAAAAATTTCATCAGAAACTGTGCACAAAAGAGCATAAAGGTATATAGGTGCCAGGTATACGTAAATCAGGCTAAAAGTAAGTCCGCGCCTGTAAAGATTTCAAACGACCTTTTCGATTAGTCGCCGTTGTTTTTATCGACGTACAATTTTGCTTGTTATAAGCTCGCTATTGCACGCAGCTCCATCAAACTATAGCGAGCCGAGTTTGCGTTTTGAATGACAATAACAGCGGGAACGCCGATTAATTAAAAATAATGCACGTATTTATTAAACGTTATATCGTTGTTTTTATTCTTGCAGAGGGAAAAGTCGAAGTGTCGAGGGATGGAAAATATCTGAGTACTTTGGCGCCGGGTAAGGTGTTGGGTGAATTGGCTATTCTTTACAATTGCAAAAGAACGGCGACCATAACCGCGGCGACGGATTGCCATTTGTGGGCGATAGATCGACAATGTTTCCAAACTATTATGATGAGAACTGGCCTATCCAGACAGGCGGAGTATACAGATTTCTTAAAAAGGTATGATTACTTTTTAAACGATTATTTTTATTGACATTTTTTCAATTGTACATTTATGTTATTTCACAATCGTATATATTCCAACATCATTAGATTTAAAGACATAAAAAGAAGATTGGACAATAATTAATTGAGTTATTTATTTCATTTTGGATAATTTTTAATGAAATAATTGATTGTTTATAAAATATTATTCGAATTTAAACGATTAGAAATATTGATTTTATTTACCTTACATTAATGGTATGCTAATAGTTTTGCCAATGCGCCATGAATATGAAACGTATAATACAAATAAAGTTCATTAAAATTCATTTTGAATCATCGTTTAAAATATAAAAATAGCAATGCTTGAATTAATAACATGAATTTTTCTTTCAGCGTTCCAATTTTCAAAGCTCTACCCGAGGAAACTCTAATAAAAATTTCAGATGTCCTGGAAGAGGTAAGATTTTTTTATATTTTTTTAAAATAATATTTGTGATATTGTATTCAATGGAATTTTTTTTTTTTTTTTATTATTAATATTAAATCGCTTTTTCTAAAAAATATTTTTTCATTTAAATTATAAAATACGTTTTTATTTCTATATGAAATTTTTAATACTGCTGCCTTTTCTTGAAATTAAATAAAAAAAAAAAAAAAAAAAAAGAAAAATAATAATAAATAATTATAAATGCATTATACATAAAAATAATGCGTATTGATAAAAAATTTGTAAAAATTTTATATTTAACATCTAACAGTTTTTGTCGTATATGAAAAATTTTAATTGCACCATATATTTTATAAAAGAAAAAAATTTAATATCATTATCATTTTGTTAATTGTACAATATCAGCTGTATGTTATCTGTGGCTTGGGTAATCCAATTTCATTCTTTTGCTTGCAGACTTTTTACAATAATGGTGACTACATCGTTAGACAAGGAGCGAGAGGAGACACATTCTTTATTATTAGTCGAGGTCAAGTAAAAGTAACCATTAAACAACCGGATACTACGGATGAAAAATACATCAGGTCTTTGACCAAAGGTGACTTTTTCGGTGAAAAAGCACTTCAAGGGTAATTATTATTTTTATTTATCATGAATAATTTATTTTAAGAATATTTATTAATTTATAAACGCGAATTTAATTTTAATCTCCAATTTTTTTTTTGTTTTTTTTTTTTTTTTAACAGCGATGATCTCAGAACAGCGAATATTATAGCGGATGATCCGGATGGAGTTAGTTGTCTCGTTATCGATCGAGAAACGTTCAATCAATTGATATCTTCCTTGGATGAAATTCGTATGCGCTATAAGGATGAACTAGTCGTACGCAGAAGGTTAGAAAAAATTAAATCATCATCAAACGCTTTCATTTTTTTTTTTTCTTTTCAATATTCACGAAAAATTAAATTATGATATTGCGTACCGATTCTCCGATTCTCGCCTAACCTAACTTAACTGTGTTTCATGCTTAACTAAAGGATGGGAACTTAAAAAAACGTAAGTTTAACGGGATTTTATTTTCAAGCACAAACGAACATAATACAACTTAGCAATTTGCTCTTATTTAAAAAATTTTTACATTTTATATTAATTCAAGAAGATAAAAGTTTTATCATTTATACTTTTATCGAATAAAAGATTAAAAATAAATTTCAATAATTATGAATTTTTTCATTCTGTTACTTTATTAATATTTAAATAAAAATTTATCTTATAATTGATAGAAAACTATCTATGTTAACTTCTTAAAAAAAAAAAAAAAATTGCAATGTTTTAATTGTTGAATTTTTTATTATTACTTGAATTTTAAAATGCTTTTTATTTTTATAATTATTATATTTTTACTATATGCATGTAAAATAATGTTGAAAGATAAATGTTGTAATTATGCAATTGTTAACATATCACTATATAACACGTTGAATATGAAAAAAATAATATTCGAAACACTGTTGTATAAATGTGTTTACATTATGCGAATCAACCGTCGTAGGAGAAATGAAATCAGTAGAAACAATATTTCCATATCTCTTAAAAATGTTTTATTTTCCATTACACGTAAACAGGCTGAACGAAGAGTTCCGGGATCTGCGACTGCAAGATTTACGCTCGCTGGCCACTCTCGGTGTCGGTGGCTTCGGACGCGTCGAGCTCGTACAGATTGCCGGTGACAATTCAAGATCGTTCGCCCTGAAGCAGATGAAGAAAGCACAAATTGTGGAGACACGACAGCAGCAGCACATTATGTCGGAAAAGCGAATAATGGGCGAAGCCGACTGCGACTTTATTGTAAAATTGTTTAAGACGTTCAAAGACCGCAAGTACTTGTACATGCTGATGGAGGCCTGCTTAGGAGGCGAGTTGTGGACAGTGCTTAGGGACAAAGGCCATTTCGACGATTCGACGACGCGTTTTTATACGGCTTGCGTGGTCGAAGCTTTCGACTATCTTCACTCGCGCAATATTATTTATAGAGATCTCAAACCGGAAAATCTACTTCTCGACAGTCAAGGGTAATTAGAAATATTTTCAATTTTTGATCAAATTTACATCAAGTGTTTTGATTTTTTTTTTTCTCTCTGTTAATTTTATAGCTACAAATTATTTAGTAATATGTGTCAGAACAGTTAAACGTTAATAATTCAATTGATATTTATAAAATAATTTTAAAATGATTTAATATGCATTTCTTATATAAAAGTTCTTTTTAATGGTAATAATATCAATATGTAACTTGCTTTGGCACTATTCTGTGAAGTATAATAAATTATTTAGGATTTAAGCAATACATTGCAATTTATCTATATTTATTTTTAGTGTTTGAATTTAAAACAAATATATATAAGAATATATCTGTCAAAATTTTGATAAATAACTAACTATTTTACATACTCGACCTATTTCTTACTGATAATTAATCTATTTTTTAAAAATAATGCTAATTTTTAAGATTTTTTAGTTTTCAAATCAATTTTATACTAAGTTTACAACATAATTTGTCAAGTTATCAAACTCTTAACACCTTTAAAAATTTTTTAATTTCTTTGAAAAAGTAATTAAATTTAAAATTTCATTCTTCCTTTCATAATTATTATACATATACTAAGTCGTATAAATGTTTATAAAATAATTTACAGTAATTTTATAGATAAATATTAACACGTACATATTATTATATAACTTTGCAAATAACATTTACAGTGAAATAAATTAGTTTGATTAAATAATCATTTTATACATAATAATTTTAATAATTTTATATTTCAGTTACGTAAAACTCGTAGACTTCGGTTTTGCAAAGAGACTCGAAAACGGTAGAAAAACATGGACTTTCTGTGGTACTCCAGAATACGTAGCTCCAGAAGTTATCTTAAATAGAGGTCACGATATAAGTGCTGATTACTGGTCACTTGGTGTGCTCATGTTTGAACTTCTCACTGGGACTCCTCCATTTACCGGAGCGGATCCAATGAAAACATACAATATTATTTTAAAGGGTATCGACGCTATCGAGTTTCCCAGATCAATAACTCGCAATGCTACCGTTCTGATAAAGAAACTTTGCAGGTACAATTTTAATTGAAATTCATATTGATTAAAGGCAAATAAATTTTAACGCGATAATAAAATTTTTTCTTTTTCTTTTTTTTACAGAGATAATCCAGCAGAGCGTTTAGGTTACCAAAAAGGTGGCATTAGTGAAATTCAAAAGCATAAGTAAGTTCAGAAAATTAAAAGAAAAAATCAAATAATACGGTAAGGTGCCCTAAAAGTAAACGGTCTCCAAGTGTACGCAGTGCTCATATTAGCTTCAAATATTTACAATTCGAATAAATTTCAGTTGTATGTTGACCAGTTACCGGCTGCCACTGTGTCGGCGAAATTCAGTGAAAAATTGTTTTGTTTTACAAGGTGTACCTTAATTTAATTTCAAGGGAAAAGTTTAATTTTTGTGTTTATTCTTAATTTAGTAAAAATTCTTCATAATAACAAAATTGTCACGCTAATTTATAATGGTGTATTTTAAATAGCGGTATATGTAGTTTTATTCAATAGTACAGGATAACATATGAGAGTACGCATAGCAGATACTCTATTAATATTATGCACTCTTGAATTTTTTTAATTAATATTATAATTATTTAATTTACAAATAACTTCAAAATAACAGAAAATTACTAGGATAATCTTCATTAAAGAAACTTTGAATTTAAAACTTAAGTTAGTGTATGGTGGGAGTAAGATTAAGAGGCATGTTGCTGACTCATTAGGTATGTCTGAATCTAGCCTAAAAACATGAAATCGCGACATCCATTGGTAGATTTAGTAAAAATACAGCCTATATTTAGCCAAAATAAAGAATTAGTGCCAAGAGTATACCATAGGTACTTTTAGATTAACATACGCACTCTTTGGGTACCTTGTGCGTAAACTTAGAGGACTTCTCCTTTGAGAGTACGCGTTTTTACTAATTAGTAAAATTGATTATAATTAATTAATATTTTTATTTATAGTAATTATTTCTAATTTTATTTCAATAATAATTATTAATCTTGATAAATACGCGTTTTATTTTGAATCATGTTTTTTTATTTTGAGACAGAATTAAATCTTTCAAATCCGCGTACTTTAAGGGCACCTTATCCTACAATAATTTTTTCGATTCATGAGACTTCTAATTTTTTAAAAATTAATTATAACATTTTTAACAAATTTAATTCACAGATGGTTCGACGGATTTAATTGGGAAGGTTTACGGGCAAGAACATTAGAACCTCCGATAATGCCAAAAGTGTTGAGTCCGATGGACACGACTAACTTTGATGAGTATCCACCGGATGCTGATCCACCGCCACCAGATGACGTATCAGGATGGGATAATGATTTTTAACATCAAGGATTCGATAAAAAGCCTTACGGCTCTCTAAAATGTATTTTTGTGTTCGTCTCCAGCGTATCCGCGGGACGGAGAAATAATATTTTTATAATTAACAAATGTTGACCTCTGGAATAAGGTTCAACTTTGGTAGACTTGCGGTATGTCTAAAACATTGAACCAAAATATCCTCAATTTTGTTAATTTATTTGTCGAAGATCTCAAAATGGGGAATTTTGGGACCATGTTATTGTTTGCTACTGTCGGTTATTTGTAGGAACAAATTATTAAATTTTACACTGAAGCGTATTGCAAGACGCATAATGTTACTGCGTATAATAATTTTTAATAGGAACCAAGGAGTGAGCCCATAATAAATTTTTGGACTCATACTGTCGTGAATCAAATTCACACCAGTAAACGATTGGTTATAAAAACATGGAAAAGTTCGTTGATAATTTTTAATATCGAAAAATTTACACTTATAAATGCTAAGAGACTTTTTTCTTGACATTTATGCATATTTTCAATTTGTATTTTATTGTTCAAGTCATGTTGTACGAAAGATAGTCCAGATGTTAGAATGTATCTGAACGATACAAATTGCTGGTTTAATTAGATTTTTACACATTGCGAGACGTATGCCAGTGCGCCAAGTGCCATTACTTGTACACGTTTTGTAAATCAAAGATGCAATTGACGCGCGTGCACGTAAGATATAAACGGCTTAAAAAATTCTCTTGCCATTCGTGTTGCAATTTACTATAAACTTGTCAAAGGCGGTCTTCGTCTAGCAATTGTGCTTCGTACATAGATCGTTTAAATTAATATTGTTGTTTGATTCGTTTTATAGTTTATTACGATAATTCTATTTTAAAAAATCTTTTACAAAAATAAATCATGTAAATAATTTTTAGAGATATACAAACACAAGGCATCTTATATATAATATATATATATATATGTATATATGTATGTATGTGTATATATATATATATATATATATCAATATTAAAATAAATTTTATTAATATTATATAAATGAAATGTTTATTTTATTTATGAACAAAAAATACCCATTTAAATACATGGCTTTTCTAATTGTTACACTACAATAAATTTTTAAATGAAATATATTAAATAAAATAATATTTTTAAAAATCTTCTATGTTTACAATATTTATGAATTTGATAAAATTAACTAATACTGTTCCACCATTCAGTTAAGCAGTACGAATAGCAGTCCAATTCAAGCCTTATTCAAGTATGAAAGCTTATATTGTAATAAATAACTCAAAAGTAAGTGATGCTCTTTAATTTAAAAAAAACTCTCAAACTAAACTTACTACTATTTATCAAAATATCAGATTTTGAACATGGAGTAACATACTAAAATGAAAGACTGAAAAATTAAATAAAATTTACTCATTATTGCAATATTATTCATATGCATTCAATATAATACAGTCAAAATAGCAGCATCGATGTCCTAAAAAAATATGGAGAAAATAATTATTAAAAATTACGTTTCTCAGATAATTTTTATCTTTAGAAAAATAAAACCCTAAGATTTTTAGTTATGAAAATTAATATAAACCTTTCCCCAGTATATAAGTGCATGCAAGTGTACAAAATATATAAGTGTATATTGAAACTAAATTTTGCAAACAGTTTTATATATTTTTATACATTAATAAATATATTAGCTTATAGGAAACTATGAAACGGGCGTTGAATGAAAATAAAATACGAAAAGCGCAATTTTTCACATTATTTATTATATTCAATTGAAATAATTTCCATTGGCATCTACGACTTTTTGCCAACGATTGGGCAAATCATATATGCCTTTTTGAAAAAAATCTTTATTTTTAGAGTTAATAAACAATTCAAAGTCTTTTATTAAACAAAAAACGCCCGTTTCATAGTTTCCAACCTAATATATATTTTTGTAAAATTTATTATATTTGGAATTTATATTTGGAATTATATTTGGAAATTAATACTTAGTGAAGTAAATTTTGATTTTTTTGAAAATGTATAAAAGTCCATAAATGTGTAAAAATGTACATAAAATAATATATAAATGTTATGTTATCAGTTTCAATGCAAGCCTTTATACACGTTTCAGAACACTTCGGTACATTTCTGTACATTTTTGTATTCTTATTATTAAAATTGCATATAAAAGCAATTGTGCTATTCAACTGTTAAAAATAATATTGTAATTAAGAGACTAAATATTTTTTTTATATATCTTTTAATAAATGTTTTAACAATTATTAATGAAAACTATAAAAATTAATCCAAAATAATTTTTTTGAAATTACGAATGTCATGAGTTTTTAAAAACAATTATTACTGAATTTTGTTCATTATTAAGTCAGTACCGCATTATAACTATGGTAGTCAAAATACAAACACTATTATACCGGACTCGTGTCGTAATTGATACGGCAATGCTTTATGAATCTCTATGAGTCCGCTATTTGTTGTAGAAAGTTTATAATCCAGTCTGGCTGGCATATTTATCATAATATAAGTAATATAAATAGAAATAAATTTACTGCCTAAAAAAAGTACCAGAACTATTGATATGTACGATGAGTGTGGAGAGAAAAGCAGCAAACGAGTTACGCAAGAGGAGAGATTAAGATGTTATCAAATCTAAAGAATACTAATAGCTAACTATTGAAAAATGTTATTTTTTTAATAAATTATATTTTCGTGTATATTATTAAAATTGACAAATGATCTTTGGGTATTTTTTAACACTATAAAGTTTCATGTCAATCAATTACTAATATACACTCTGACAAAAAAGTATCCGGAAATTTGAAATAAAACGCAAAAATATTAAACTTCTTCAATATTTACTGAATCTCCTTCAAAATATGCTTCATTTGAAGTGATACACATGTGCCAACGTTTTTTCCAATCATGGAAACATTTTTTATAGGCGCTTTCAGGGATGGCCTTCAGCTCCTTCTGCGAATTTTCTTTTATGGCGTCTATGGACGCGCTGCATGCCCAATTGGTTCACCAAAATCAAACGAGCGGTTTCACGAGAGATGTTGAGATCACGAGCTATCTCTCTAACACTGGCATGACGATTTTCGAGCACAATTTCCTTGATTTTTTCGACGTTATCGTTGGTTGAAGAGGTCGACGGTCGTCCTGAACGAGGCAAATCTTCGACGATCTCCCGACCGTTTTTAAAGGCTTTGTACCATTCGTACACTTGGGTTTTCGATAAAACAGAGTCTCCATAAGCCTTTTCCAGCATTCGCAATGAGTCAGCACACGAAATTTCGTTCAAAACACAAAATTTGAGACAAACTCTTTGTTCAATATTTTTTTCCATTGTAACATTCGCAGACTACCACTGAGGTCGACTGGTTTCAACAGCTGTCGTAAACAAACTAGTTGACAGACCGCACTCATGTTTGGCATAGTAATTACGGACAGTCCTACCAACATACAGAAACTTCAAATACTTAAAAATACTCAACGCGGGCAATTTAAATGAGAATTTCTAGATACTTTTTTGTCAGAGTGTACATATATAATACATTAAAATGCAATTCTCCAAAATAAAGCTGGTTAAGCATACCAATAAAATAATTATTAATATTTCTTTTAAAAACCAACCCCAACGCTCAAAAAAATTAAGTTTTGAAGACTTTAGTTTGCAATATCAGAATTTTTCAATACTACTTCTATTCAATACATCACTCCTTTAAGAATTTTTTGCGTTTGACTGGTCAAGTAGACAATAATTACGTTTGTCGATTAGGCTTACTATTTGTTTAAATCTTATTTTAGAATATATAATTAATTTATAAAATAATATTTATTATTAAAAATACAAAAAATCAAAAAATAAAAACAACTTTTATTAATTCTTTAGGCTAATTATTTTTACAAAAAAATTTTAACGGCACGCAAGCTTCATTTGTTTTTCTGCTCGTTTTGATTTTAAATATATTAAATATTGAATGTAAATTAGATTACGAAAATAAATCCAATTGTAAACGTGCCAAACTTTACCTTATTAAACTATAAGTAATTCATTCTTTAATTTAATTAATTTCCTTAGACGTTTCATATAATTTAAAAATAATTGATAGTGTTTAATTCTTTTTCAACAAAATCATTTTGCAAATTTTCTAAAATTTTATTAAAATATGAACCGTTTATTTTGAAAGTTGCTTAAATTGATTTTTTTTTTTTTTTAATGAAATATCACATAATTTGTGATTAATTTGGTGCAAAACTATTTATAACTAGACAAAAAAAAAACCGAATCAAAACATGTTTAGTACAAAATTATAAGAATTTCAATATTTAATTTCGAACTCAGTGTTGTCAATAAATTTAACTCTTGTGACCTTTAGACGTATTTTATTTTACTTTCTACTTAAAAAAAAAATAATTAAAAAATCAGAAACTCAAGTTTTATATAAAAGAGAAAAATTTGTAAAATAATGTCTTTTAAATCGTTTTAATATTGTTAGCTTGTAGACAAATATAAAATACTGTGTTTTTTTAATAAACACAAAGGCATGAAACTGTGAACTCGGGATAGTTCGACTTTCTTCGGTTTTTTGTAATCGAGAAACAGCGCCCCTTATATAAAAATTCTTTATATCGTGGGCAAAACTGCCTTTAGTGCCGGTTATTTGGGTTCTACCAGAGGTGAATAGGGAGATTGCCAGAGACCGAGAAAAAAATAAGTGAGGCAATTATTATTATTATAGTAGTTTTTTATTGGCATTTCAATAAAGATTACATAGCCATGACGTAGAGACAAGAGGCGCTGTACGCAAGCGCGAAATAGTTTCAATTCGAGAATTAACTTACATCTGTATTTAAATATTTTAGTATAAAATTAGTTAACAATAAAAATTGAGTATAATAATAATATTACATCATAGATTTTAAATCGCAGATTCAGATGCTAAGATTAATATTATCAATAAAGCTTGCTATGATAGGAATAACATTTTTGTTCATTTTAGATAAGAAATGGATGACAGAAAAGGGCCCGTACAATTGAATTTTTCGTATTTTCTTAAACATAATCTCTCTTTCTCTTTTATAAATATCGCATTGCCAAAATATATGTTCAATTGTATCGGGTGCTTTACTGCATTTACATAGATCACTTTGTACTATGCGGCATTTATATAAACTATTATTTAAAGATGTATGGTTACTTCGAATGCGATTGATGGATACTATAGACTTTCTTGTAAGGTACTGAAAATCGTAAAACCAAGATTTGGATTTTTTATATGAAATTTAAAACAATAAATTTAATAAATTTAGATTAGGTAAATTAAAACGGAAAGGAAAAAGCAAAATAGGTACTTTAAATTAACGTGAAACAAAATAAGTTAATGCAACAACAATTACGCATATTGTGTATACATATGTGATAATTGGAAAAGATAGTAAAATTCCATTTAAATGAAATTTTTGGATTAAAATGTCATTTAGTGGATTTCGTCTTGATTTTTTTCTATTCTGTTTTAAACTCAACTCCTAATTTTAACTGTTTATTTTGTTTATTTAGTCGTCACCTGACGTATTTATAGGTTAAATAATTATTTCGAAATGATAATAACTTATTATTATTTACATGATATGATTATACGTCATATTATGTATCGGGTATTATTTTTTATATAAATTTTAAATTTAAGTTTCGTTTATTCTATTAATTTTATTTATTCAATTTAAAATTTGAAACTTTATTTTTTTACAAATATAAGTTTTCTTATAATATGTTTTGCAAATATAAATTTTATTTAAGTTACAAATGTAAGTTTTCATGCTATTAATTTCGATTTTGTAACAAAAATATTCCATTTTTCCTGGCTCTTCAAAACCGCTTTACGGAGTTTGCGCACATTATCGTGCGTTTACAGGAAACGTACGATACGTCTTCTCTCTCTGTCTAACATGCGTTTACTTCGGCTGCTAGACTACTAGACGGCAGCACCTTCTGGTGCGCAAGAATTGCCTCACGTTTTTTCCCGGTCTCTGGCAATCTCCCTATTCATCTCTGGTTCTACGAAGATATTTGTTGTGTTTTAATTTGCTTTGAAATAATCTAGGGGTATAAGTTGTTCTTTCCTTTGTTTCTTTTAAAGAAACTAAAACATAAGAACATTAGTTTTCTTATTACTTGAAACTTCTACACAATTTTTGGTAATTATTTTTTTCTTTCTTACATATTTTCATAAATTGAACTAAATTTTTAGTTTTTAGAAATAACTAGTTTTAATTTTGTTTTAAGTCTTATTAATTAGTAGCTTGACGCACGTGTACGATGATTTTTCCATTCAATTATTAGCAAGACATTAAAGAATAATTTCATTATGTTTTAGAAAATTTGAAATTATATAAAAGCTTTGAAATAGATAGCATTTATTTTAAATTATTTTTTTTATAATAATCTTTCAAATTTGACAATTGATTATCATTGTTTATGTTATAATTGATATATTAATGTCAATATAAAAGAATGTTGAAATGTTTTCTTCCTAAAAAAATAAAATATATTTTCCTTTCAAGATACTTACAAAAATAATCTTAAGTGCTGCATTATGGTTTCTTATGTGTTAAATAATGTACAAAATTTATATATCAGTTTTAAAAATATTTGCAAAATATAAAGTTTACTGATTGTAGTGAATATATGTAGCTTCTAAAAACTATCTACTAGTAGTGAACTATATAATGCATTGAAATAATTTGAAAAAATATTTAATTTTTATATATACATTTACTTATTCTATTACTCGAAATAAATATTAAAAAACCATCAGAAAAGTAATATTTAATCTTGGGATTTTTTTATAGTTTAAAACAAATATTCAATATTATTAATTTAAAAAATAAAATATTGTAAATAATCGTTTATGATAAATTTAGAAACTAGAACATAATTATAAATAAAATTTATTTTACAATAATTATGTGTTCAATTAATTTTGATCATTGTAGAAGTAATTTTTCAAACTTGAAAATAGATTATGTTTTATAAATTTTCAAATATAAATGTAACGATTAAATATTGACTATTTTATTGACGATTTCATTTTTTTAAAAAATACTTCAAATTAATTGTTAACTATTCAATTTTTATTAAAATAAGTAAATAATTATAAATTCTTTACTTTAATTTTCTTAATTATTTTAAAAGATATAAATTTAAATAATAATTAAATAAATTAAGATTATTAGAATAAAGAAAAAACTACAAGTTTCGTAGAATAAACTTTTGAAACCAGTTATTTGATAAATATTAGATGTGAAGTAAAAAAGTATTAATGTTTATTAATTTATTTTAATATATGAATTTTATATAACTTATGAAAATTCAAATTAATATAACTTAAGCTTTAGAAAGTAAGTTTCAATATTTTTAGCTATTAAAATTAATTGATAATAAATAGTAAATTCTTTTTAAAATATATTTACAAAAATAAATTATTATCTTTATAGTAAAAATCTTTATATTTCTATTAATCTTTATTTTAAAAAGTAAACAATGATATTATATGATAAATATATTTTTCAAAACTTGATAAAAATGTCTTAATATACTGTATGATGTACTACATTTTATACATAAAATAATTTATTCATAATTCATATATTACAGAGAATGTCTAGTAGAGGTCGAGGTAATATATTAGAATTGTTGAAAAAGAAAAAAGCAGAAGAGCAACAAATAAAAGAAGAGGAATTAAGACGACAACATGAAGAAACACAAAAATCACAAAGTATACATTCAGTGGAAATACAGGAAATGCCAAGTGCAAGTACTTCTACATCTGTCAGTAGAGGTAGAGGAAATATACTTGAAATAATTCGCAAAAGTGCTTCTGATTCTTCACCTACTACATCCACTACTTCTGTAACATCAGGATACATAACGTTAACCTCAACAAGCCAAGGACGGGGTTCATTACTTGAAATACTAAAAAAGAAGTATGCCTTTTATTAGACTTTATTTTTAGTGTTATAAACATTTCAACTTTGAAATATAATCAATATACAAGTTCCTATAGTAAAAAGTAAAAATAATAAATAAGATATTATACAGTAAAAAATAAAAAAATTATATAATAAAAATAAAAAAAATAATATAAGTAGTAAGAATATTTTTATTAAATAACTTAAAAATATAAAAAAACACGTTTTCATGAGTATTTTATAATGGAAGAGATTTTGATGATCTCTTTTTTGCAGATGTTAATTCTTAAAACAATGTTATAGTTTAAACTATAATTAGTCAAAACTCATCTTCCTGTGCTTTAACCCTTTCAGCCCTGACTTTTTTAGAGTAACGCAATTTTGGTCACATTCTATATTTAGGGGTTTTCGGGGTCGCTGATTACGAATCCGATGTCAGATTTTCAAAATTCAAAATGGCGGATCAATATGTCGGACGACTTATTTAAAAATTGATCCAATTGGCCTGAAATTTGATGCTCGAAGGTTTTTGGGGTCGTAGATTACGAATCCGATGTCAGATTTTCAAAATTCAAAATTACGGATCAAATATGGCAGACGATCTATTTAAAAATTGGTCCAATTGGCCTGAAATTTGTTACTAGGGGGTTTTTGGGTTCGCAGATTACGAATCTGATATTAGTTTTATGTGGTCATTTTCTGGAGCGCAAGTGAACTTATTAAATTTTCGTCCACCATATTGGATCTGTCGTTTTTAATTTCAAAAAACTAACATCGGATTCGTAATCAGCGACCCCGAAAACCATCAAGTAATAAGTTTCAGGCCAAATGAATGAATTTTTAAAAAATCGTCCACTATATTAAATCCGCCATTTTTAATTTTGAAAATCTGACATTGGATTCATCATCAGCGACCCCGAAAACCCCTGAGTAACAAGTTTCGGGCTAATTGGATCGATTTTAAAAAAGTCGTCCGCCGTATTAGATCCGCCATTTTGAATTTTGAAAATTATGAAAATCTGACATCGGATTCGTAATCAGCGACCCCAAAAACCCCCGAGTGTTCATTTTTATGAGTCTAACTCCACGTAATTCGATAATTGGCAATTTTTTTTGAAATTTCTGCCAAAAACATTCATTTGTTTATGTTGTTATAACCAAAAAATTGTTATTAATTTTTTGCACTATAAATTTTTGTTACAAAGTAGAATAAATTTGTGGACCGTTGGTGTTTGGAAATCAAAAAAATATTGATTTTTGACAAAGTTATGAACGTTTGAACGCAAAAGTGGTTTCGATCGAAATCACTGAGGCTGAAAGGGTTAAGCAAAAATAAGTCGAATATATTAAATTTTTTTTTTTTTTTTTTTTTTAATAAATTTTTAAGGGTGTACTTCCGAAAACCCTCCACCCCCGATTGGGTTGAAATTTTGCACAGATCTTCTCTTTCATATTCTAAGAGAATATGTAAAAGGATTTTTGGCGACTGTCAATAGTTATCGAGATATCGATTGTCAAAGTTGCGAAAAATCACGCGCCGCCTAGCCTAAGCGAGTGTTATCCATGACAACACATGTATAAATTGTATCTTCTTCAGTAGCTTTGGGTTTGGGTTATTGGGTTTAGAGATTGGGTTATTAGGTTATTCGGTTTAAATTTAAAATATTATATTAATTTAAAATATGAAATTACATATGATAATTTTTTGAAAAATCGATATTTGTAAGGATATTGGCGAATGAAAATTTTTTTTTCACAAATATATATAATATATTTATTTATATTGTATATTTATATAAGTTGTCGTCTTAAGTAGGTTTAGGTTATTGGGTTATTTACTTCAAATTTAGAATATTTTAGTAATTTTAAATAAGAAATTTTCTTTGATAATTTTTCGAAAAACTAGTATTTTCAAAGATATTCGCAAATAAAAAATTTTTTTTCGCAACTTTGACAATCGATACCTCGGAAACTATTGGCAGTCGCCAAAAATCCTTTTACATATTCTCTTACAATATGAAAGAGAAGGTCTGTGCAAAATTTCAGCCAAATCGGGGGTGGGGGGTTTTCGGAAGTTTATCCATTTTTAAATATAGATGTATAGAAAAATTCACAAAAATTACTTTATATTTATTTTATTACTGTATTTAAAATAAATGCTCTTAATTTTTTTTAGAACGGATTTAAATGTATCTGGTGAAACATCAGGTGTTTTAGGAAAATTATCCTCCTTATCATTAGAAAAAACAAAGTCTTCTGCCCTATCAGAATCAGAAGTTATTTCACGACAAGGAGAATCTGGCAAAAAGTATAGATATATATATATATATATATATTTTTTTTTAATTGCACTATGAATCTTTGTTTCTGTTTCAAACTTATTATTATGTTTCAGTATTAATCTCACTACCAATTATATTAATTTAAAAGTGGATAAAAATAAAAGCATGTTTCAGTATGAAGTTAAATTTTCACCTGATATTGATTCTCGACCTTTAAGGTTTAAACTTCTTAATCAACATCTAAATGATTTGGGTAATGTAAAGACATTTGATGGAATTCTATTATATTTACCAATAAAGTTGCCAAATGAGGTTCTTATATGTTTTTTATTAAACTGAAATAATTGTGTTTCATGTAAAAATGATTTTTTAATTAATTTTTCAATTTAAGAAAACAGTTTATGAATCTGTTCATCCGGTTAATAAATCTATAGTAACTTTAACAGTTATTTTTAAAAAAAGACAAGCTATGAAAGACAACATAGCATTCTTTAACAATTTAATAAACAGAGTAATGCAAGCTTTGACTCTAGTGAAAATTGGAAGACATGATTTTAATCCAACGTGTGCTCACGGTATTCCACAACATCGTTTAGAGGTGTGGCCTGGATATATTACAGCAGTCAATGAATTAGAAGGTGGCCTTAAACTAAATCTTGATGCAACACATAGAGTAATGCGATTGGACACAGTTCGAGATTTAATGTAAGTTTTTCATTATAGTATAGTTAAATATGAATATTTATAATAATATTGAAAATTTTATTTAGATAATATAAAAAATTTTCAGGACTGATATGTTCAAAAGTAACCCGAATAATTTTCGAACAGCAGTCATAAACGAAGTTGTTGGAACTTCAGTATTAACGCGCTATAATAACAGAACATATAAAATTGACGATATAGATTGGAACCAAACTCCAATGGTGACATTTCAAAAAGGAGACCAAGAAATTTCTTTGGTTGATTATTACAAACAACATTATAATATAATTGTTCAAGATTTAAAACAACCCCTTTTAATTCATCGTTCAAAAATTAAAAAAACAAGTGGCGAAGTAGGCAAAGTTTATTTTATTCATATTACTATTTTGATGTAAATGTCTATATTTTTATTTTATTTTTAGACTGTTGAAAGAATATGTCTACTAATTCCAGAGTTATGCCATTTGGCTGGAATTACAGATAGTATAAGAAATGATTTTAGAATCACAAAAGATCTTGCTCAAGTTACAAAAGTAGCCCCTGAACAAAGAAGGGAAATAATAAGAAATTTTGTTAAGCAAGTAAATGAAAATGAAGTAACAAAAAAAATTTTATCTGATTGGGGATTAGAATTAGAAAATGATACATTAGATCTTAAAGGAAGAGTTTTAGATCCTGAAGAAATTATTTTTGGTAAAAATTATAGGACAGCATCAATGAATGCTGATTGGGCAAAAGCAGCTGCTAATAGCAAAGTTCTTAGAACTGTAATGTCAATTTGTTTTTGTGGTTTTAATATTTTTTATATTATAGATGTAATATTTTATTTTGTAAAAAATTATATAATTATATATTCTAGCCTAATATGATGAATTGGGCAATAATATGTACACAACGCAACAAGAGAAATTGTGATGATTTTTTGGAAATATTTAAAATAGTTTGTCATAAAGTAAATATTCATATAGGTGAACCCAGGCTTAGTGTTCTGAGAGATGATAGTATTGAATCATATGTTGGAGAAATTCGTCAATTAGCAAAAAATTCTTTAGATATGATTGTTATTATATTTCCCACAATGAGACAGGACAAATATGCAGCAGTAAAAAAGTAAACTTAAATTTTAAAACTAGTGGATCGCCGCGTTTATGTTTATAAATCGAGCCCGAGTTTGCATCAGGCTTTCTTTGCTTCTTCTTTCTTTTCTTCCGCCTTCTTACACATTGACCGACTGTGAATCTACGATAAAGACCGTGCAGACGCACCGACCACTTCGCGCTCTCTGTCTCTGTCTCTCTCTCCTCCTCCTCCTCCTCCTCCTCCTCCTCCTCCTCCTCTTCCTCCTCCTCCTCCTCCTCCTCCTCCTCCTCCTCCACCTCCTCCTCCTCCTCCTCCTACTCCTCCTCCTCCTCCTCCACCTCCTCCTCCTCCTCCTTTTCTTCTTCTTCTCGTAGTCTTGTCCTGCAATAATACTTGCAGAGTCTATGCGCGAGGAAAATCACGACTCTTGCAATAATATTAATAACTAAGACATAATTTTAAGATTATGTAAAACATCATAATTTTAAAATTATATTTGTATTTTTAGATTAAATATTATATTGAGAAATGAATCGACTATAAATTATTTTTTTTTTTTTTTTTAATTTTAAACCGCTATTTTTAATTTTAACATTTTTTTTAGGGTTTGCTGTGTGGAAAAACCAATTCCTTCTCAAGTAATTATTTCGAAAACTATATCAAGACCAGAAAAAATCAAAAGTGTTACAGAAAAAATTGCTTTACAAATAAACTGTAAACTTGGTGGGGCTCTTTGGGCATTAAAAAGTCCATTTGTAAGATCTAATATTTTTTTAAAACTTGTCAAACGTTGCTGATCATTTTTATTTAAACCAATCAAGTTTTCTCTAATCAAATATGCATGTTTGAATTTTTAGTCAAATGCTATGGTTTGTGGTATCGATGTGTATCATGCTGGAGTAGGGCAAGGTACAAAAGGAAGTGTAGCAGCATTTGTTGCTAGTTTGGATAAATTATTTACATCTTGGCATAGTAAAGTGTGCATGCAATCACCTCATCAAGAATTAGTTGACTTACTAAAACAGTGTTTGATATCAGCTATCAACGCATATCGCCAAGTTAGTGTATTAATAATCAATATTAAAATTTTATATTTTTAAGACATTTAAAAATAGTATTTAATTTCGATACTAATTACAGCGAAATGGACAGTATCCGGACGAAATATTTATATATCGCGATGGTGTTGGAGATGGACAATTAGAAACTGTTAAAAATTATGAAGTTAAACAATTTTTGAAAGCTTGTGAAATGTTAGAACCATCATATAAACCGAAACTTAGTGTTATTATTGTACAAAAGAGAGTTAATACACGTATATTTGAAAAGGTAATTACTGATTCATAAATATATTATAAGAAAATTCATTTTTGAGAATTTGTATGATAATTATTTTAGAAAAATGAACAATCTAAAGAGTTACGCAATCCACCACCAGGCACTATAGTGGATACTATGATCACTCGCCGTTATTTATACGATTTTTACTTAGTACCACAATTAGTTCGTCAAGGCACAGTCACGCCGACTCACTACATTGTGCTTCACGATGGTGGAAAACTAAAAACTGACCATATGCAGAGATTCACTTATAAATTGTGCCATTTATATTATAATTGGCCTGGTACAATACGAGTACCAGCTCCGTGTCAATATGCACATAAACTTGCATATTTAATCGGACAAAATATTAGAATAGAGCCGCACAGTGACTTAGATAATCTTTTATATTATTTATAAATTTTCATACGTGTAGTCTATATTTATTATGAGAGAGGAATGCACGAAACTTGATTATTTAGTTGTATTTTTATCTTTATTTTGTTTTCCTAAAATGACAACATTTTACTGCCAAGTATTAAATAACAATTGAATGCCAAAGAGCAATTGTAGCATAAGTACAATTTTTGTTTACTGAAGAAAAAATTGAAAATTTTTAATAAGTACAATTATCAACGTATATTTTAAAATAACATCGACATTATAAAGAAATGTAAGATAATATTTCTTATACAACTTGTGAATACAAAGACAGAATATATATATTCGTAGTTTTTTTTTTTTTCTTTTTTTTTTCTTTTTTTTTTTCTTTTTTTTTTCTTTTCAAATTGAAAATTTTTTTTATATATTTTTTATATGTGAATTATAAAGATCTAAATTTTTGTTTATATTGCTATTAAATAAATTTCATAATTGTAAGGTTTACTTGTATAAAGCCAACTAGTTCAAGAGTTTTTTTTATAAAATGTTTCTTTATAAAACAATTATTTACATTATAATATAATCTCAATAAAATCCAATTGTTCTAAAGCAATTAATAGAATAACAATAACAATGTGATATAAATAAAATTAATATGTTAAATAATTTTGTAGAAAATATCATTAATTACAAGCTAATTGAAATAATTTAGTAGCAAAATATAGAAGATTATGATTATGATAGTAATTTAGCAAACAATAATAACTAATGAATAATAATTTAATTTGTTAAATGATATTAATAAAGAATAAAGAACTAAATAATAAATTTAATAGAAAACAAAATGAATATTGAGAAAATGTAAGAAGTTTATAATATTAGATTCAAATCTTATAAAGCTATTTTCATTACATATGTCAATTGTATAATACAATTTTATAAATTTGTTATAAATTTAAACATTATATTTTGGTAATGGTTTATTTATTACTTACATGATTATCATTCTTTTAACTTTCCTTTTTATGCACAACTTTTAAATAAAGATGAATTAAACATTTTTTATACTTCGTAATTTTTGCATAGTTCTAAATTATTTTTAATTTTCATTATTTAATATTATTACATATATATATATATATATATATATATATATTACAAACTAATAATATTTATAAAAAAATTACAATTTTTTTTAACTTCTAAAATTACCAAGAAGTCTTTTGATTTTAATTATGATACAGTATTCATTGTAAAATTGAGGATGTGTAAGTGAAAACTAGAGATAACACAAAAATAAGAGACAAAAGTTAATTTATTGTGATTAATACAAAATTCGGAAAAGATTAAAATTTGTTTTTTTTTTTTTTTGCTATTAAATTCTCTATATTAAAAAATAAATTTTTATTAACACTTAAATTTTCTAAATTTTATAATACTTTGGTATAAATTATGCGTTATGTTCTCTTCTCGTTTCCAGACCTCAATAATAATTAATTTTATTTTTATTGTCTTCAAATGTCCTGAATTTTATTTTATTTTATTTATTTATTTATTTATTTTTTTGCACTATGAAGTCTATTAATCGTTGATCAATTTTAATCAAATTCAGTAATCTTATGGAAAAAATTACGTTTTTTTTCATCCAACCATAGTTATAAATATTTTTGCAGTAAAAATAAACTAGTAAATTTTAAATTTTTCAAATACTTTAAATATTGAATTTATGAGCGAATTATGTTGAAACTCAGTTGGGTGGTATACAGATCTAACTTTCAATTGCTGGGAAAAAATTATTTCCTAATTAAAAATGAGTATCTTTATTGTCGGTAATTTGTTTTTTAAATGTTGTATTATTAAACTTAACGATTTTTTTTTATTTAATGTAAAAAAATCACTAAAAAGTAGAATATTAAATGAAATAATAAGAACATCAATCCTGATCTAAAAGATATCATATTTTATTGCTTTTTTTTTACTTATTTTAAAGTAAAAGAAACTTTATAATGTAAATTATCTTCTATGTATAAAATTAAAATTTTCAAGTAATGGTAAATTTTGGTAAAATGTAGATTAGGAAAAAAAATACTTTGATTAGTACTACAGTTTGTGACATTACGTGTCAAAAAATTTTTAAATTTATTTCTTGGAAATTATGCTTTTTATAAAAAAAATGAAAGATCAATTTTAAATAAAAAAATTTTAATTTTTTATTTTCTAAAGTTTTGAAAATAAAAATTGACATTGGCCATATTGAATTAAAAAAATCTAACTTTGAATACGTAATTGGCGACTCTTAAAATGTCTTATTTATAAAATATAATAGTTTATTTTATGGATATTTTTAGGGTTTTGTGCTTTAAAAGGATAGTACCCGATCTTCTTGAAAATAAGATTTCAGAATCTAAAATTTGGCAGAATGTTATGTCTGCTCATACATTGACGGCTATAGACACTTACTAACGAAGATTGCGAAATATTTGAAATAAATTTTTTTTATTTTGTAGGATATTGAATCCGACACTTTCTTAAGGTATTTCATTAGTTTTAGTAATTCTCAACTGTGTCATACGGGTCATTTAAAAGGGATTGTGTGATCGTCAAAAATTAATTGGGTTTCACTGCTCACGACTACATGGAGTAGGTATATACGTATAAAAAAAGCTAGCGCCGCTATGATGACAAATGTAGGTTCTCTCTCACTCTTTCTCTCTTTCTTACACTCTTTCTAAAAAAACCATCTATCATGTACTGTTCAAAAATAGAGACCTGTATACTGTCGTCCAAAGATAAAGTACCGTATGTATAAAATAAAAAAAATTGCATACGGTACTTTTCCCTTAATCGCAATACATTGTCTGATCCTGAATTTTTATTTTATTTGTATTTTCGAATTCAAATTTTATCTAGGATTTTCGAAAATTCTAAATTTGCTATTATTTGTTAATTAATTCATGACAATTTTGAAAAATAAATAAACATTTCAAAAGATTTGTAGTCGAACTTTTTCTAAAGAATATTGGTTTTGGTTAAAATTCATAAATAATTCGTATATTTTATCTAATGCATTAAAAAACAAATTTCGTTTTTAACTAAACAATATTATATTTACTCTAATTAGAAAATTTTAAAAAATTTCAGTATTTTTTAAATTTTTAATATAATTATATTATTTTTACTTTTAGATACTAGTAGCGTAATGTTAAGATTATATTTTTGTCTATTTCAAAATTGTTTTTTTACAAAAGCAAAAAATTTAATTTAATAAAAGCAAAAGACTATTAATAGCAAAAAAAAAAAAAAAAGTAAAATAAACAAGAGATGTTAATTTTTCTATAAGATTTTTACTTTAGATAATACAGATCAAGAACTAGAGGTAAGAAATTGATATTAGATGATAAAAACGTATAGTGATATGTAAAAAGAGTCTTTGTGTTTTAGTTTTTAAACAGATTATTTCATCACAATAATTTTAAATTTAAACAGATTAAATTACTTATTTATTTTAAACATACGCAGTACGCATTGACTTTTTAAAGGTACTGCGTATTAAATCAATATTATCTGTAAGATTTATATATTTTTCGAGCTAAAATTTATTAGATAAATATACGGTGACGAATGGTAAAAGGGACGCGCATAAATACGTCGGAGCGATTAGTAATCGCAATATGGATCAGCAAAAATACCGAAAGCTGTTCATTCTGAGCCGAGGTAGAGGGACACGTGGTAGCAGCCGCGTAGTTCGGAGTAACAACACTCATCGAAACGTTCCCAAAGTTGACCGTTGACGCATCTATATAGGTATGCATGACAATTCAACAACAACCGCTATATGTATACTCAAGATGCTGTCAGGCCGTGCGAGAGTGTAAGTGAAGCGTAAATTGCGACTGGATCGCCGCAGTCTACTGATCTCTATAGCCTGACAAAAACAATCCTATGAACGCAGTAGTAACGGCAGCTGCAGCCAAGCGAATCTCGACACTTGTAAAACCAACGGTATTAGAAGATTGCAGTCGTTCGGCAGCAGACAGAAAGGAAAAGAATAAGATAAAAAGAGGAGCTGCGCGTTGCACATTGCAAGCTGTTTGACTCAACGCTATTATAGTGTTGTGGCTGTGCCCGATCTGGTATATCGAGTCGCGCAACACTGCTCCGCGCGCGACGTCTTAGCACACAGACGTAATACACGCATATGTACGTTCATACATGCATATGCGTACCAGAAACACACGAGCTATACGAATTACACACATGCATGTTTAGTCGTTGCGCGCGCAATCGCCGCCAAATAATCCGCCATTCGAGTGCTTAGCGCCTGCGTACAGCTTGTTTACAACTGCGAAGCTTACCATACACACATGACCTTTCCAAGATGGACACGAGCACCCGTCGCCTTATTGCTTAGCGTGCGCAAAACCAGCGTGACGAACGTGAGTTAGTGTTTATAGGAGAGTCCGCGTGCGCGCAGTGTGGAGTCGTGCTACTTGCCCACTGCTGCTGGCCCTCCTGTTCACTAGCAGCAGCAGGTTCATTAACCGTATTCAAAAACAGATCCGCGAGTGTATAAATGTGCAATGTCTCGCCCCCAAAAAGAGAGAGAGAGAGCGTAGTGCGCGTCAACGGTAATACATAGTGTACTCAGCGCCAGGAGCACGTTCCTCAAATTCTTGAGACATCCGGCAGACTTTCGGAATTCCGCGTGGAGTTGCCCGAGGAAAGTCGACACCTGGCCTCCCGCGAGGGCGGTCTCCCTCTCTTTTTCGTGTTTCTCCCCTCTCTCCCGGTCCCTCTTCTCACCAAGTTCATCGTTCAGTGATAGTTGACCAGGTTGACCCGACGACGTTGACGTCGTTGTAGTGTGCTCATCGGAAAACGGGGAGCCTCGTATGAATGCGAGTTAGTGCATGCATGTGAAAAAGAGAGGGAGAGAGATAGACAACGTGTCCGCAGTGCCTGGCTTTCGCCGTCAGACAGAGTAGCGAGTAGTAGTAGCAGCAGCAGCAGCAGCCGCAGCCGCCACCGCCACCGCCACCGTGTGTACTACTGTACGTGTTTGGCTCGTCAACTCGACGCCTCTATTGCGCACATGAGCTGTCCTGGCCTTGAGCCGCAGCCGCGAGAGAAGGTGAGAAAATTAGTCCAACAGCAGGTCTCGCGAAACAGTGCAGTGCCAGAAAAAGGGCGGGTGCGAAGTACAGCAGCAGTAGCACCAGCTACAGCGGGATGCTGGTAAAGGAGTCGAGGCGCTCCCCTAAGCTGGCCGGCTACGCGGGGACGCGCACGGGCGCTGTCTAGGGCGCGGCGACAGAGACAGACGTAGACGGCACGCGAGTGAGAGTTGACGCAGCGCGCATACAGCAGGGGGAGAGAGAGAGACAAAAAGAGAAAGAGAGTGCGATAGAGAAAGCGTGAGGGAGAGAGAGAGAGAGAAAGCGCAGCCCTCGCGCGACACGTGCTCGTCGCACCGTCGTTCGCACCTGCCATGCTGCTGAGATCCGCGGCTTTCCGGGCCACCACCTGAACACGGCCTATTCCGTCATCCTGTTCTCCCCCCCCCCAAAGCTGCTGCGCTCTGCTCTCCGCGTGAGCAACATCAACAATAATCACAACAATAACAACATGTCCTTACCCCCGCCGACCCAATCACCGGGAGCCGTAGTCCTCGCTGCCCATCTCAAGAAGCTGAAAACTCTAAAAAAGAAATATTTCGTGCTTAGGGCAGAGGCTCCTGGTCATCCAGCTTGTTTGGAATACTATGACAGTAAGAAGAAATATGAGAGCAGACAGCCACCTAAGCGCAGCATATCAGTTCGCAGCTGTTTTAACATTAACAAGCGTAGGGATACCAAGCAAAAGCATGTCATTGCTTTGTATACCAAAGATGACTGTTTCTGTTTGGTTTTGGACAATGAAAAGGATCTAGAGGAATGGCTCAATGCACTTTTACTCCTGCAAAATGGAGATCAACCAGATGGAGAACAACCACGGCCTACATTTGGTATGATACAATACTTAATCAATAAAGCCCGCTGTTTATTTATACTATTATGTGTGCACTTCTTTGTCACATGTTATTTATTTGTTCTTAGAACACATTTGGCAAGTCATGATGCAGAAAAAGGGTCTTGGAGAACGAAAAAATATTTACGGACCTTATAGACTATGTCTTACAGATCGTGTTTTGAGCCTAGTTAAACTTGGGGCTGATGATAAATCTGATTCAATCGAATTTTCTGTGAGTATTTTTCTTGTGCTTGTCAAATATTGACTCTAATAAGCATATTGCTTATATTTTCTAGTTAAGCTGTATAAGAAGATCTGGATGTATGGATCGCATTTTCTACATGGAAGTAGGACGATCAGCTATAACTGGTGGTGGTGAATTTTGGATGGAGGTTGAGGATAACAATATTGCACAAAACATGCATCATGCTATCAACAATGCTATGACTAATTCAAGCTCTGCTAAGGATGAAGGACCTCGGCAGAGAATGCGTAGTTCTTCAGCTAATGAAGCAAGTAAACCAATATCAGTACTTCAAAGAAGACATACTGCACAGAAACTTCATAGTTTCTCACCCTTAGGTAAGTTTTTTTTACACATATATATTTACTATTTTTATCATATATACTTATTACTTCACCGTCAGCAATTGTTTTGCTACATTGTATCACAGTGTAGTGACTCACCAGTATTTACTTCACAATTATTAAATGATGTTTGTTATAATGTGTTAAATATTGCTGACTCATGTTGATCATAAATAATATGCAATAAATCAACTAAACATTTCATATTTCATAACAAATTGTAAAAATTAAATTAGTTTTGTGTGAAAATTGCTTAAGTGTATAATTTAGTGTTATATTAAATTTATTTTGAAGACAATATTTATTATTAATATAATTTTCTTATTGTAAAAAAGAATTATAATAGTTTCTCATTTTATAATAAATGATAAAAGTAACATTCCACACTTACCACAAACAAGGATAAAATATGTGGTTTAAAAACGTTAAGAAAAATAGCTTTTAAGTAACACACATGGGTTGCGGGCTTTACAGAGGAACAGAGGATGCACGAGGAGCAGGTGGGACCATTACAGGAGCAGATCGTCACTGCATCTGACCCCTCACAGGGTAGTCAATCACAGACTACCTCTACTTCCAATACACACACGGGTCTGTTCTGTCACAGTAGTTGTACGCTTTATTTATTCTTTTTCTCTCATGTTCGTGCAACTTCTTACATTTGGATAGGAAATATTGGTTAAATGTTTATATGTATTTAGTCCATTCAGAGAGAAATTCTTGTTTTTGGTTTATATTACAAGTTTTTTCATTTCTATGAAAAAATTTATAGTAGCATAAAGTAGTCAATAATATATGATATTCTTGGCTTCTATCTGAGTGGAATTCCTTGATTCATTTAGCATTGAAATGCAAATTACAAGTAAAATCATTTCAATGCTAGCTGTTAAATGTTAAAATATATTTGAAAAGCTTATTCTATTTGCTATATATTTGATCCAAAAATGAAATCTGCTATGTTACCCAGTGGTTGCTTAGCTCGTTACAAACTTCCATTCATTTATTTCTTTTAATTCTATATCGATATTAAATTTATTATTAATGGGATTAAAAATGTTGCTCAAATTTAACAACTTAAAACAAAACACTGACAAATTTATTGTCACACTGAAAGTTAATGTACGCATATGTTTAAAAGTAAATAATTTGTAAATATATGTGTGTAGAGTCATTATTTACTTGCAGTAATTATTAAGCGCTGAGAAAAATACGTGTATCGTGTTTTGAATTATAATCAAAATAATTACGAAGTGATCATGATTCAAGATCGATGGAGAATGAATGCTTATTGAATTACTACTATTGCTAATGAAATCATTTGGTAGGCATTTGGAATTTGTTTCTTTAAAAGCTTCGAGGTTTTAGAAAAATGTGTGCCGTTAAGTAAATAAAAAGAAAAAAAAATAAAAAAAAAAATTGAAAAAATTGAAAAAAAAAAAAATAAAATAAAAAAAAGATCTGCATAGGATTGCATAAATGTACAAGATTAAGAAAAATACGAGAATGAGGGCTGTGGTATAAATTTACAGCTGCCGTTGGCGGAACCGTGGGGACAATCGCCTGTACTAAAAGCAGTGCCGCCGTAACGAGTAGACGTCGACACTCGGTAGCAAGTCATCCGATCCCTTCCACCAATAACAATATTTCCCAATCCACTCATGCCAATACAACATCATCGTCGAGCACTACAAGCACTACCACAACCGCGACAATATCCCATCAGAGAACCCTGTCGCTGCCCTTAGCCGCTGTTGCTATCAATCAAACGCAATCATCTAAAAGATCCGTACTACGCTGTATGTATTCTCTCTATCTCTTTCTGCCTCTCTCTCTCTCTACTCTATATCCCTCTCTCTCTCTCTCTCTCTCTTTCTCTCTTTTTTTCTCTTTCTCTTCCACTATCAGTATCATACATCTCTTATTGCTGCTCTTTTGCTCCTTTGAACCTCCGGGCATGAGAAAAAAACACAGCAAGATTGATTTCGTGTGCTTAACCAGCAAGCGAGTAATCACCGAAATGCATAACACAATGCGCTAAAGCGAATCTCGAGCGAATATAGGGAATACGGCAATTTTCTTCGAAGATATATGTATATATATATATATATATATTTCCAAACGGATACCACACCGTCTTCGGGTCGCATGCATGTTGCGACTTTCAAATAACGCTTTTTATTTTTTCATTTTAATCTTAATTAAGATACATAAGCTGTCATGACACACTTAACATACACAATAATATGTATGTACGCAGATATACTTCAGTGATGTATTTAACACTCATAATACAGAAGAACATTTATATATTCCCATTTTCTTTTTAACGAGTTGTTTTTTTTTTTTTTTTTTTTTTTTTTTTTTTTTTTTTTTTTTTTTTTTTTTTTTTTCAATTTTTCATATACATTCTATATGTGTGTGCGTGTGTGCACAACATCATTTTTCATAAAAAATCCAACATGCCATGTCATTATTGCCTATTTGTATCCTTATTCTCAGATTTTTTATTAATCTGATATTAACTTTTATTGTTAAACAATATGTATTTCATTTATGTTGATAAGTTTTGTTATTATGTATGTAAAACAATGTTCATGATGTATATACGATTTTATACTATATATTTATAAAATACAAACGATAATTTTTATATTTAAAAGGTTGAGTACTGCAATTTATTATGCATCGAATTTTTTTCTAGCAATTGTTTAATTTTTAAGTGTTTAAAAATTTAACGAAAAAATTATCATTCGAGATCTCTGCATTTTTTATAAACACATAGAAAATAAAATCATAAGTGTATATTTTTTTTTATTGTACTACTCAACTTGTTTTTTTTTTTTTTTTCTTTTTTTAAACTTTTATAGCCTTAACTGTGTTAATATTACTCATTGTTAAATGTCAAAAGAAGGCAGCAAGATATATCAACGTAACATTTATACAATCTTTTTTACTAGATCCTTGTATGCGATTAAGCTGAAGTGAATTGGATGTATATATTGTTGTACATATATATTATTGCATCTCCTCGTATTTTGATTAACAATAATACCTTGGAGAGACTCGCAAGCCTTAACCAGGACGCTCTTATGTAGATGTGCATATATATATATATACTGGGTATATGTACAATATACGTATGTGTATGTATATATATATATCTATATCTAGTTGGTGTGTAAATATGCAATGCGCCGCATACTAAAACTAAAATAAATTACTAACTTTCAACTTTCTTTATATATGCTGGGATAATGGTATTGGCTTTGACAATAAAGAATAATAATGATAATAATAATAAGAAAAAAAAAAAAAAAAAAAACTTTCTGCACGGTGGCTGCGTTTTCACAAACGCCGTAAAGCCACGGCTTCGTTAACCGATCTAATTTTTCATGCTTCGTCCTTTCAGGCGTGCCAACGGTGCGGGACAGGTGCGACAGTCTGCCCTCGAGGGCGCGAACGACGAGCGAGGGCCAGCCGGGCAGCGTCGCGACCATGGGCGGCACCGTGACCACCGTTATAACGGCCCATCAGCAGCACCAGCAGCACTCGCGAGCCGCGGCCGCGGCGGCGGCGGCTCACCTCGCGCCCCACATCCCGAGGCCGCACTCGATGCACAGTCGAGTACTCTCGTATTCGCCGCCCGTTAACTCGATGCCCATCAGCCCGGCCTCGGCCGCCTGCTCTACGGATTCGGCGGGTTCTTCCCTCTCCATGGACGACGCCTCGGAGAATATAATGGAGGAGGGCTCGATGTCCAAGTACGGTCACTCGCTCACCCCCGACGAGCCGGTGATACTGGAGGAGAACGGCGACGACTACGCGCCCTGGTCGGCTAGGCACCAGCAGAAATACTCGCCTAATTTTAAGTCCTGCTCTCCTCCGCAGGTGAGTCGTAGGACGAGCCACGTGTTCCGTGGACGGCGATGCTGTTATCTTAACCCTTGTGAGATCAAAGCGCAATTCAACGCTGACTTTATTTTCTTTCAATTTTTTTATGAAAACGCTCAATGAGACTGATTATCTGTTTATTTCAAAATTTAGAAATATTTGTTTTATTTTTTTTGTTTTTGTAAGGATTCATACGATACTAAAACTTATCTTTGTGTAATTATCTTCTATTTCTTATTTTTTATCTTAAAATTATCTTTTTTTTCTACAATAACAATAACAATAATAATAATAATAATAATAATAATAATAATAATAATAATAATTTGCAAATGTTTTAATGAACGCTTAAATGTGACGACGTTGTTGCTTATATAGCTTTTATCGTGGCACGTTACGTATTGTATAATCGATTGCCTTCAAAGGTTGATTCATCCCTCTACAATTTTAAACATAACGCGTAATTATTCAAAATTGTAACAATTTTTTAAAATTTTTTTAGAAACATTTAATTTAATTACTTATTTTTATTAATTAATGAAACAATATTTTCATTTCGTTTGTATTGTAAAAAATAATTGAAAAATATTTTTATTCGTAAAAATATTAATATTCACTCAATAATAAAAAGTATTTATCATTATTTTCATTAATTAGATACATATTATTATAAACCAAAGATTTTTTGTATTATGCCTAGAATTTATTTTAATCAATAATCAGTTTCATCATATTGCAACTAAAAAAATTTTTATATTACGTTTTAATTTTATACATCCGTTTTAAAAGTTTTTTCATTAAAAGTTTTGAACAGTATATTTATTAAAATATTTTTAATTATTTAATAAAATAAGTATAAAACATAAAAAATAAAAATAAAAGTATGCATAATTATGCGCAATTTAATGTAATCGTGTGTATTCTTACTATAACACAATTTTTAAAAACAAATTAAAAACAATGACTCGTCAAAAAATTAATCTACCCATTTTACTGTAAAAAAACACATTTCTTTCAAACAAAAAATATTTTAATGACGTTGTGCATAAAATTATATTAATGTTTTTAAAAATTAATTTGGTTTGTTTTATTAAAATTCTATTACAAGTTATCCAGTTTTGTATGTGTTAATTTTTAAAATTTATATTATCAATTTTATTTAATATTAAAATTTAGTTGGTATATACATGTTTAAAACATATGTTTAAAACTATGATTCTTGTTATAGTTTATTTATATATCAAAATATTCTAACTTATGTGAAATTATCTTTGCAGCAGAGTTCCTATGTCGAAATGTACAGTCCTTGTAGCTCTAGTCCCGGTCGAGGAGCTTACATGCCTATGAGCCCGGCCACTGGTGTTCATTCGCACTCTCGAGCTTCATCCCTCGTTGAAGAGAATAACACTTTACCGGACGGCTATGTGCCTATGGCGCCTGTCGGCGACGACGGCTACGTCGACATGGATCCCGCCAACAATCACAACGGCCACTTTCCCGACGATATGTCACAACACGGTGGCAGTAGTTGTTCCGTTACATCCGGTACGCCAAGTACGGATCTACGATTCTCGGAGTATCATCTCGACAAAGTCACCAGTTTTTTGGCGCCTGGAGAAGATCTTCAAGCGAGGCCGACCAGAGCGTACTCCGTAGGATCGAGGCCAGAACCTGTTAATAGGCATCGAAAAAATAGGTAAGCTAGATTAAATTAATAAATTAGTTAATTATTTCTATATTGCTATTATTCCATGTAAAAAATTCTATATAAAATGAAAAAATTTGATTTTCATTTCAAGTTGAATCTTTTTTACAGACAAAATAAATTTAGCCTCGAATTATAATACATATCTTTATATTGTTTATATTTAAAGTATTTATATGTGTATAAACTTATTTATGCATTTAAAATAAAGAAAAGAAGGCATGTTTTGTAACACTATATCTTCAATCTGTAAACTTTCTGTAAAATTTATATAATTTTTAAAAAGTTTTGTGAATTTTAGACTGGATATTGCCCAACAAGAATCTAGCAGAGTTCGAGCTTTTTCTGTGGGTAGTAGATCTAAAAGGCCTGAAATCGGCAGACTTGCTAATGTTGTTACTGCTCCACTAGTCGCTGGTATTGAGAGTTCCCATTCAAATAAATCAAATTCGGCGCCTCTTTTATCAAGTTCATGGGGTCATAATTCCGGTTGTTCCGTTACTTCCGATCGGATGGAGGATCTTATGGAACTGGACTTTACTAGACCCAACGCTCCAGTCGCACTTTCATCACCTCCTTCTTCATACTCGCAATCACAATCATATTCGACTGCCACCGATACTAGTTCCTACGTCGATATGTCTCCTGGACAGCCGCCAATATCTACCACTGCCCCCTATGTTGACATGAACGGACCAACCAAGGCATGTATTTATGTGCATTTTATGATTGTATTTATTACAATTTTATTAAATTTCATTTAGATAGAGTTTTTATAAAAAATTTCAAAATATACCGATTTCAAATAACTTGTTGCCGATTTTATTTTAAAGTAAACAATTCATTAAAATTTTTTTATATATTTTTTATTTCAGCTGATTAATCGGAATAATAATATCAGCAACAATAATAATAACAACAACAATAATAACAACATTACCACTGCCAACCATAACCACAATCACAATCATTCTTTGGTAATGGTTTCAACTCACAAACCAGTCATTACACAGGTTTCGTCGTTGCTTAAACCTGTTGAAGAAACGGAATTGTCTTACGTGAGAATGAATGGACCTTTAGAGGATTGGTCTCGCTCTAGAATAAGTCCAAAACAAGTACCATCGCCATGTCAAGACGATTACATGCAAATGAATGGTCCTCCTGGTGGCACGAGAACTGCTCCTATGGATTTACCACAACCGCGACGACCACCAGAAGGTTATGTTGAGATGTCGTTTAAGGCAAAGCCAAGTCTAGAGCAGGAATACATAAATATGAGTATGGGAATAGTCCGTAGTCATCGCAGGCACCGCAATAATAACCGCAAAAAGAAGTGCTCGCTGCCAATCGCGATTCAAGCAGGCGGCAAATCTTCCAAAACCCCAAATTTTTTGCCACTTAACGGCAGTCCAAGTTCGGAGAGTTTGGCAAGCACTCCAGCTTCACCGCCACGTGCCACTCCTACAGGATCTTCGGCCACGATATTTCCTTTCTCGTTAAACAGCCCACAGTCGCCCGTAAAGCCATTCACGACGTCGCAGGCCGACGGTGAAAAGTCTTCCTCCGACGAGCGCATCGCTACGAAAAACGACAGCAGTACTACTGTGACACTTACAAGGAAGATTTCGGCGCCAAGTCCTTTACCTGGAGTAGATGGTTGTCCTTCTTCCAAGAAGGCTCACGATAACCTTGAAGCTCATTCAACGAGGTTTGTTTTTTATGCCTGTTTACAACTTTTTTTATAAATTACTTGCTATTTTCGAATTATTACACAAGCATAACCTTTACATAATCTATAAAAAAAATTTGAAAAAATTTACTTTATAAACTATAATTAAGCGTACCTTTTGTAATAAAAAATTTTGTTTACTTCTTTTCATATTCGTAAATGAAAAAATCAATACATGTTAGCTACATCTTTTGTTTTTAATTTGTTATTAAATTTAAACAACTTATGTATAAAAAATATTTTTAAATGTAATAGAATGAGTTCCTAAAATCTTTTATTTTAAATTTATTAAAATATTTTTAATTAAAAGAATACTTATTAAAAACTTTGAAAATGTATTTAAAAAATTTCAAATTATTTATTGTATATAAAATACTATTACATAACAAGGTTTTTGGCAGGCTTCTTGTAATACTTATAGATTATGAGACAAATTGATTTTGTTACAAGAATAATAATCAGATAGCCGATAATTCAATTATCGCATTCATTTTGAAACATATATACATACATACATATATCTTGTGTTTGTAGTAAACCGGCTATTTATATGAAAAGAATTTTATAAGAAGAAAATTAATGACAATAATATTTTTTGTAATTATGTGATTTTTATTTATTAATGTATATTTTATTCGACAGAAGTGTCTCATCTTCCGGGAAACATAATCTTGCAAATGCCGGCAAAGAACCTTTACGGCTCATATCGAATTCGGTAGTTTTATCTCAAGAATCAACACACCCACTTAGTCCTATCACGAAGAAATTGTCTGATCTTACGGTATCAAAACCTCGCCTCGTAACCGCTTCGCCAACAACGAGTCCTACGCCCTCGGGTTTTAAACCCGTACAATTACCGAAGCCCGCTTCACCGAAGATTTTGGACGATGCAACACCAACCCCAACTCCTACGCCTACGCCTACGCCTACGCCTACCTCAACGCCTACTCCAAGCCCCTTGGATAGCGAAGGCTACGAGAAGCTGCAGCCTGGTGCGACGCTTCTGCATTATGCAAGCCTTGACCTGCCTGAGACTGCAGGAGCACCGCCCGTTTCGCCTACCCCCGTCCAGGACGGTTTTAATTATGCGGAGATTGATTTCGCTAAGCTCAAACAAAATTAGATATACGTCGACAAATTTACACACATACATAAAAATACACACTTGTAAAGAGATACCGCCGAAATTCTGACGTGTTGTTGGTGCTTATTGTCATTCCTATCTTTTTCGTCGTTAACATTTAGACGGAAATGACAAATGCGCCTTGTAAATAGAAAAATCATGTATGTATCTTATAAAAAAAAAAAAAAACAAAAAAAAAAAACAAAAAAAAAAACAAAAAAAAAAAACAAAAAAAAACTCGAGTGATTCATGTATACATACGAAACGCTTAATTGTAAGTATATATAAATATAAATATCTATATATAAAATATACATATATAAATATAATATTAACGATTAATAAGCGCGTAGTAAACGTCGACTACTTTTTTGGATTTTATTGCTTTACGAAATGTTATTCTCTTGATCTTCCTCATATAACCATGTCGCTTGATACTCGTTGAAAATAAATCTGAAGATTATTTATTTTACAAGATTCGAAGTAATTTTAAGGAAAAATAAAAGACAATTTAACTGCCAACCTTGTTATATTTATTTAATATATATATATAAAAAATCTTTTTTGATTATAATTTTAACAACCCGATAGGTCCAACCAGAACATTTTTTTTGTTTTTGACATTGTTCGACATGTTATTCATTTGTATTTAGAATTTTTCAACTGGTAAGTACGTAAGTACTGTCTACAATTTTGTGTAAAATTGATCAAGTATTATAAATCAATGTAAAAAATAATTTTTAATGCAAAATAGTAAATAATTTAATTAAAATATTAAATAATGGATCATTTAAATTTATTTATTTAATATTTATTCATGAAAATGCATAAAAATAAATTTTCTATCAATCAAAATAAATCATTATTTTTTTTATGACTATTGGTATTTGATCTTATTCAATTAATAAAAATATATATTTAATTGCATAAATATACATATGCAAAGTGAATAATTTATAAATGAACATGCTTTATTTATTAATGCAAATTCGGTTTAATCATCATATAAATTATAAAAAATATGACCATTCATTTATAATTATTTCGAAATTGTATTTCAATTTGATGTGATTAAATCACTATAAAAAAGGAAAATTGAAACGTAAAAACTTGGAACTATTTTTAAATGAAAACTTGAAAAAGGTAACATAAATTAAAAGAATCAATCAAATCAAATTTATTTTGTGAATTTGAAAATGTCACATAACTATTATATTTCTAAACATAGATTTTATTTATAAAAATATTAATTATTGCAGAATCAATACCTGCTTGATTATAAATTTATGTGATAATGTAAAAATATTAATTTTTTTCACAAATGCTTATATTTCACAAATTTTTATTAAGTCTTGCAACTTACTAGTCACTATTCTTTAATAATTATTAATATTAGAAATTAGTATTACTATAATTAATAATTTTATTTAAAATAAATGCCTCACACAAAATTTGTTTATACGTATAATAAAATTTAGAGATATACTAATTTAATTATTGAAAAATATTGCATATTTTCTTTTTTTTTAAACATGAGTTAGGTATTTATTTTAATTTTAATAAAAAATCAATTTAATTTGTAATAATCATTTTGAATAAAAAATATTTTCTAGATAGATTTATTTTTAAAAATTAACATTTATTCTTTACTTATTAGTTAATTATAGGTATTTACAGAGCTTTTAACAGTCTTGTACATCAAAAATAATTTTTATATTTACATAATGATTTCAATTACACATATTTTTGTTAATTAATTGAATTAAGCACAAAATTAATAATTGTAATTATATAAAAATATATCTTTATAGTTAAAAAAGAAGTGTAAAAATCAGTATTGTTTGAAACAGTAATATTAAAATTGTAATTTTTATATTCTGTAAATAAAAAAATGAATTTTCTACATAAATGTATAACAATACATGAAATTTTTTTCACTAGTAAGTTGCATTATAATATAAGCATAGAATTTTAATTTTAAAATATCGAAAATAATAAATTTAAAATTGTAAAAATAATAATTAAAAATTAATTTTTTTAAAAATTCGTTTAAATTTATCTAAAAATTAATTCATCATTTATACATGTTTTAATTTTATAACATATTATAAAAATATACTTTTAAAAAGTGCTTAATATACAATGTTGATTTTATATAAACTGGTTAATTATGTATAAATTATTTAATCTAAGAGTTTATATGCACTAAAAATTTTTCTAGTTAACTATCATTGTCAATTTTATATGTTGCACGATATTTTAGTTTTTCTTCAGGAGCCATGGATTCCCAAACATCATACAAATATTCCCGTACCTGCTTATCTGTTGTATCAGCATGTTGTTCTTTTATAGTGAAAAAGTTTCTTTCATAATAAACTTCAAAATCTGGTGGCTGTAATTTATTAATCATTTTTGAAATTCGTTTTTGTTTTTGTAAAGTAGCTACTCTTAAATCATCTTCGTTTGATGGTGAAATTGGAGGAGTTTCTAAATTTAAATTCGTTTGTATTTCATTATCAGTTTTTGCAGTGTTATTTATACTTGTGTCTATCCTCAATTCATTATTCGGATCATCTGATTTTATTATCTAAAACAAAACATATTTTTATTATTTGGATTTAATTTGAAATTTTAAATCGTAATGGTCACATTTCGATCTAAAAACATAATGGTCACTTGGGGTTTACTAGACACCACACAGAAAAGCAGTGGCTATTTGCGTTTTTTTTATATATCGTTTCAAATATTAAATTAAACTTTAATTTAAGGTTTCTTCTTTTTATTTCAATAGTTTTTTCTGTCTTTTTAAATTATTTTATGTTAGACAAACGCGAGTTAGCCTTGGGCCTTTTAAACTCCCAATGACCATTGCAGGTTGATCTGTTGATTTTTTATAGCTACCTTTTTAACGGTTTTACTATCTTCTTCTTTTTGTTTTCTTTTTCTTTTGACACTATTACTATTCGAAATATTATTTGTTAAATCTTTTAACTTAGGTTTAAATTTTTCTAAAGGAGATATGTCGAGATCATATAGAACATCCATAGCTTCTGCAACTGCTTTTTGCCACGTTCCAAAAATATTTGGTTTCACAGTCAATGCTGCAGCAAACTTTGGTTCTTTTTTTCTAATTGCATCGGTAACAAGACTAGCTCGTTTTCGAAAATCTTCTATTCCATTAAATGGAATCATATGATGAGAAGGTATCCAGCTGTGTCTGCCATTGTCGTTAAAGAAATGAACGTGAATCATTAGATTTCTTGATTTACCAATAGCTAAAAATATTTGTATTTATTGTTATTAAAGTATTATTTTACAAACTTAATTTAATGGTATTTATAATAATTTTAAACAATTATATATTATTACTTTGAACTTTTTGATATGTCATCATAGCACTGGGATCATAAGTAATCATACATGGCCAGAAAGGATAAATACTCATGCGTGCCCAAGCTAATTGTCCTAATTCCCAAGTACTATTTCTAATTAAATCTTCAGATGTAAAAGAATCACTGGTATGATTTAAGTCTCTTGAATCATTGTTATCAAGCTCAGTTTTTATCACTTCTTCTTCTATTAAATGCTCTTCTTTGTCCTTTCAAAAAGATAAATATATTTACTTTTTAAGCATCGGTGTTATATAAAATGAAATATAGATAATTATGTGAAGTTATATTTACTCTTCAATAAATCTGTATAACGAAAGTTATATATATTTCACGTGCATTTTGTGTAACAAATAGGTTATTAGGTTAGGTCATAAAAACTTACCACTTCCATATTTTCTTTTCCTGTATTTACAATATTTTCATTTTGACTTGTACTTTCTTCACTTTCCATCATTTACTCAATTGTAGTTAATTTATAAATTTTATTTATTTTGATATTTGCTGATTTTTTTCCTTATTGTAAAGCGGAGTGTGCATCAACGTCAACAAACATTATACATTAAGCTACTTATTTCAGGCGGGATCACTTCCCGCGCTTTCTGTTTTTCAGCAAATTTTTCACAAACATGCAATCAATTATAATGCCAACGTTGTTTTTCTGCAAAAATTAAAATCTTTTGAATTTATGAATATTGTGCAAATTATTTTAGAAAATAGAACACATATATGTTCAACAGAGAACGCAAGGTTATTAGAATAAGGTTATTAGAATTCATTTATACTACATCAGCATGTATGTACTTACTTTACATCCACATTTTGTTCCTAATTCGTAAAGAAATGTTTTCATTTAAAAAAGAAAAATAATTAAGATAAAACAAAAATATTTTAATGATTATAACGTTATTGCTGCTTTATAAAGTATATATTTGTTGATACTTACGGATTATGTCACATTGAGAAAAGGATCCCCGTATTTGAGAATAGTTGGAAGTCATTTGATTGGTTGATGAGGTTAATTTATTCAAAGCGGAAATTGTCTGTATTATTTAAAAAAAAGAAAATGTTTAATAATATCATGTTTTTTATAAAATTAATTTAAAAATAAACAAAACGTAATTAATAAAATTGTGTTATATAAGTATTTTTATTATAAAATTAATTATTCGCTTGTACTTTTTATTATAAAATATATAATATAAAATTCATTTTTTGTTACATATAATTTTCGGAAAAAATATTTTAAAATACGATAATAATTCTTTAAAATATGTCAAATTTATCTTATTATCTTTTAAATTTAATTTTAACTTATTTTTCATGTTGGCTCATTTAGTTTAATAAAATGACATAAGTAATTTTCTAATTATTTGCACTTTTTGATAATACTTTATCTAATTGATTAATTACTACATAATTATATAATGATAATCAAAAATTTGTGTGTTATCAAATAAAATCAGAATAGGTTTTTATTACTTAATAACATTTATAAATTGTTTTATTCTAACAGTGAAAAATATTTTAATATTTTAATTATATTTTTAATTTTAAGATCTGAAACAAATATTATTAATTTTAATAGTATTGAATTAAAAATACGATATTAATTAAAGATTCAAAATTATAAAATTTTGGTTTTGAATTTGATTTTTAATGAATGAAAAATAAATCAAATATGATTCCCTTAAAATTAATAATTTAGATTGAATTTGAACATTTTTAAACAATATTTTAGGTTTCAGAACGAGTTGCGCTTTGAATAAATATTTAAATAAATAATTATAATGTACAATCTTATGTATATTTAATCGGTAATATTTATTTGTTAGATTTTCATTAGGATTTTTAGATAAACTGCATTATTTATTTGACTCGCACGTACGTAGACTAGAGAAGAGAGAAGCATGTTCGGCAAACATAGTAAAATAGCCGCTCCGTAATAAGTTTTTATTAAACACTTTTAGATCTTTGCAATAATAATAGTAATAAATTGATCATTATAAAAATAAAATTGATTGAGAATAAGTTACTTATTGTTATATCTTTTAACAACAAATTAATTTTGATTAAAAAGAAGATATTTTATTTGGTAAATTTTATTTATTATTATAATTACAATTATTACTTTCTACCGGCAAAAGTATTTTTTTTTTTAAATATAATTGAATTAGTAGTTGAATGAAACTTGTATGAACAAAATTTAATGAATAGAAGCGGTAATAATGTGGTTAGTTATGATTTTTATTTGAAATTGTTCATATAAACAAACTACGCTATCTAAATGAGATCCAAATACTAAAATTTACAAACAATATTTATGTATAAATAGTCCTAAAATAGATTGATTTTCATATGCGGATCATTCAGAATTTGCTTTAATAAATATACTAAATTGGAATGTATATTATTTGATAATAACATCGTTAAATAAAAATGGAATGACAAAAAAAAAAGCGAATAGAAGTAGATATAATATTGATATGAAAATGGAAATAGTTTTATGCATAAAGAAAAAAAGAAGTGTAGAAGTACTCTTCTCTAATCTTGGCGATTCCATCATCAATTTGCCGACTCCGACAGTCTCTCTCTCTCTCTCTCTCTCACTCTCTTTCTCATTCCCGCAGCGTACAGAGAGGGAGAAAGAGGAAGAGGATTCTCTTGCTGTGGGACGACAGCGGATAAAAGCCAATTGAATTTAAATCATGAATATACGAACGAAGCGAGCTTTGCGAGGCGGTGCAAAGCCCCCCTCCGGCAATCTGGTGGCAGCTTTGTGCCGGTAATGGCTCGAAATCGTGGCTCTACCTCGACTACGTGTCCCCTGTGCACTCCTCCTCCTTCTCCTCATCCCCGGGGCCAATGTCGTATTACCTCGTGTCTTCGTCTGCTACATATACATATATATGTCGAGGGAGAGAGAGAGAGACCTTCGGCAACGTTGCGCGGCTATATAGAGCGATCGCGACATCGATCGGAATAAATTCTCTCTCACCCTCTATTTTTTTTTTTTTTTCCTTTTTTTTTTTACTTCTCATAGCTTTGCAAATATTTTTATATTTATTATAGCGTCTCATATTTATAAAATGTGATTTTTTAATAAACGGGATTATTTTTACTTAATTTTTGAAGCAAATTTAAATAATAACTTTAACGTAAATTTATATTATCATTAATAAGATTGCGATTTCATACAAAATATTATATATTTTTTCTTTAAGAATAGAGAGATGTATGAAAAAAAAATAAAGAGAAAATTTTCCAGTAAATTTTTAACGCGATATAAATTTCAACAGTGTTTTGCGAAAATTTCATTCGCAATAACAATACTATAAGAACAATATTGTAAAATATGGTATGTAATATCCATATATTATATAATAATTTCGAGATGCATAGTATTCTTAATAATATTCTTTATTGAAAAATCTACAAAAGTAATACAATCCTAAAAAATGGCAATCGTTAATCTACAAAAAGCAACAATATTTCCTTTTACACTGTAGAGTACTTTAAGTTTATGGTTTAAACAATAATTATTTTCATTCCAATCATTATTTTCATAAAATATTAGTGAAATATATAAAAAATCTCAATTTGCCTAAATAACATACATCGAAATCATACGATGGTAATTTAATTTTAAGTGATTTTTTAAAATGAATCACTTATATAAATAATTTAAGTTGAATTTTTCGAAAATGTATCTCTTGTTTGCTTAACGAATGATTTTATTATGATATTGTTAGACTTATGCAATTTAAAAAATATAAATTTAATTTAAAAAAAATATATTAACACCATATTGAAATGATATTTTATAAATTATAATAAACGAAATAATTTTTTGTTTATTATAATTTTATTGCCTTTATATAAATAATTAGTAAATAATTCAACGTTTATAAAAAATTGATTATCTTTTTTATTAAAAGTTAACTTTTAATATTAATATTTTAATATATTGCCAAAGAATACAAATTTCGAGCGTTGTAAATCATCATGGATATCAGTTGTTTTTTAGAATCGTTTGTGTACATATTTTTTTTTTTTTTTTTGAAAAATATTCCCATTATTTATTTATTAATCTCAATTTATCGTAATTAATTGGATCGTAACTGTAATCATTTGTTTCTTAAATTTTTGAAGATAACAAAATTAATTATTTACACGATGTTCCCACCTTGTCTAATATTTATAAGGATTTTAGCAATAAACGGTTCAATTCGTCGACATCAATTTGTTTGCCTTATTTTTCAAATTCAAAAGACCTATCCATTGTCCGAAGGATGCATCTTCCATATAGAAGAAAAAAAAAAAGTCAATCACTTGTTTGTCAGCAAGCCTTTATCCATTTCAAGGGTAGTGAGAAAAGTAGAAGGTCGTCGATGGGAGCGCGCGGGCGCAAAGAATCGCAACGAGGAATTGAAACGTCGTAAGGTCGCGTCGACTCGAGGGGGTCAAGTGGCACGCGTCGCGTGCCAAAGGCTCTCACATAATGTACCAGAAAGAAAGATCCTCCCGTGTGCTCAAGGTTCCGTCCGGTTGTCGCATAACTTACATAAACTGTTTCAAGCCGACTCGTCCCGACCCTGAGCTCAGGGTCATCGCTCCATACACAGTCGCGTGGCGTCCGTGAATCTCTTCCTACCCCCGTGTGCTCCGCTTATAACTATGCGCTCTACGGCATATCCGACGATGTAAGCGTCGACGGCAGCGGCCGATATTCCGCGGGCACACGCCCGCTCTCCCCTCCCTTGACGCGGGGCGTTGTATATATATGTAGTATCGTTGACTTTGTACGGACGACGACGGACCGTAACTACCGTTGACTTCCTTCCTTCCTTCCTTCCTTCCTTCCTTCCTTCCTTCCTTCCTTCCTTTCACGAGCACGCGTCCTGCAGCCTGGGAGCAGACTCTGCTCGCGCGCCCGGAGACCTTCGAATATTATATGGGGCTATCGATGGAAGTCAGCCTCAACGGACTTCTTAAGACTGCCGTAAACGATTTCGTTTATTGCACCTTTTTCGCTCGAGTTTACGAAAAATTTTAAACGCGCTATTGCCATCCATTCTTTCACTCTCTCACTATCTCTCGCTCTTTCTCTCCAGCTCTTTCCTTTTTCTTTCCTTTATTATTGCACCAATGGACAGTGCGAAGCTACTTTTGCCATATTTACTGCAAGATTCAAAATTATTTAGGACTGTGAAATCGAGATTATACTTTTTACTTCGATCGAAGAGAAATAAATTGGCGCAGAAAGTATTTTTTTAATATCGAAAGCACCGCACATACTTTTATTTCAACAAGTAAATTCGATTGACATACTAGTTTCTAAACCCTTTACGATTACGCTTTATACGGGATAGATCGTGGAACGATGCAAATTAAATTCTCCTAAAAAGTTGTTGAATGCAACATTCATAAATCGTGGACTCAAAAAAATCAACACGCGAGATAATACGAAAAATAATTCTAAATAATGGGATTAAAAATATTTTTTTTTAATATATTACGAACTTTTTGAAATTTCAGTATGTTTTGTTTATAAACGAATAATACATATTTAATGGATTGTTTTGTATAAATGTTACATTTGTCAGAAAATTTGATTGAATAGTAAGTAAGTTTAAAAAATAATAAAATATGTACAGTATTCATAATTTTTATATTTGAGAAGCTGTTCTCATATGTTAAAAATATTATATTTCTCAAAAATTGGAAAATACACTATTTTATTTTATTGCAATACTAACTGTACTTACTGAATTATCGTTCTTATAATGAACGTAACTGTTTGACGTATTAATAGAATTATATTATCAAAAATTTTTTTTTATCTTTGTACACATTTAATATTTGTCAATAAAATTGCTAATTTATTGGTGATTATCTAATATTTGTGCAAATTATATTTAATCGGAATTTTTACATTTATTTTATCAATAATTTATCACCGAATGGATACACCAACTACATATGAAAATAAAAAATTTGTTTCACCTAGATATGCCATCATTGTTTCATTCGATAGGGTAACTTGCACACGAAATTAAATAATTCTTCGTGAATGGGAAAAAAAAAAATATATATAAAATTGATAAAACCCGATTTTTTCAATTCTTTTAAAAAGAACGCATACATTTTTATAAAGTTTTGAATAATTATTTTATGAAAATGTATAAGTTTATTTTTTTTTTAAAATCTTTTATAGAATGTTTATCATATTTTTTAAAATGTACTTTTATCAAAATATGGATTTCTTTCGACATGAAAATTCTTTATTATGAAGCATGTCTATCAATCATTACTAAAATAATAACATTAATTTACCGTATAATTAATCTAATAATTTGCGTAAAACGTATCAAATTTTCGTATCGTCTTATATTCATCGATAACTGAACTTTTTTTATTTTCCTCAACGAACTCGTTGAGTCGTTCTGTATAACAATAGCTTTAAAGAAAGAAGAAAAAAATGAAAGAAAAAAAAAAGAGGAAGGAATCGAAGGGGGCGAGAGGGGAATGTTTTGGGTGTTCAAAGTATATTGTACCACGTTTACTTCCGCAAGTATTATAGCCCTCGTCACAGTCTAGCAGCGGTATGTCGACGTCCTTGGAGCCACGCGTCATCTTCGTCCTCTTTTCCTATCTCTCTCCTTCTCTCTCTCTCTCTCTCTCTCTCTCTCTCTTGCAGCACCAATATTTAAGATCTCGTAGAGATTTCTGCAAAAGTAAGAAGGAGAGAGAGAGAGAGAGAGAGAGAGAGAAAGAGAGAGAAACAGAGAGAGAGAGACAGGGAGAGACGTCCAAGAGCGCGCACGCGTCTAGGTGTTTTATGGAGGCCATAATGGCTGCCGCAATACCCATTTCCCTCTATGTACACAGTCGTGCGCGCGCCTGTTCTTCGTGTTTTGTCTCCCACGTTGTATCCTGCCAGGCAGCTCATCTCTTCCTCGCTCCCTCTCTCTCTCTCTCTCTCTCTCTCTCTCTCTCTCTCTCTCTCTCTCTCTCTCTCTCTCTTTCTTTCTTTCTTGGACACCGGTGTGCAAAACACATCGAGGAAGAGAGGCGACCTCCTTCTTCACCTTTTGTCTTAGCAGGTCTCGCGAACGAATTCGTATAACTACGCGCTGAGTAGCCCTGTCCGTGTGCTATACTTTTACAAGTCGACGAGAGCTCGAAGGAGCAAGAAGGAAGGAAAGAAGGGCCCGCTCTTTCGTTCCGTCTTATTCGCACCTCTCTTTCTCTCTCGTTCTCTCGTTACCCCCTGAGAAACTTTCATATTTACGGGCGCGCCATTGTGCGCAATTTTACGAGGCTACAATTCTTGTTTGCGATATTACTTATTTTCATTAAAACGACTGCCAGCGGGTGACGGGCGTTCTAGCTCGTAGCTGCTGCTGCTGTTTCTTCTTCTTCTTCGTCTTCGGCATCTCGTATCTTCAAGGACGTTTTATTTCGTCCCGAAAGCGCGTGCCACTCCTCGGAAAGTCTACTACTCTGTTTTACCTATATTTATATATACATATATACGTATACATATTGAACATCCACCTTTCTAACTTTTGCACCTTTTATAGTCTTTCTTGACAGTCTAGTTATCGCTTCGTTAATGTTCTTATACCGTTTGACATCTAAACTACTTTTATTTTTTTATTTTATTTTTGTTTTTAACGACACTGGCCGCTTAAATGTTTCTAAAACTTTGAAATGTTTAAACTTATTTCAGATTTAAGTAAACGAAATATGTACGATAAGTATGTTTGCAAAATGAATATAAATTTTTAAGTAAAAATATATAGTAGTTTGTACAATAGTTAATTAAGTTGAAATATTTATCAAAAATATGATAAATGCTTGTAAAATTAGTTTTTTAAAACATCTGCATTAAAATATATTACAAAAATTTCAATACATTTTAAAATAATTATGTCACTATTTAAAATGATCTTTTGTATTTTTTATTTTCTGGAAATATTTAAATAAAAAATATATACTGTTTGTTAAAAAAAAAAAAAAAAAAAAAAAAAAAAATAATGTCTCGCATTCATTAAATAAATTAAAATAAACACATCGACAACAATTATTGTAAAAAAACAAAGGATTTGTAATAATAAAAAATTCGCATAAATTCACATACTTTAAATTCATAAGCTCACACGTATACTATACACGAGAACGACAACTCGTTTTAAACAATGTTTAAATGGGTGCATTATTACCGGGATCAACATTATAATCGCGTAGCAAAGGTACCAAGCGCGCACGAGAATCGCACGGGAAGTGAAAGACAGTGGGTGGGATAGCTTTTGAATAAGGGAAAAAGAAAGTTTGAGAGAACTCGCAGGGTGTTCGTCGTTAGCCACCAGCGGAGAGGTCCCGATAATATATGTCTTTAGCCCTTGAAAACGTTTTTAATTATTTAGTCAAAACAAATTTAGATCTTTGCATTGTCATTCACTGATTTATCAAGTTTTCGTGCTCTCGCAAAATGGTTACAAAAAAAAAAAAAAAAAAAAAAAAAAACAAAAAAAAAAAAATATTTTAGACAAAAATATTTTGTTTATTAATATTACGTTGTCGATTATCTCATATTTTTTTGCAATTATTACAAGTGTAAAATTCAAATAATTTATTAAAAAAAAAAAAATTTCTTAAAGTATTAAAATCGACAAAATAAAATTTAGAAGCTACGGATGATTGTATCTTTTTAAGAAATAATATATTTTCAACATACTTTATCATATACATATAATACAAAATTAATGCGTTAAACTTTCTTCATATATTTACAATATCGATATTTATATTTATTAACATTTATAAAATTACAAAAGCATATTACGGATATTTTTACTTAAACTTAGATGATAGTAATAAAACTATATTTTAATTTAGACGAAACTTTTTAATATTAAGTAATGATTTAATTTATAAACATTTTTCATTATATTTTTCTGATTTTAATGATTGAACATTTTTTTTTTTTTTTTTTTATTTTATAAGGTTTATTTAGCTGCTAAATAATATATACGTTTTTATTGTCTATAATTATACAATAAGAGTAAAGTTTTTAAAAAATTTTGAGATCCAGTTGAGTATATAAATATTAGGTTCGACAATGTAATGTTTGCATCAATAGCTGCATTTTAGAATTTACTATTTTGCATATTATATTTTCTATTATATAACATGGTCGAAATCTTCATTATTTAATTTACCGTATAAATTTCCATTATTTTACAACGATTTATTATCATTTTGAAAACTAGTCAGTTGTATTATATAATAAACTTTAAGCTACTTTTCTCTTAATAATAAATTAAAATTACTTTTAAATCAATCGCTTAAATGAAAGAATAATAAACGATAATATTAAATTATAGTTTTAAAAATCCGACGTTGCGTTGAATATTTCGCGCGATTAAACAAAAATAAAATTGACAGCATTTAAGCCGAAGATTTCTGAGACAATTTAATACACGAAGTGAGTGACACGAAGCAGATCACAAAAAATTCGACTATAAAATCGTCCAAAAAGTACATAATAAACCTTTTCGCACAGCTTTAAGGTCATCATATGCTGTATTACATTCATTATTTTGTGATATTCATTTTTAAAGAATTTGAAAATATTTAATGATCTGAGCTCTAAGATGCTCCTACTTAATGCAAAAGTCATCATAAACGAGTATTGTAAGATTAATTTAAATTATTTTTCTGTAATTGTTTGTTTATTTTTTTATTTGACATAATACAGTTATGCGATAATACTTAAGCAAATAACTCGTCAGATAAAAAAATTCGTGTCTAAGTAAGAGTATTTAAAACTATATGAAAATAATTTTGCAATATATTTGCAGTTTATTAAAGAATATTTTTAATTGAAGAAAACTTAGGGTGTATCATACATAAAAACAGGAAAAAAAATTGTTGCATTCTGTTCTATACTAATGGCATCGTGTATTGCATAAGATTAAAAAATCTATTAAATAAACTTTAAAAATTTGATTAATTTTTATTTATGTTTCTAATATATATATATAAAATATCTGTTATTGAGTGTAAAAAAGATTTTTTCTTTACTTTTTAATAAACATTGTTGACTCACATAAATTGCCTTTTGAAAAACACATAACTTTATAATATTTATTTTAAATTTCCATTTCTAAGTATTTCATGAGTTTGTTAGAAAAATAATTTCATCGATAACACACAATTGTATGATATAAAAAATGTCCAAATGGAAAAACTTTAAAAAAGTTTATAAATGAATAATAGAAACGTTTCGATAAGTATACATATAAATTTATCATTGATTTAACGAATTCTCAAGTATGTACTTTAAACACAACAAAGCAGTTACAGGAATCGCTAAATCATAATTCGTTTATTTCCATATGACTCATACGTCATCCACACCCATACACGCACAAATACAGATTCATACGTAATATACTTTATGCGTACAAAATATAAAGAAGGAGTACACACATAAGCACAGCCGCAAAAGTCAATCAATCGGAGGAGTGCGATAAATATTTTGATTAGCGATCGGTACAACGATATTAAACGCTTATGCGAAGCCGTCGACGAACAGTTATACTTATTCACGTACGTATATACCCACACGAAATAATCAACACTCGAACAAGATACATAAAGCGCGAGGGGAGTTTTGATTTTGACTTCCGTGCGTCGGTGGTGCAGGTAATGCTTTGAATTTAAATCGATAGATTCGCGGGGCTGCAAGTATATATGTTTATATACTTGAAAGCGCTTAGTCAACGATCAGATAATGGACTCCCTTTCTATATTTATTATATTACACGTATCAAGCGCGCGATTGAAATTTACCGGCACGGCCGAAGTTTACATTCTTTTCCATTTTTACTTTTTCTTCTTCTTTGTTTTTTTTTTTTCTTTTTCTTTTTTTTTTTTTTTTTTTTTTTTTTTTTAATTACAACGACTCTTATCTTATCTCTAGCGGTTTGCTTTGTGTGTATATAAGTATTAGCGCGCGATATAATTCAGCGATCTTGCGGTTTACGAGGTCATTTAGAAAGCTTTTTACGAAATTTACTTTTTACCTTTGTTCCGCTTTTATTTTTACGATTTAATGTATTATTGTTTAATAGAAAAATTAAATTTTAATTATAAATTATGTCTTATACTATAGACATTAATCAATTTGAAATCGTTCTAATTCTCCTACTACATAATCTTAAAATTGCTGAAATAATCAAAAATATTTTGATAAAATATATCCAGCGATATAGATTAAAATACACATAAATTTATCTTTACATCAAGACACAGCCTCCGTTAAAACTCGGGACAAATTTTTCTCACCATCACGCCCCAATACGCTCCAATATATATATTCTTATTCAAATACGGAGCACTGAAATTTACAGCTGGATCGACTGCCAACCGCGAACGTATTCCCTGATGACTTTTGTTGGTTAGCCTAGACGACGTACGAGTAAACGCTAAAGAACAGAAGGTAGATACAGCGCAGACAAGGTGTCTCCGATGATACGGGAAGCAGCGATGGATGTATGTGTATATATGTATGTGAGAGAGAAAGAGAGAAAGAGAGAGAGAGAGAGAGAGAGAGAGAGAGAGAGAGAAGGCGCAAAAGCGCGCTCGAAGATCAAAGCCGTGCCGCTATCTCGCGCGTCAGCTCAGCGGCGGTCTTTTGATGCGAGACCTGAACGCGTCGAATATGTGTCTATACATATATGCGCGGGCGTTTGCTTGATATATATATATATATATATATATATATATATATGCGCCATCGGCTCGTTTTCCATCGCAAGATACACACCTATGTATAGTATAACGTCCGCCATAGCTGTTGTTCATCTATAGATATAGATATATACGTATATTGAATGTTAACGCGAGGTTATTTAACCTGCGACCTTCGCACGAAAATGCATTGTAAATATTTGGAATAATTGTGAAATATCGTATTTCTCGATGGTGATGAAGAAACGCGACCGATAAACTATTAATCTCGTTATATGCACTCGACGAAGGACCTTTTTTACGTTACATGCATTGTGCGTGCATGTGTGTGCGTGCCCGCGCGTGTGGGTATATATATATATCTCTTATGCTGTTTCGAAAACAAAATAATTCAATGCGGATATATATATCGTTTTAAGATATTAATTAATTTTATTTATAAAATGATAATTTTTACCTTTATCATGGCTTTTATTTTTTTTTTTTTATTATTTTATTTTTCTAATGCCTTCTTATTTATATTAAATCGTATAGAAATATATTTTAATGGTCGATAAGGCAATTAAAATAGCTGCAATGATAATAGCGTACAGATATTTGAATGAGTGATAAATATTATTAAAAAATAAATAATTTTTAAAAACTAATTATTTTTTATAAATATAAAGTTGTAAAGCGTGAAAAAATTAAAAAAAATGTAATTTAAATATATATTTATTTTAAAATATTGTTAATAAGCGATATTTTGATCGTATAATTAATCAGTTTTTAAGTCCGATTTAATTATAAATAATACATTATTTATAAAAACACTCGTTAATGGTTGAATTTTATAAAAGTTACAAATAAATATACGTATTAAATTATTGTAGGCGTAAAAGAAATGTTATCTTATTTTTAAATATTACTTTTCTATTACAAATAGGTGACTTAATTTTTTTATCCAGGTAAGGTTCGTTTGTTCATGATTCAAAGATAGTTTTAATTTTTTTAAATAAAAAGTTTACCGAATTCCAAATAAATTATTACTCATAAAATTTTTACATTTTATTCAATGATAAAAATGTTTTTCAATATTTTGATGGTTAAATAAAAAGTTTATATTCATTTGTATAAATTTTTCGATGCATTTTTGCAACTAATACTTTGCAATATTTTAAAATAAACATAAAACTTGTTACTACAAAGTAAGTCAAATATAAAAAAGAGATTTTGAATTTACATGAAACGTTGCAATTTTATGTTGCAAATGAAAGTGAAATAAACATTTTTTTTTTTTTTTATCAACAATATTATCTCATAAAATATATGTTTATTGCTTGTAAAATGTTTTTTTATTTTTATAAAGAAATTGCAAGCTTTACAATTTTCATAGAAACTTACACTTTCGTCACGATGTAATGTAAAAAAAAAAAAAAAAACTGCATGATTTACAATATACGTGGTGACTTTTAAATATTATTTTAAAGGTAAAACTTTCTGAAAGTTAATACAGGGTTGAAGTCATAAATTATGCATAGATTTATATTACAAAACACAGTTATGATTCACATTCTAGTCGTTTGAAAGAAAAGAAGAAAAAAAAAAAAAATAAATAAATAAATAAAAAAGTTCAGAGAAAAAACGTGACGAGTCAGTCGATAATTGGAGACAACACTTGTATTATATATATAAAAAATTTTTAGACGCCCGAACGAGCGTGAAAGTTTTTAAGAAGGACAACATCGTTCTACGCTTACTCGGTTGGTATATGTAATACGTATACGAGCGAGTCGTGCGAGTACATAAAAAAAAAAAAAAAAAAAAAAAAAAAGGCAAGCGAGAGAAAAGAAATAGCGCACTTAAAGCACATATAGTAGCAGTCGCTGCCTCGCTGTGGTCTAAAAAAGTTCGTGTAATTTATTGTCACGGGCCACTCTCGAGCGTCGCCTAAAACGAACACACAACGAGCCCCGAGATATTTGTCTTCTCCTTCGTGGATTGAAAAGCGTTCAAAATAAAAAAAGAAGAAGAAAAAAAAAAAAAAGGAGCGAACGGCAAAAAAAAGGACATCGGACACGCTCCGGTCCTTGCGAACGAGCCGAAAGAGATATTCCAAAATTTCTTCGGTCCTTTATCCCCCCCCCCCCTCCCCTTTCTTCTCTCGGTGTGTCTCTCATTCGTGGCTCTCTTATCCGTGCAGAGTAAAAGTGGCATGTGCGACAGCAACGAAGGAGCGAGGACCGCCGGCGCGAGGCATCTGTTTCCTCGATGAGATTAAGCAGATGACAAGCGCGCGTTTTCGTCTTATTATTACGTACGCGATCTCCGTGTGTAGTCCTATGAAAGACTCTCGTAAATATACATACACATACGAATAGAGTCGCACTCGATCGTGTCTTGATCTGTGATCGATAAGAGAGAAAGAGAGAGAGAGAGAGAGAGAGAGAGAGAGAGAGGCTCGATTATGACTCTCGATAGTCCAAACAAATATTTGGTGTGCCTCGATTGGTGAGACTCTCGCGCTTAACGCTAAGGGTAAAGTGCTTGTATAGTTGGAAAATTTATGAAACTCAATTTATTATTTTATTTACTTTATTTATTTTTTTTTTTTTTCGCTGAGATCGAATTTAATAATAAGCTGTTACGTTTCAGCGATGTAATTGAGCTTTATCGAGTATAGTTGAAAGATTTTTTTAGAGTTTATTGCTCTTCCTGTTTAGATTTTTTTTTCTTCATTTGGCTTGCAAAAAAAAAAAAAAAATAAATAAATAAATAAAATATTAAAATTTTTTTTTATTTAATTTTATTTATCTGCAATATTTTTTGCCATTGATTATCAAATGTTGAAACTTTGTTAAAGCTAATAACGATTTACGTATACATTCTTACGTAATTGTACAGTTTGTTAAAAAAAAAATTCATTAGTCCATTTTAATTTCATTTTTAATTATGTAAATTGAAAAGCTATAGAAAATCGTTCATTATCGACTAAATACTCAAGTTTACTATACTCGTAATCAGGTAAATCACAATTTTAAAAATAATTTAATAAACAAATTCCATTTAATCAAATCCGTAGTATCACTAATAAATACTACTATATCTAGCAAGAATTTTAATAATCTACTTGGAAAAGAGACATCGTATTAATTTTTATATTAATTTATTTCTAACGTATATATAAAGATTATCGTAAAAGGTCTTTAAAATCTTTTTCGTCCGTCGCACCTTCTCGCATACGTGTGAAAATCCATGGAGTCCAGAACGCTTATCGTTAAAAAAAAAAATCGTTCGTGCTCTGGTTAGTAACAAGAGCGAGCTGGAAAATTTTTACGAAAGCAAAAGGGGATGCAAAAATCAGCCATCGGCCAACGTAAATATTTACACGGGTATGCAAAGGACGACGAGGAATACTTTTCGTATATCGGAGACTTTCCGGGGCCATTGGTTCTCGAATATACTATATAGTTTTTCCCTTAAGGCTTCCGTGTTCGTACTCCGCGCTCGTCTACTTACGTATAATTCGAGAGACGCAAGCTTTTAAAGCTTAATAGCACCACAATAAACCGAGCCAACCTGATCAGGTTGACCCAATTTTTCTTTTGGTATACCGAGAACCGTCCAAGGTATTCGTACGTATACGTCCGTATAGTAAAATGTATATTTTTCATATTTTACAAAGATAATGAAAAGTATGCCAGTGGATCGAGTCGTTACTTGGGTCATCTCCGTTTACTGTTACAAAATTTAGTGCGCGATTTATTGCGCAGCTCGCAATTCGGAAGCACATCGGTCTCGTCCTTCGTACCTCTCCATATATACATATATACAGTACAGATCTATATTTCTTTGGCCGCGTGCGTATATACTTTTCAAATTCGAATATATACGAACCGTGAAAAGGGTTTCATTCATGCGTGCGAATACATCGGTATAACCCCTCGACGACCTCGTTGCGTGACCCTTTGACTTTTATATTGGTTATTTTAGTTATTTACGCATATTCTATACCTGGGGCTATGGCTTCGCGTAAGTCTTCGTGTATACACTACATTTCTGTAACACTTTCACTTTGCAAATATATAAATTGGCAAACTCTCACGAGACCTTGAAATTGTCGGGTCGCAAATATTTTTTTATTTTTTAATTGTTTAATGGACAAGTTGTATATCAAGTTTTCGATTTAACATTTGAATTTTATCAGTTTTTTATTTTAAAGTAAAGCTATATATTTCATTCAATATATTTAATCTATAATGGCAAGTTTAAGTTTATCGATTCTAATAGTTTACAATAATAAATAAGTATTTTAGTCAAATTTTAAAGATTATTTTTATATAATATTATAAATATTATATAAATATAGTAGAATTAGTCCTTTTTAAAATTCAATATGCATTTATTAACTGTATTATAATTAATATAGTTATAAATAACTTTTATACTTTTTTATAATGTTCGTAAAAAAGGACAAAAATAGATTTTGTTGTAAAAATTGTGAATGTTGCAAAAAAAAAATTTTTAATTTAGTTTTATGTCTTTATAAATTAACAATGCAAGTTTTGTCAAAATTTTTTAACACAGCTTTAAAGAATTCTATAAGATTATTATTATAATTATTTAAATTTTTTATTAATGAAATTTTTATTTATACGTTGTAGTCGTAAATGCCCTGACGTTTTAATATAAAAAATTACGGGCAACATAAAATTTATTGGTACGCGCTTGGAATTAAAGCAAACCGATGACGTTTAAGTAGGTTATCCATAAGATGAAAAAAAAAAAAAAAAAAAAAAGGAAAAAGTATTACAGTTATAATATTGTGTAACTATGTGCTAATATCCGAACAGAAGCAGGGAAAAAGGCTTATATATATATTCGAAGGCCGTGGTACACAATGGATAATATTCGTAAGGCCGTATTTCCTTAAAATCTATAAAATTTTTAGTCGAACGGGAGCAGGTATAACGGAGCATTTGTCCATATAGCGGTAGAGTTGCCGATCTGTTGGAAAGGGTCATACGCACATAAATACTAGCGTAACTTTCGGTCACTTCCTTGCGCACAACTCGCACGCGCAAGGAAAATGAATACAAGAGCGCAAAAGGAGTACGGTACATGTAACCCTCTTAGCTCTTCTTTCGAGTCTCTTTCCAGTCCCGTATATTATCATTGTTAGGTGCGCGCGCGCCTGGAACGAGGAAAGAAAGAGGATAAGAGAGACAGAGAGAGAGAGGGAGTAGAAAGAGGCAATATTTTGGAAAATGGTAGTCATAACGCGGCCCGTAAGGTTTAAGAAGATTTTTACACAAGCCCATCCCCACTTCGTGTCTCCCACTCTCTCCTTCTCTCTCTCTCTCTAATCCCCAAAAACAATGCTTTATGATTTTATGTTTATTGTTTTTACGACCCGTGCAGTAGCGGCACGGCCGTCTCTCTCCTCGTCCTCTAAGCACACGTATATACATATAGATGCGCGTTACCTCTCTATATATATATATATACCTTGAGGCGCATGTCACCTACATACACTAGATACCGAGGCAGTCTTCGGACATTGGTAGCAGCAGCAGCAGCAGCAAGCAACACCAGCGGCAATTTACGCGCCTACTTCTTTTCTATAATATTTATGTGTACGCGCGGTCCTTTCGACGTTGTTAACATTTTCACAAGGAGGCATCGTGACCTCCTTTTTCACGCTTTTGGCCTTAATTTTGTAAATTAAGATTGCACGCATTTTTTTTTCCCCGTTCTATTGTATTAATTTTTGCTTTCGACTACGTTTACCTTTCTTTTATATTTAATATTTGCGCATTAGCTCAGTATAATTGCAAATAGTAGTTGGGCATAATTTAACGCCTTTTTTTTATTGGCTACACCATTTTTATTAAACAAATGCAATAAATACTGACCTGACACCAATTAAAAATATGTATTTGAATTATCTTAATGTAATATATTATAAATTATGTTTTTGCATATAAAAAATTAAATATCTAATTTACCAAAATTATTAAAAAGAAATGTAGTGTGAGTAAGTTAAAAAGTAAAATTTTTAGTAAGATTTAAAATAAATAAAAAGTCAGGTTCATTTTTTATTGACAAAAAAATAACTTTGTACTTTTTCTTAGTTTATTTTTTTAATGTATAAAAAAAATTATAAAAAAAATATCTCCCTTTCATAAATAACGTAGTAAAATTTTTATTATTATTATTATTTTTTTTTTTTTTTTTTTTTTTTTTAAAGTCACTCCACTAAAAGTATTGACTTTTCTTACAATAACTCTAAAACCTTATCGTCGTGTTACCCCGTCGCTATAAACACTTAAAAAGCCCGTTGCCCGTTGCCCTTTGACTTTTTACCTGCTTGTGTTTTATACTAATGAAGAAGTCGAAGGGAAAAAAAAGGGTCCGCTCTTTCGCCTTTTTTTTTTCCTCTTTCCTCGGCCACCGTTTTATGGTAAAAAGTGAAAACGGTTTTTTTTTCTTCCCGACAGTCCGTCGTGCCAATAAATAAATAAAAATACGCTCGATGACTCCGTAGCGGTGAAAAAAAAAGGCACGAAGCGCAAGGATTGGCTCGTGCCGTACGACGAATGAAGGAAATAGGGACTCAGCTCGTTCTTCTCTCCACGTACCGACTAATTCATCGCACGCGTTTCATTTCCCTCCTTAATAGTGGCATAAAAATATAAAAAAAATAAAACAAAAACGGAGAAAGGAGCGAGAAGTAAAAATGTATAAAAAAAAAAAAGGGAAAGGTACACGCGCTTTACGAGAAAGACTCTCGAGTGTGCGCGCGCGCGTGCCTCTACGGAAAAGCTTCGAGAGAACCGTGTCGGACGAATGAAAATTTTGCGTTCGTACGGATAAATAAGACGAGGACGATACGGGCGCACGTCCTGAAACAATAGTTAATATTTTAGGTACAAATATGTATGCTAGATCTTAACGAGACGCTTTGACGCGTATAATGTTGAAGAAAGAGGCTTTGTCGAAGGGCCGCGCGATAAGAGCGGGAATCCCCCGTTTTTCTCGTTGCGCGTATAATCTTTCGCATGTACATATATATATATATATATGTGTATGTATATGTATACAGAAGGACGATATTTTCGCACGAGCCTTTTAGCCCTTCGAGCGCTTAGTGAGCCGATTAGCCGACAAATCTTAATATCCTTTTCTCGCTCGATTATTTTTCTCGGCAAATTTTCGCTTTACTTTGTTGAATGGAGCGAGAGACGCGCGACGGGGGAAAAAAGGGGCGGAAGAAGAGTAGTCGTTTGAGGAAATTCGGAGCACGTGTTTAAAAATAGAAGGAGATAGAGATAGAGAGAGAGAGAGAGAGAGAGAGAGAGAGAAAGAGAAAGAAAACACATTTATCGGATTGTCTGTAAAGTCGGATTTTCAATTTTCAATTATTATGGATTATATTGACGAGTCGAGTGTTGAGCTTATTACTGGTACCGGTGGAATTTTAACCAGAAAGTCAGTTTATTTCGGATTTACAAAATTTAAAACGAAAGCGAGCGACGCGGACTTTTTAAATATGTTTGGATAAGTTATTATAACTTTAAGGGCGATTTTAATAAATTTTTAATTGTTTATAAATTGTAGCCTCACACATAATTGTGATGATTGATAAGTGTACATAATTGTAAGTATAATAAACTTTTAATAAATTATAAAAGAAATAAATGTTAAAAATTTTTTGAAAACAATATGTATTCTTCATAGAAATATAAATTAAACATTTATAATACTTAATGTATGGATAATATTGTGATTTCATGTTAAATATATAGCTATAATTAAAAAAAAAAAACAAATTACTTTAACTTATATTGATACAATGCAAAAATATTAATCATTCAAGTCCACTGTTTCTTGATTTTTTGTCCGAACGTTTGATGTAAAAAAAAATAGAGTTCTTTTTTTGCATTCTTTTCTATTTTTATTCACCGTTTGACAAAAAAAATATTAATCAAAATATATTATTATTGTTGAAAAATATTGTTTTAACATTTTTGGAAAAAAACATCATGATAATAAATTAGTTCTCGTAAAGCCTTACCTAATATACACATACAACTTAAATGTAATAATTTATTCGAAAACATTATTAATCCAAGACTTAAAGCACAGCAAAGTGTCTCGACGCACTCAAGGTTCGTCATCCTTAAAAAGTGTTAAAACTCCTTCGTGAAAACGCGCGTGGGATATTTCATTTTTGAATCTCGCGTCATCCGCATTCCCGAGTACGTCGCGAGAAAAAGGGGCTTCGCTTTTGGTATTTTAGGCGCCAGAAGTCATTTAATGGGTCACGGTACGCATCGCGCGTACTTATATATATATATGTGTGTGTGTGTGTGTGTGTGTGTGTGTATATATACGGCTGCTCGCGCGAGAGTTTTACGCCTCGACGAAAGAGCCGTGAAACGAGTCGTTTCCGAGATAAGGACGCAGACCGAGGGCAAGCGCGCAAGAACGCTGATTAGTTCTGAAATGTTATTTAACGAATGTACACTTCGGCAGTCCTGTCACCAGTTCGCCTGGGTATTCTCTTCTCGGGTACATTGGGAATGTTTTAAGTGCTCTTCACGCTCGTTTTCTCTCGATACGCTTGCGTGTGTGTGCTTCTCGAATGCATCGATACGATCCAGTCGCGCGGTTTACTTTTACGTTTTCTCTTTTCAAAGTATAATTTTTCATGATTTTTTTCTCTTGTTTTATAATAGTTGTATGGATTGTTATACATGGAAATTTGTAGCCGAATCGGTTTGATACGCAATAATATTTATATTTAAGATGGCTTTTTTTCAATAATTGCTATAGTTCCTTATGTATCTTAACACCGTTAATTTTCATTAAAAAAAAAAAAAAAAAAAAAAATCATTTAAAAAGAGTTTGAGAGGACAAACTCATCGAATTTTAGGAAATAATAGGAAAGAAGATAACGAGAACTCGAGCACGGGCACGGGACGAAGGAAGCCAGGAGCGAGGAGGCAGCACAAAGAGAACGAGGGGAGGGGCGAAGCGCGCGGAAATAACGTCGCGGGAGTAGCGCCGTAGCCGTATGGGTGAGGCTTTGCCTCGCTCCTAACTCTACTCTCTTCCCCTCACGCTATCTCTCTCTCTCTCTCTATCTATTTATCTCTATCTCTCTCGCTAGAGAAGAGAGAGAGAGAGAGACGCTCTAGGCTGCTTTTGCCGTCGTTCACTCCCATTCCACCCGGCGATGAAGCTCGAAAGCGAGTTAGCCCGGCCACCCTTGTACGCTGATAAGCCCGGCCTCCCACGCCCGGGGCCGGCGTTCTCTCCTCGCGCGAGTCCTTCTCCTAGTCCTTCTCCTCGACTCGCTTTTCCTCGCGTCTAGCTGCGTTATATAAACCTTTCTCTCTCGTTCTCGTTGTATGCTAAACATTTTCCCTCGGCGCGTTACACGCTCCTCTCTCGGGCTTTTCCTCCGTATATCCACAGACCCCTCGCGCTTATGATCCACAAGCTCGTCGTCGCTTTGAGCTAGCGCGACGAAAATTTATAAACCTAAGGGTTTTTGTTATGGATGCGTCTTTCTTCCCTCTTTCATGGCGATAGAATTTTCTTTTTCATTTTTTATCCACGAGGCGCGTATTGCATCGAGAGAGAGAGAGAGAGAGACAAAGCCAACGCGGTTACGTTCTTGGCTTGTGCGCGCGTTTTCAAAGTTATTTTAGATAAGAGTCGATGGCTTTTGTACACTGTAAAGACGCGAATAAAATTTTATTACGGTAAAATTTAAATTTTAATGCGCGAGTCGCTCAATATTACGATGAATTTTTATTCGAACAGTTAACGAGATGATGGCAACTTTATAAGTGTTAAACGTGACTTTTTATATGATATATATTTAATTTTTTTCATTGCATTTTGTATAAAATTAAAGAACCTTTTTACGAACGGTAAAAAGCTTAAATCTATAAGTATAATTAAGATTTCTAATCATAATGTGATAATTCAAAAAAAGAAACAATACTATATAGTACGGTATTAAAAAATAATTATAAGAAATTTATGAAAATTCAAATAAATTATTGCTTCCAAAGAATTTTACAAAATATTAAATTTATTTAATTAATATTCTTCATTGTTTATTTTATTTAAATTAATATTTTCTGTCGTGACTAATTACACGTTTTCAATCTCAACGATCATTACTAATAATCTGATTATATTATATAAATCCAAATATTAATTAATTTTATTTGAGCATATGAAATTAGATATTATCGCATTATTGTCTGATATCAAATAATTGTATTTATGAAATATATGGAGCATTAAAATACGTTTAAATTCTATTTTTTTTTTTTTTTTTTTTTTTTTATAATTTTATAGTGTAAAGATTTATTCGAATCGATGAATAAAAACTTTTCATCGTTTGAAAATCTCTTTTCCTTGTGAATTTCATATAGAGATTGTGGAGCTTTTGAACAAAATTAAATATTCGCATATAAATAGTTTTACTAACGCAAAGTTTAATACGATAATAATTTTAAATCCGTATTACATAATCAATACGCACTTTGATTACATAAAGATTGTTTATAGTAATTTTTGCGTTGTTATAATTTTAATCATTGAAATAATTAAGTAATAAACATAATCTTATTTTTTTATATACGAAAGCATTAACTAAACTTACTTTAGTACTTCAGTCCTACATGATATTATTTACATAATTGAATGTTTAAAAAGCGCAATCAATTCGAAAAGAAATCTAAAGTATTTTTTTTTTTTTTTTTTTTTTGTTTTAAATTTCTTTATTACCGTTCTAAAAAGCGAACAACGCACACGTGCGTTAATTTAGTACCGCGGCAAATATATCTATATCAACGTTAATGCACGCGCGCAAAAGTGTACAATGTATACGAATATTTGTCTTCTGGTGACTAGCTGTCTGTCGGAATCATAAATTGATAAGCTCGAATTGGTAAGCTCACTCTACGTTATAAACGATAATATCGCGATAATGCCAAATATTCGATACACCGGTACTTTATTTATATATGTGTGTGTGTATATTTTTTTTTTTTTCCTTTCGCTCCATTACAAAGCTACTTGAGGTATCTCAAATAACTCTTTACGTTTAGATATCGAACTTTTAATTAAACATATAATTTATTTAATGAGTAATAGATTCTTTACTTTTTTTTAAATAAATTCATTTTTATTTTAAGATTTTATCGCTCAAATATTTTTACGTATATCTAAATAGTTTAAAATACAGTGATTATTTTATTTATTACTTGAAGTGTAATAGTTTTTTTCTTTTTTATTATAAAACATTATTCTTTATAATATTTCATATTGTATAAATATAACTAAATTGACTAACTTAAAATTAACCAAACAGTCTTTATTGTACATATAGTAAGTAAACTAAAAATTATCATTCAGTCGTTAAAATTTAAAGCATTTTTTCTAAAAAATTTTCATATTGATTTATCCGATACTCGTATACATATTTGTATGTATTCATCGAATGTAAAATTTCGTTAAAAAGTTATCGTTGGTGAATCAAAGATTTCTTTGGAAGTTGTATTTATATCGCAGGAAGCAACGTATATACGTATCCATAAATATTCCCCGCCCAATGATAATTGCTTTGGATAAGCAGATGTCGAAGACGAGCAGATTATAGAGTTACCAGCAGCGCGCGGCGCTTTTGATATTATCATCATTTTCTACGATCATCGAGACACACCGTAAATCATCACTTCACAGTTTGTGCCTTCTGTTCGGTATATTTTAATAGATATTTTAACGTTTACATTTATCGATCTACTTTTTTTTTTTACGTTTGTACGATAGACAATAATATACCAATTATTATAGAATTGTGTATCATAAGCATATTTGTGCAACTAAAAATATTTGGGGCTCTCAGAAATAACATTGTTTGTCGATAATAAACAATTTAATAATAATAATAATAATAATAATAATAATAATAATTAAACCAATTGAAATATTTCGGTTTATAAATAGCTATCGTTAATAAATTTTTATTTTATTAAATCTTTACTTTCAACGCATTTGATGACCGATATGTTACTCGATAACGATAAAAGTTATAAAAATCAAACTTACATACTATTTCTTCGTACCGTAATATAATGGAAATAATCCTGCCCGATTAATTATCACAAAATATATTATCGCAAGAGTAACAAAGGTAGCAATGAGAAGCTTTTATTACGAGCGAGGGTGTCCTCCACGCCCCCCCCCCTCCTCATTTAAACGTGAACGCCGATACAACCCGATGGTAATTTGCAATATTCCAAACTTCCTTCAAAGTCTTATGTAGCGAGATTTTCCAAGTGAAATCTAATTTCAAGGCAATAAGCACGAGAAAATCAAGAGCTAATGCCAGCGCGCTCGCGTTGGATCTCGGCTAATGAGAAATAGTTCCAGCCAGCGAACGAGGAAGCATCGTTGATGGGAGTCGCAATAGTCGCTCCTTTGACAACGTACATAATATAAGCGCAGTCTATGCATAAAAGAGAGGTGAGTAGAGGGGAAAGGGAATAAGAACAAGAGTAAGCAAAAGAGAGAAGAAGACAGATGACAGAGCACAGCAGGCAGCCATGACGATCATAGGTCGCGTCGCGTGGCGCTCGATGTAGAAGCGACCGAGAGAGAAAGAGAGAAAAAGATAAAGAGAGAGAGAGAGAGAGAGTGAGAGAGACACGAAGGGAGCGGCAGTCGGATCCCCAAAGAAGCAGGAGTCAGCAGCGGCGGCGGCGGCGGCAACGGCAGCAGCAGAGCGGGAGCTAGGCGATGCCCCGCCCCCGTGAGCTGCCGACGCACCAACCGCTCGCAGAGGGAGGAGGGGCCCCGAGTATACCAAGCAGCGACACGGCAGCGGCAGCAACGGCAGCACCGGCAGCTCTCTCCGGGCTTCTTTGGTTCTCTCTCCCTTTCTCGCTCTCTCTCTCTCTCTCTCTCTCTCTCTTTCTCTCACACACTCACACACTCACTCACTCACTCTTCGACTCCTCTTCTTCCTCGTCCGCTCCTTTACGGACGACACTCAGTATCTTCTGGGAGCTCGAGCTGGGAGTTTCGTTCGAGCTTCCGACGAAAAATTTCCTCGAAAAACTATTCGTAGAGATATTTACATATATATATATATATATATATATATATAGATAAATTATTAACGTATTTCTTTTTAATGATCATTGCAGTTTTTCGTCACAAAGTTCAAGTGTCTTAGATCGATTATCAGTGTGTGTTGTACAGTGACATGCGTGCCGTCGAGTAGTGCAAAGCTCGTTAATACAAGAGAAGACTTTCAAACACCACCTCGTACCCGGTGTATCTCTTCAACGGCATACTTACTCGACGAGTTTATTTTATCAATCGTCATGGAACCACTGACTCCTCCGCACACACCACCCCACAACACCCTCATGGAACAGCGCAGTCTCCGCTGGCCGGCCCAGCAACAGCAGCAACACGCGGCATTCCTGGACCACTGGATCCGGGGCGCCGCGTTGCTCGCCGTGCGCGGCTGCTGTCCACCGGGAAGCGCTCCCGGCCACGTTCAGGCCCAAAACATGGCCGTGCCCATGGGCATGAATCTGGGACCTTTGGCCACTGTCCAGCCTCAGCCGCCCGCGTCTTTTCTCTCGCGCCGATTGCCCGGCCAGCGACCCAAGAAACAGTTCATCTGCAAGTTCTGCAATCGTCACTTCAGCAAGAGTTACAATTTGTTGATTCACGAGAGGACCCACACCGACGAGCGGCCCTACTCGTGCGACATTTGCGGAAAAGCATTCCGCAGGCAGGATCATCTTAGAGATCATCGGTATCTTACAGTTTTTTTTTATCGTTTCTTTTCCCTCTTTCGAGCGCTCTTTAACTTTATCAATCAGCTTATAAAAATAACAAATTTAGATCTTATCGGCATATCGAATCATATAAAACAATATTAATATTTGTTATTACAAATATCTTAACAACATTTTCGATTTTTCGCGATATAAAACAATCGATGAAAAATCCCCGTATACGACTTCGAAAATTTTCATTACTAACGAAAACATTTCTTTATTTTTCTCATTTGTCAATCAGATTCATCCACAGCAAAGAAAAGCCGTTCAAATGCAGCGAATGCGGCAAAGGTTTCTGTCAAAGCCGAACTCTCGCCGTTCACAAAATCCTGCATATGGAGGAGTCGCCGCACAAGTGTCCGGTATGCGCTCGCAGCTTCAATCAGCGCAGCAATCTCAAAACTCACATGCTCACTCACACCGATCTCGTGCCGCAAGATCTCCGAGTCGTCGATCATCACGGCTCTACCCAGGATAAATTGACGGCTACGCAGCTGAGCAAGATCAGACTGTCCCAGCAGCAACAGCAGCAGCAGCAACAGGCGAACGTTCGAAAGCCAAAACTCGGCTTCACCATCGACGAGATAATGCGCCGTTAAACTTAATCAAGCACTACTTTTGTATATTAATCAAAGACAAAAAAAAAAACTCACGCCTGCGCGCTTTCTTCTATTTATATAATTAACATCTTGTATTATGGATATTTAACAAGCCGCGTTGTCTCAATGTAAATATGTACGTATATCGAAAAAGCTGCTTAGAGGCTACACACACACACCCACACACAAGTAAAAAGCGTAAAAGTTAATCCTTTTTTTTTTTTTTTTTATTGCTTTTTCGTATCCTTTTCCGTGAGAGGAAAAGTCGCGATGACGAGAATGTATACCGACGATTCCTGAAAACGCGTACGACGTCCCCCCCCTCCTCCCCTCGACGTACGTATTATTCCAGTGAGCGTTTTTGTTTGTTTTATTTTTTTTTTTTTTTAACAGTTTTGAGAATAGATAAAGAATTTCGCGAATTATTATAGCGAAAATCTTTTATCTACGCGATAGGAGTTATCTAAATGTTACTATTAAATTAAAATATAAGCCAAGGGATGGGAGAGCCTGTAAATATATATCTTTTACCGTTTATAGTTTTTCATCGTTCGCCGTTCATCGTTCATGTACCTTGTATATTATATAAAAGAACGATAGTTACAAGTGTATGCATGTGTGTATGTATGTGAATGTAATTGTTTGCGCGAGCCGAGACATCGTTCCGTTAGAAAATAAATAAAAAAAAAAAAAAAAAGGAGAACGCGCCAGTTTGTTGTTCTTTCGCTCTGTTACGTACCTCTCGATCGAAAGGAAATTAATCGGCGCAAGGAAACCTCTTTTAAGCTTACCCTAAACGCGTGAAGCGTAAGCGTCAATCCGACAGACATTGTAAGCGAGAAGAAAAAAGTAGAAAGTAGACTCTGTCTCCGCAGTGTCTGCGGAGGATCCCGTAAGCTATGTATTGTTGGAGCGAGCTCTAGCGATAGACGATCGTTAATGGATCGACGCGTTACCGAATATGTAGTTAAAAATTGAATACTTATAGTTGTACATGTATAGTATAAAGCTGCACCAAAAATATAAGGATCGAGGCTCGCGCGCAAATGAGAAATAAAAGCCTGCTGACCTAGTCGCTCTTGTATTATATAGATTAATTGTTATACATATATATATATATATATATATATATATATATATATATATATATATATATTATAATTGAAATAGAGATATGATATTATAATTGATGATTAATTCAAATTATTAAGAGTTTAAACATTTATTTGACATTTTATCTTTTATTGTATCTATCCACTTTCCATCATTTTTTTCTTTCGTTTACAACTTTGTAGTTTACTAATGAAATCTACATTAATTAATTATCAACAACATTTTTATTACGGATCATGAAAATACTTATTTTTTTTCTTTTTAATTTAAACGAAATTGATGCTTAAAGTTAAAACTATCACGAACGAATTGGTATTAATTTTACAATAATATTGTAACAATAAGCAGGTATCATAACTTTTAAGTATTTGTTAAACAATAGATTATTTATAAATGTGATTGGATATGAAACTAAATGTATAAGTAAAAATATTAAATTAATACTTCATCAACAGCTGATTTATTGCGTAATAAAAAAATAATTAAGGGAGCAATTAACGATATTTCGATTAATAAATTCACGTTTGTTCGGAAATCTTGTTTATCGATAAACAAACAAAGATCTCCTATTTATATCATAATCCAATCGACGTCTAAATCGCTTCTAGACGTCTTCTAATCTACAAAAGTCCGAACGTTTTGTCAACGTTGCACCATACCAGCGACGACGTGCCAGCCGTTAACCTGCTTGCTCAGCCAGTTAAAGTTTGTTTAATTTTAATTAATTTTCCCTTACACACATACACACACACACACACACACACTCTCTCTCTCTCTCTCTCTTTCTTTCTCCTCGAACGCACAATAAAAGATAATGAAAAAGCGAGCAAACATCGTAGGCAACTTTCGCCCTCTTTCTTCTCTCGCTCTCTCCTCTCTCTCTTTCTTTATTGTCGGAATACTCTCGGTCTTTTTTCCCCTACCCCTCGTGCCTTCCTATATAATATATCCCCTCGTCGTCGTCGTCGTCGTCGTCGTCGTCAACGTAGTCCTCATTCGCAGTGTGTCCGTCTGCCTTTTCATCCGGTTGTAAAACTGCAACGACACCTCCTATACACTTTCATTCTCTCATTATTTGTACTTCGTTTATTGGCCGCATCGGACTAACAAAACGAGATTTAAATTTACGTAAACTTTGCAGCCATGCTAACTTTATTGGGGGACTAAGTACGCAAAAGTAAGGCAGATTGTTTGAAATATTTGCCTGTAATAAATGACCTCAATTACTTCTCGTTTTAAAAATAAGCGTTACAAAATTTTTCGAAAAATTTTCTTCGTTTTTATTACGTTTTTATGAATGGCGATGAACCGTAATACAAAAAGTGATAATTTTCGTATTTTTAACTTGATAAACTTTTTTAATTACACGTAAGAATGAATATATTATCGATAGATTAAAATTTTACTTGTTTTTTTTATTATTTATAAATAAATTATTTAAAATTTAAATTAGTCAAAGTATGATATTTGATTACAGGCATCTGCTTTGCCGATCCTAAAAATCTGATGTTAATTTATAACGGTTTTGATTAATTTATTGATAAATATCATAAATTTGACAATAATTATTTCCTATTTATTTGAATTAAATTATCTTCTTATTAATACTTATTGTCAAAGTATAATAACGCTTAAAAAATTGTCTAAATAAACATGTAATAATCTTATAAAGTCATTGTATAACTATTGGTAATGTAATGTAATTTTCAAGTACCATTTGTTTGTAATGGATGACGCAGAATATCAAAAATGATTACAATAATTGTTTTAATTGTAGACTATTTTTTAACTGCAAACAGAATTATGTTGTAAGTAAAAAAAAAAAAAAAAAAAAAAAAAAAAAATGTTGACGAAAACAAATAAATTTATACCCATATATATTTTTACTTACTTTATTTTTTATACGTTATTTATAAGTATACATGTTATTGATAGGTATAAATATATTGTATGAAATACATTGTTTATCTTTTACCATAAATTACATTTACAGACGTTGAATGTATTTGAAAAATAAAAATAAATATATGATGGTTGTTAAACATTTTAATAAGTTAGAGTAATTAAAATTCTTGTTTATTGGAAAATATAGCTGCATTGTCCGATGTATAATTATTACTAAATACAATTATCATAGGCGCAAATGTAGCTAATATAAATTTTCATTTTTTTTAACAAACATTTCATAACGTATTTTCATTTTTAAAATAATACATTTTTTACTCGGCGCATCTTTTAAAAATTTCACAATATCACGAAATTTTCTTTTGTTAACCATGAAGAAGTATTTATATGTTTTATAGTTATTTATCGTTATTTATCATTTTTATAATCTAATGTAATAAATTAATATTATTGTTATAATACAAAAACTGTTTGTAAGAACAATTATATAAAACTACATATTGTAACATCTGTTTTATTTTGTTAATACGTTTCGCAGTCGCAAAAAAAGCGCACCTGAATTTTTGATAAAATCATCATATGCTGTGTATTGTGACTATAAGTTCGAAACGTGAATGAATTTTTGCCCTGCACCACTATGTTTTTCTTTAGGAACCAGATTTCCTTGGAAAATTACAACTTGGCTAATGAAACGCACCTGAAATTATTGAAAGGCTTAAAAACATTACTAAATTATATTAAATAACAGGAAATATATGAAACTCGTGCTTTTTTTTACTAACTAAATCGAAATATGACATTAGTTTTTATTTTTACTAAAAATTTTTTCTACCGCGGGAGCAAATTTTTCGTGTAAATCTCCGATTCCGCTCTGTGTTTACAATTTTTTATCACAATTTTTATTTTTTTAGTACAGTACTAAAAGTATATATTTTTATAGTTATAAATAATTTTTATATAAAATTTTATCGATTTAATAATTTACAAGTTTAAAAATTAAATTAACCTAAATTGCATTTTACAGTTTTACAGAAATATAGGTGGGACTCTCGAGTGATCTTTAGATGCATATATGAATTAAATCATCGATGACGGATCGCAGGTAATAAACACGATAATTATAAACTCTTTAATGTGAAATCACTATCGGTTAAGTAGCTACATTAGATCATCGATGACACGATCTTATAAAGACGTTATTTTAGATAAAAATTATGAGTAATTCGAAGCCTCTATATGTTGAGAGATAAGTAAAAATTAGAGTGGAGATTGACATAAGTACAAAAATTGGAGTTTTAAAAGATTTCATTTGGTGTCTTATATAAAATCATCTAAACTCTTCTATTATTAACTATGTTAACCATGCAATTAATGACACATGTTTCATCCAAGTTAACCTTCGCGATTAATTGTTCTAACTTTATTGGATACATCATAAATAATTCATCGATTTTATCGATGTATAATTTTCCTGCATTCTTTAACAATCTAAGTACTTTATTTTCGAACATTTTAATATTATTTTTCTTTTATTCGTGAGACATTTTATGCATTATCGAGATATAATGTTTTCTCCGCTTTGACGTTTATTACATTTTTTTTTTTTTTCCTCAAATCAATTCAAATATCGTGTAAACTACTTTCAATGCGACGGTGTTACTATTTAGTTGTTATCTGTATATCCACTGCTACAGCTATTTTTTTTTTTTTTTTATGTATTGAAATCTATTACCTTTTCGGTTGAAGTTTGTACATTTCTACTAATTTAATTAAATGGCGCATTTGTTGTTAACAAAAGCGATTTTTTTATGGATATACACATAGATACACAGAAGAATTTTTTAAATTGTACGATTTGTAAATAAATCTCTTATCTCGTCAGATAGATACACAGAACACAGTACACATAGACACACAGAAAAATTTTTTTAATTGTACGGTTTGTAAATTAATCTCTTATCTCGTCAGTTTGTTTTTTAAAACGATGATGAAAATTTTTTTCACATCTCATTGTTCACTACTTATTCGTTATTGTTTATTTTTCGTAATTAATATAAAATGAAAATGGAACTTTATTTTCTATTCAATCAGTTTTTCATTAATATTTTGTTAACAACTTGTACATCATGTTGAAAAAAAAATCAATTTACGAAATAAAATTAAAGATCATTAAATATTTTAAAACTTTTTTTGAACAATACTCAATTTTTTATAACATAAAATCTTGAACTATAAGTTAAGTATTTTTGTTTGAAATTTAAATTATTTCATAAAGTAATTTTGATTGTTGATTATCGATGAAAGAATTAGTCGATTAACAAAATGCTTTTTTTTTTTTTATTATATTGTGACTTGCTTCCAGATTTGTAATAATAGTAGTTTGGGCTAATATTCCGAAAACGCAGAAAAAAAAAAAAATCAACGATCGATGAAACGTATATCTTAAATTTTTTGTATTACAAATGTCAAAACGAGAAATTATCTTTTCAAAAGTTTATCGTGAATTGTGTTTAATAGTCATCTTACAGTTAATAACCGGGTTTGCACTACAATTTATTAAATTGAAGAGCGATTACAGAATTATGACTATCGAAAAACGAAACTTTTGACACTCCGTACAAAACTGTTTAACTCTTAGGCTATCTCTCTCCCTCTTTCTCTCTCTCTCTCTCTCTCTCTCTCTCTGATTCCTCTTTAATTTCATAATTTGTATCAAAAGCGTCGTTCCTACTTTTGGGTAGCAGGCGCTGTAATTATCCACGGGTGAAAGAGACGGCGAGACATTCGAAAGATAGACCTTGAGACGCACAATATTTCCTCCCGTATAAGCTTCTTTTTTTTTTTTTTCTCAGCGTGCGCAAGATGAAAAATGACGCGATATAGGATTTCGAGAGACGCGGAATAATAAAAAAAAAAAAAAAAAAAAGGAAGCCGAAGGTAAAGCCGTCCCCTCCCCCCCCCCCCCGATCCTCGTTTAAAAAGAACAAAGGAAAACAAAAAAAATATATGGATCAGTCGTGGCAAACCGTCGTTTATACGGAGACCGACGTTTCATTTACAATTTATATACATATATACGTATGTGTGCACGTAGGCGGATAATGATTTTCTGACAGTATACGTATCATTTGTAGTAAAGCCCGGAGTTTCCTCGGGAGGACTGGATGGTACACAAGCTAGCCGCTTGATTTAGGAAGCGATTACCTTTCCGCCTTTCGGGACAACTCATCAGTGAAAAAGATAGAGAGAGAGAGAGAGAGAGAAAGAGAGAGAGGGAGGGAGAAAGGGGAAAAGGAAAGGATGATCCCAGGAACCACGTCGTCCTTTGATTATTGTAATTAGCGTTTCTAGCGACTCGTCCGCACTAAAGAGGTGGATCAAACTCCCGAGAGCTTCGAGAGCCGAGCGAGTGCCCGCTACTACCTGCGACGCTACTCGTCTACTTCGATTCTCCCAAAAACAAAGTTTCTCTCTCTCACTCTCTCTCTCTCTCTCTCTCTCTCTCTCTCTCTCTTTCTCTTTCTTTCTTTACATATATATACACGTAAGTGTGTATATGTTTAATGGGTTGGCGTACACACGGAGCCGCGGCGCTTAATGACAGAGATATGCTTCTTCAGAGATTTCACGGATTTTTAGTTATTATCTGCCTCCTGCTGTCTCCTGGAAGAACTCGATCGTTCGTTTTTTTTTTTTTTTTTTTTTTGGTTTTTTTTTTTGTTTCATCGATGATCGCACCAGTCTTTATTGGGAAAATTCATTAATTTACTAGCTAAAAATACTTTGCTATACCATTTAATTATTCCTGCCGTCTGGTATATCGTATATTATATGTAGTTCGATTAAACATGGGAACTTATAATTTCAGCTACAAATGCAATAAAATTTCTGGATATTAATGTCGATGATTTATTGATTTGGACTCGATAAACTAATGTTTCATACATTTTTTTAATATTCTATATGTTAAATAAATAGATAAATAAATGGTACAAAGAAAACTAATTAAGTCTTAATATTTTACTTAGTATTAGTAAGTTAACTTAGTAAGCTTACTATTCTTAGTTTTAGTAAGTTTTTCATCTTAGTTATGAAAATTAAACCGCCTACCGTTTAAACATTAAAATTTAATTATTAGCTCTATTTGTATTTTTTTTTTTTTTTTTTTCATAATTTTAAGGTCAACACCTTTCGCCATTACATCTCATTTTTTTCGATAAATGAATGTCCGAGCCTTTGAGACAAAACAAAAGGTTAAAGCAGAGTCAAGAGTACAAGCGAAAGTCTAAATGAAAAAAAAAAAAGCACAAATCCTTTGAAGCATTTCAAAGTTCCCTTTTCTCACCGCACATTTTACTTCACGAGTAGCTCTCAATAAAGTGCACACGTCCGAACGCCGTCGAAATTTAATTATGTCTTTGCTCGCCCGTTGTGTTTCTCGAGAAAAAAGAAGCGGAATCCTTCAGTTTCTAATTGAAGCAAAGAAGAATTTTCTACTACTAAGCGGTGCAGGTGATTTAGTTTTGCCGTCGTTGCAGCAGCTCCTGTGATTAGTGGTGTACCTTTTTTTTCTTTTTTTTTTTTTTATTCTTCCCAGCCAAAAATCCCATCGGAGGACCATTTTTAGACGGAGTGAGAAAAAACTTTAAGCCGATTCTTCTTAACGAATCCGAGTAAATTGTAATGTCTTGGCCTCGTTTTTTTTTTTTTTTTTTTTTTGTTGGGCTGATCAATTGTTTTTTCAATGATTAAAGATTCTTTTTCAGAAATGTTTTAGATTTTTTATGCGCTTATTACTGATTGTTATAAAAGAAATTAATACTATAAGAATTATTTATTTGTAAATGTATTCAATTATAATGTTATGAATTACAAGTGAGAATAAAAAGTTTATGAGACGAAGTCATTAAATTTTAAGCATATCAAATGAAGAACTAATAAATCTCTAATAAAGCTCTAAAGAACTAATAAAGCTCTGGTCACTGTATTTGCAGTAATAGGTCAACGTATACTTTTTGGACATATAATGACATTTTTGTCCTCACCAAACTTTCTTTTTACTTTTAATGACTAATGATATTTTTTTGTATTTATAATTTAATTTTTTCCATTAAAAAATATGTTTAAATTAATTAAATTAAATTTACGTAACACATACACAAGCAATTTACAAAAAGTAATCATAAAATTATTTAATTTTCACAATTAATTAAAGAAAATATTATAAATTTTTTTTTATCGTGAATTTGTTGCAATTGTAATAAAATTGTTATTAATGATCCTGATGAAGACGATTCTCAAGGTTGATTTTTAAATAAGTTAAGTTAAAGAATTTTAAATAGTTAATATTATCAAGATCTTGAGTAAAACATACATACGGTCATATACGTCGTCATATTTACAGCCATTTAAAAAGTTTCAAGATAGACTTTAAAATTAAAACGATGAAATTTGCAATGTTTTTCTAACGTTAACAGCAAAGCGTTTCGTTTTGCCGAGCATACCGTTCAATTTCGACTTTCAAACTTATCATTTTTAACGAAAACCATTAAACTATCGGTTAACCATAATTTCTATGTACAGAGAGAAGGAAGAAGGAAAATATTCGGTATCTAGTCCCTCACCGTTTTTATACACTTTGATTTAGGTTTCTAACGTGTCGCGTATATTCGTGATTATTCGTTAGGTGCGCCATATTAAAGGTTGCACCTCTTTCCGATACAGAGAGAGAGAGAGAGAGAAAGAGAGAGAGTTTACTATCTGTGAGCGTGTGAGTGTGCATGTCTGTACGGATAGGTGCGAGTACAATGTTAAAAATGAATAAAAGTGGAAAGAAGGAAAGAGAAGGAAGAATTAGTTGGCGTATCCGATTAGATTGGGCGCGTATGTGGGCGAGTGTGTATACTGTGGGAGAACGAGGAGACCTTTCTCTCTCTCTTTCTTTTGAATTCCAAGTCGAAGGGAGAGAGCGTTTTGCGAGGGAGGCGAGCTCTCGCGCTTGCACATATATGCGCGTACCCTTTCATTAGGGCGTGAGGCTTATCTCGAGGGTCAACGAAGCCGACGAGGGCACGCACGTATGTGTGTATATATATATATATATATATATATATGTATAGGAAGGATTCTCTCTTTCTCTCTATCTCTCTCACGTGTGCGCGGGAGTGACCTCGGTCCCACACACAACACGTGAATATCTCTCATCGCGCGGGAGAAGAGAATTCCAGGAGTTGCTCGGTGCACCGCGCGACTCCTCTATGTATAAGCCCGTCCGGCCTCCGCGCGGCTGCCCTCAATTTCGTCCGCCGCCTACGCGCCTTATTTCGCGGGGCTGCTTTTTTTTCTTTTTTACCTCGAGATGACCCTGTATACGCATATACATGTATTCATACACATATACATTATACTGTCGGTCGCAAGAAGACGCGCTCACCGTGAACGTGTGCATGTATAGGGCGAGTTTCGGGGAAACGCGCCAATTACATCGTGTGGCCGGGGTGAAGTGCTCGCGCAACGGTCTAACGTCTTATTAGTCCCATTCGCTAATCATTCAATCGTTCGTCTCGCCCTCGACAACACGCTATATATGTATATATGTATACGTGTATCGATGGTTCCGGGCGCCTGGCTCTGCATCCTCACGATGGATAATGCTTAGTCGGCTCGACTGTTTGTTTCGGATTAGCCCAATTGGCCGAGAGAGAGAGAGAGAGAGAGAGAGAGAGAGAGAGGAAGAGAGCCAACTTTCCCATCGATGCATTCATTCCTTGGTAGATTCTTATGCGTCGAACCTATCCAAGATTTTTTTACGTTTGATTATTGTCTTTAGGCTTGAATTTTTACCAAAGCATGAGCTTATGCATTTGGAAAAATATTATCAAAATTTGCAATGCGAATTGTTTTTGCAAAACAAAAGAGGTTTTATTTGATGAAGATCTACGTTGTAGAAGACTAAATTAAGAATAAATTTTTAATATCAATAGAATCAAATTTTTTGATATTAATATAACAAAGTATTTAAAATCGTTTTATAATAATTTTATCGATCATTATCAATAATTGAGTAAAACGTTATTTTAAAACGCTATTTATGATCTATTGAACAAAGTTCATTATTTTACAATAAAAATAACTTAAACGATTGAAAATTATGAGAGATGATCTTGTAAACTCACTTATTAAAATACATATTTATTATTTTTTAAAAGTACGAAGCATATTTTTATTTATTTTTATATCGAATATTTTTTTAAATTTTCATAATTTCTTAAATGATTTCGTTAAGTACATTCGTTACGATGATGGTGCATCTCAAGAACTGTTACACACATGTGTTGTATGATAATTTTTTTAATATTATTTTTTTATATTACGGTATTATCTGGTAAAATTAATAAATTCTGATTTTCATTGATAAATTCATTTCATTTTCTATTTTGAATTGCTATAAACAAATAAAAAATAAACGATCAGACGTTTCTTATGAAAAATAAAAATTCAATTCGTTACTCGAAATGTTACTTCGATCCCGTATTCAAACGTTTGACACATAGATATCGGTTAGGTCTATTAATATTCTCAAGCATATCCTAAGTAGAACAACGCACTGTTTAGGCCCACGCAAAATGCTTTCTCATGGCATCGACGAAGAGTACGATATTGTTCCGATGGTATCATCACGTGGATAACCGTAGAGTTATTTCATAAAAGGAAAGCGATTTGATTTTACGAGGTATTGCTTTGGATCTCCTACTCGTTCTCTTTCTTTCGGGTTCCCTTTCACCGTACAACCGATTCGAAGGATTCAACGCCGATCGGTAGGTGTGTATACGTGCGCCAGTGAGAGAGAGAGAGAGAGATGCTGTGCGAGAGGGCAAAGATAGATGTACGAAAAAAAGAGAGCAGCAAATTGTTTGAGACCCGAGGGCTCGCGAGCTGTAGTTAAGGCGGTTCGCGCTCTTTATTTTTTTGCTTTAGCTTTTTTTGTTTCTTCGTCATCTGGCCGGCAATTAGGTAAACGTCTGCTCGCCCTGTTCACGTTCTCCTTATATATGTATACACATTCATGTGTATCCTCTAGGCCTACTATTAGTTAGTAGTGCGGTTTAAAAGCGCGCGCTTGCTGCCAACGATCGGAGCTCGTAATGTATCAGTGAACGTCGTATCAGCGTTAATTTCAAAGTTTTCTAGTCGCCGGAGATGAAAAGTATTTAAGTTTTCCTTAATGCAAAACGAATATTCGAAAGAGCCGCGCGCGCGGGGCGACGTAAGCGCGGTCACGAGTCCAGCGGTCGGTAGGTGAGCCGAGCGTTTACCGACCGAGGTAATCCGCTCCTCTCTCACTCGCTCTCTCTCTCTCTCTCACTCTTTCTCTCGTTTTGGCTGTACGCACCCGTGGAGCGATGTCGCCTCCCTCGAGCGAGCCGCTGCCGTTGGGATTCCCACTCTCGTGCGGAGGGAGAGAAAGCGTTCGCGATCCGCCAAGTGGCGCAACCTGGAGGTAAACGCGCCAAGTTTTTGAGGCACGCGCGACAAGCTCAACGATTGGCCGCGAGTCGCGCGTCTCCCGTGGGAACTGCGCGGGCGCTTAATTGGAGCGACGGCACAAGCAGATCGATTCCTTCTTTAGCCTCCACTCCTTCCTCTTCTTCTTGCGCTCTTTTCTCGAGCATTGGTGAATGGGCTGAAAAGCTCTTATAAGAGGAAAAGAGAGAGAGAGAGAGAGAAGTAAGGCGGCGGATCTCGTAATTCGCTTGCTTGCGCTCTCTTTCTCTCTTTCTCTCGTCGCGTGACGATTTCACGAGCGATAGGGAAGCAGAGCTTCTTGCCTCTCAAGAGCGAGGAACTCGGACAACCGTGACGGAGGGATAAAGAATCGCGTTGCCGGGGGGCGCTACTGCCGCGCCTTGGACATAAGAACGAACACCGAGAGAGAAAAAGAGAGAGAGACAGTGGATCGGTTGTTGCTCTTCGATCGCTCGATTCGGTCAGTCCCACGCCACCCGAGTGAAATCGCTCTGGGTGTAGGCATCGCGCGAACCGCCGCAGTCGCGGAGTCGTTAAACTTGCCTATCCGAAAAACTGTAAGATTATTGCGCTTGTTATTACGGCGCCGTTTAAACGTTTTATTATTTTTATTTATTTATTTATTTATTTATTTTTTTTGACTTCTTGTATCGATCGCCGTTTTCAGATAAAAAGAAGCCGATGAAACGAGTTTTGGTGCAATTATGTGTCGAAGCATTTTCTACTCTTTTTATCACTTTTAAATAAAATATATTAGTTTCTTTCCTTTCGAAAGAGAAATCTTGACTTGAATATTGATTTTTATAATAAAACAATGTTGACTTATTGTTTCAATTGAGCACTTATAAATTTAGAGCTTAAAATAAATCTATTTCGCGATAACAATATTATATTATATTTGTTTTAGACAATTTTTTATTAAAATTTCATATTATTTCAAAACTAAAATATTTTATTAAAAAATAAAATTGATCAAAAGCGAGTTTGATTCGCGCTATCAGGATTTCGTGCTGAATGTAACTATACTATGTACAGTTTAATTATTATCTATTTAAATTTAAATAAAATTTTCTTCCTTTCTTTAAATAACCTTTTTTCAATTTTTTTATACAATGTATGAGCTAAATTTGAACGATATTTCAATAAATGAGCACAAGAGTTACTTTTCAAAAAAACATTTTCTTTTGTAGCAACTAATGTGAGACATAAAAAAATGATAATATCAAAATTTAATATTTGAAATCTTAAAAATTGTGAAAGTGGATTTTTTTTTCAGATAAATTTTGAGCCTTATTTTTATTACCGATTAATTAAAAATCGAATAAAAATTTTTTTTGAATCCTTACTGCTATAAACAAAAAAAAAATTCATAAACTTGTATATGTGAATAGTGTAAGATCTACAAAATAAACTGATTAAAGTAATTAAAAAATCAATAAATTATAATTTAATTAACAAAAATTTCTGTACCCGCATTCTAATTTGATGTTGGTAAATGCAAGATAAATAAATTGTATACGATGTTGTAAGCTTTAATGATACTCCAATAATGGTTTTCCAATACCAAATAAACGGTATAAATAACAAAATTTAAAACGAGTATGAAAGCCGTCAGACATGAATGATTAACATTTTAATTTTAACGATTTAATTGACAAAGTTTCAAGGACAGATCAAATTTACGTCGTCGCCGAGCACTTACTCATTAACTTTCTCGTTAAGTCTATCTTTTTGACTCATGAGAGAGTAATCGACTTTGATTTACGGTCTTCCTTTCTCCCGACGATCGCGTCGATGCGGTGCAGTCGGTTATAGAAGTATATATATATATATATATATATATATGCCGCAATCATTGAGCGAGGCGCACCTTTTTATTTTTCACATCCGAAATCTAAATTCGCATCGTCTCGGTGTAAAATGGAAAATCCCGAAAGCGCTTGTTCGCACATATCGTGCGAGTCTCGGAGCGTGAAATTTTTTAAGCTTCGTGCGCGTATCGCGAACACGAACAACGCGCAGATTTTTAACCGGGGATACGTACGCGCGCATTATATCGGCTAATAATTCACGGCGTCTTGGACAGTGATTGTCAGTTAGCCTTTTCGTTATATATCCTCGCTTGGCTTATTCAGATCTCATAAAGGATCATTACCGCTCAGCCGCCGAGCAATAATCAATTTTACAGAGAGAGAGAGAGAGAGAGAGAGAGAGAAAGAGAGAGAGCGCGAGGTGGGAATAACCAGTTCATCGCGCAAACTTTGAAAAATTGCAATTTACAATCTTATCTAACATCCAGCGCGAAAATTTAAGCTGTTGTATTTTTCACATACTTTAAGTATGTTAAAATTATGGCACGCTGCTGCATTCTGGAATTTGAATTTCATAAATTGCTTTATCGCAAGAGAATTGTTTTTTTTTTGTGCCACATTTTGTTATGAAACATATATATATTTATGAGGAATTTTATATTTTGTATACGTCATATATAACATAGAATGAATATCTGTATTATCGAAGAAACCAGATTAATATTAGGTTGATAGTAAAATTTTAATGGCACGCGTTGTATAAAAGCATTATGCCATTGTTAAAAATGTAATATTCGTATAAATAAAATTTGAATAACACGTACAAAACTTGGATTATTTTGTTTTCAATTAACAAAATTTAACCATCGTAGTTTGATGGATATACCATACGTATCAGTTTTGAAAAATATGACACAAAGCAATTGTATTACCTATAGATTAACGGTAACGAAATCATCGCAATTGATAACTGGCAATTAAATGCATAGTTCGATAAGTATACCTCGAGCGATAAAAAAGGAAAAGGAGCGAGAAGCCCCGATCAACGGAAGAGAACAAGGGGGTGCCCCGGAGATCACGAAAAGCGGGTCTCCGCGGGTGCAGCCTGCACCCAGCGAGATAAATAAAGATAATTGATTCGGCAACGCGAGCCGAGAGAGGAGAGCATCCGGCGAGGACGAGGGTGGCTGTTCGCTCGAGCCGCCCGATCCGAGGCGGAGAGAAAGAGAACGAGGATGAGGAGGAGGAGGAGGAAGAGGAGGAGGAGGAGGAAAGCGGTCGGATGAGTGCGCGCGCGGCTCGTAATGAAAGGGTGGCGCGTAAGCGACGAAGGGCTGCCGCGCGAGGAGGAGCGTCGCCCGCGTTCCCACGGCGCCCTCCGGGCCGGACTACCCCCGCCCTCCTCGCTTTTGCGCTCACCCCGAGAGGGCCGCGCAAGCCTACGTGACCTCCGACCTGCCATTAGCCCCGACGAGCGAGCCTCGGGGCGCGCGAGCTGCACCCACTCGCTCCCACGTACGCTCCGTCCATCCTCCGTCTTTTCCCCGGCTCGCTCGCCGCCCTTGCGAGCGCGAGCGCGCAATCTCGTAATTCATCGGGAGGCTCGCGCGGCCCCCCGCTCGCTCCCTCCCTTTCCCACAGGACGCGCGCCCGCGCGACGACAGCCAATTAAGCCGACCGACGCGATGGCGATCCGAGCGAGCGAGCGAGCGAACGAGCGAACGAGCGAACGAGCAAGCGAAGAGAAGAGAGAGAACGAACGAGAGTGCAACGGATCTTCGTCCCGGGTGCCGTGTGGTGGAGGAGAGTAGCCGCGCGCAAGGAGCGCGAGGAGCTGCATTCCCAGGAGGCGCTCGTCGGGGTCATGGGAGGACCCTCGGGCGGCTTCCACCTCCGCGAGGGGGCCGCCCGTGTATATACGTGCATATATATGGGCAACACGTAGACGCGCGGGCACGGCGCAGAAACGAGCCGAAAGCAAGGTCGTATACTGCCGGAGAGAGAGAGAGAGAGAGAGAGAGAGAGAGAGAGAGAGAGAGAGAGAGAGAGAAAAAGCAAGGGAGAAAAAGAGAGAGAGAGAGAGAGAGAGAGTTGCAGCCGTTGTGCGCTCGGAGACCCGGGCGAACATATCGCGCAGCCAAGGAGAACCGCTCGACCTGCCTTGTTGGCCCTCCAGCTATATCGCGCCCGCGCGAGAGCCTCTTTCTTTACAAGCGTGCACTGCGCTCATCTCTCTTCTCTCTCTCTTTCTTTCTCTTGTTTTTTAAAGATATTGACGATCCAGTCTCTCGGTGCGGGAGAGTCCGGTGAGCTTGACTTCGATGCGACGACGATGCAGATGTTATAAATCGAAAGGCAACTCTTTTGTCGAGTTACGGGCTAACGTTGATAACGACGAATCCTTTTGTTCATTATTTACATGTACGCATAATCTTGCTTGGCTTAAAAAACGTCAGGTGATTTAGTGCCGTTGGCGAGATTTTTTATTTATTTTTTTTTTTTTTGTAACGCTGAATTTTTAATAGCGTGAATGTGAATTAACGGTTTATTATTTATACAATTTATAAATAACCGTCGATTAATGTTATCAGTTATAGAGTGTCGCTTGTAATCATTACTTCATGAAAAAAAATCAATTATCTTCAAAGCGTATATTTTTAATATGAGTTGTAATTCACATTTCAAATATGACAACTTAAATTTCATTTCATGTTACTTTCACATACATTTATATAAAAAAAATATGAGATCGTAATGAACAGTAAGCTTAGTTTAATCACATATTTATTTTTAATTTGATCAAATCGTTATATTTAAAATATAAATTAAATTGGATACAAACTTAATTAAAAATAATATTTTTTAGATCAACGATTTGTTATTTAAAGATAATATATTCTTGAAAATTTGATTTTTAACGAGTGAAATTGATTATGCAAAATTAAAAATGTACATTTGATAATAACACAAATAACACTCATAAAAGACTAGTAGCTTGCCATTTAAAAAAAAATAAATTTTCTTATTTTTTTTACTCACAAGTAACAAAGTTAATTTTAAAAGATCATTTAGTAGGTAGGGACATATATCAAGGAGAAAATTACCCATTAACCGAGAAAATTTCGGTTCGCCAAGGAATACCTCGGCGGCTCGTTTACACCCTTTTTCTTCTTATAACCTTTCTTCGTTTCTTTTTCTCAACGCTTTGAGAATTGAGATGTACCCAAACGCGCGTGGAATTATGTTGATCGCACATAAGCCAGTGTATACACGCGCTTCTCGATGAGAAAGAGAGAGAGAGAGAGAGAGAGAGACAGAGAGAGAGAGAGAGGGAAGAAATCTGAGCACGACGACCGGTAACACCGTATACCTCGAAAAATTCCCGGGCGAACTACTTATCGTAAGCTGTACGTATACGTATAAATATATAGATATACATATACGTATGCACGCGTACTGCAAAGAGAAAGAGAGAGAGAGAGAGAGAGAGAGAGAGAGAGAGAGAGAGAGAAAGAGTTACGATTATCGCGTCTCCTCATTTATTTCTCGACGTTATACACGATTCAAAAACCCATCGTTCGCGGCCCCTCGTAATACTTATAATCTGCGATGCGCCTTCCCTCGAGTAAAATTCCCTAGGAAATCTTCGCGATTCCATGGCCTAGAGGGAGAGAGCATATCGGATACGACGTTAAAGTTAAAAAAAAAAACGAAAAAAAAAAAAAAAAACAAATTAAAGAAAAAAAGAAAACTCGTTATGCTTATGAAATTTCAAGAGTTGCCGCTTGAACGTAACGAGGTGAATATTTCGCTGCTTGTTTTTATCGTTATATTTATATATTTTTTGTGAAAATATTTGATTTTTAACGTATATTGGCACGTATTTAGTTTTGTGCGAGAGTTTAAATTATAATGTCCAAGGATAACGATTTTAGTTTAAAGTTTCATAAAATAAAGCAATAACCAGCGTTAACGTATTGACGCATTCATTTCATTGTATTTTCATAGGTTTTACTCGTAACTATTTAAATGAACGAATTGATCTATTCATTTCATAATTAATAACTATTAATTATAATAGTTATTAATTATGAAATGAATAGATTGATAATTATACAATAATAACAACATTGACTTTGTCTTTGCGCGAAATGAAGTATAATACTTTAATCTTTAATTATAATCGCAATACAATTATGATAAATAATCATATGTTCAAAATTTCATTTACCTTAAGAAACTTTTATCTAAAACCATATATATATAAATAGGTTACGCGATATTTAAGTTAAATGTTAATCGTTTTCATCATCATTTAAACAGCAACGTAAATAGGCGATTCAAGTTACAGCCTTGCAATTGATTCGAGTCAAATTATATACAAATATAATTACTTCTTCATAAAGTTCTACTCGAAACGACGGACGATTCGTTAAATTAAACGATTATTTCATTTGCTGCCGTGTAACTAACTTAACGCAATATACCGTTTCGAAGCGGTTAACCCGCTCGTGTATATATGTATATATCCATATGTATACTTTTCACCGTCGTATCTCACGGTAACCTCTTACTACAGCAACAAAGTTTACCATCTTATTTTTTCGCAAAAAGTGCAACCAATCTCAAACGTCCAACTTGCGATGAATTGACGTTCACGTGTATACATATACACGAGAGCATAAGCAGCTTCATTAGGGCAATCAATTCGATATATAGTCGCGTAGTTCGTTGTGTTCTTTATTTCCATAAATCTCGAGAAAAGACTCGAGAGAGAGAGAGAGAGAGAACGGTCCACGCAACGTTTTCTCGCACACGCAAGAGGAAGGAGCGGAGTTTATGTTAACGCGAATAGGTGGGTAAACGGGTAGGCTCGATGTATCCGCTCGTGAGATACGCATTATACAGCTGTGTATATATATACATCCGCGAATAACGAGCAAAACGTCATTAAGCGCTTAACCGTATATATGTATATACCCGAGAGATAATTAACGCATTAACCGCGTCCATGCTCTTCGCGTGCACTTATCTCCATCTTTCTCTCTCTCTCTCTCTCTCTCTCTCTCTCTCTCTCTTTCCCTCGACCTTTTTTTCCTCAACCTTTGCATTAGCTCGCTTCTCCCACCGTTAGCGTTCCTTCCTATTTTTCACTTAATTACGTGCGCGGCGCCAGGCTACCCATCGTTCCTTTAAACCTACACTAATGCACGCGGTCGAGTTCGACCGAGTTTCGCACCTGCGCCGCGCGCTTAGGATAACGTATATTTCGTTGGTGTACTTACTTACGGATTCTCGAGCGTTCGAAGGTTCCGCTGAGTCGTTACGCAACGACGCATTTGCCGCTAATGGAAAGTGATTTATTTTAATTGATCGCGCAAAGTTTTTCAATTTCGTTTCAGAAGCACCGTGCAAACGTATACGTATAATATATACATGTGTGTATATGTACAAGCGAGGATTTACTCCAACGCGTAAGAATGTCGGTTCAATTGCTGCGTGCTTGGAATTAATTTGAGAAAGATATATATATATATATATATATATACACGCTGCAGTCCATAATTATTATATCGATAAAGAAATTTTTTTAACGGTATTTTATATCACTTCATTAGATCGTACATATACGAATTCAGAAGCGTTAGATTTACGATCGCGAGAGGTTGCTTGTAATTTTTAAAATTAATTCCGATACATTATTCAGTTACGGTGAGTAAATAGATCAACGTTTCACTTCGCTTAATTCATGGAAAATAGTCTTAATCCTTTATGCTGTTTTTATCTTCATTATTTCGATTGCGCGTAGATTTAAATACAGTATGTATAGTAGTGTTTTGTCGAGATTATTTATTGCTTCGTCGTAAACCATTCAATGTAATTTTGCATTAATTCTATTTCAGCACGTATACGAAATTTAAAAAATCGTATCGATTTTTTATGGGTATTACCTTTTATGTAATATACAATTTGAACAAAAGGTAAAAAAATATTACATAAATGTAGTATACCGCAGTAGTTAACGAAATCTGTAAATTAAATGGATCTCGTCGATTCAATAACAAATTCAGATTTCAATCATTTTCATTTTTCAATTTCAATTGCATTAAGATTAAAAAAAAAAAAAAAAAAAAAAAAAAAAAAAAATTCAATTTTATCGGTGCTTTGTGGATCGCTGGCAAACATCGAAAAGTGATAAATTTGTCAAAGTTTTAACCGAAAACTCAAATGATCGCGATTCAGATAACTATACAGAGCTGATAAATTTACGAGTTACAGTTAACCGTAAAGCTATAAACGTACCATTATTTTCATCCAACTCGCGAGCGCCAGAAAAATAAAGATCAGCTCGGATATAGTTTTAACTCGAGCTATTCGAGAAACGTAAATGTTCGAGTAAATAACGTTGAACGTTCCCGTCCGTCTAAGAAACTGTCACGGAAATATATATATATATGTATAACACAGCGGCGTCAAGTGAATGGACGTAAGCGTGGGAGTTGGGCTCTTTCTCCTTGAAGGAGAAAAGTAGCCGGGAGCGAGTAAGTCCGAGAAGAGTTTTTGCGCGCAGCTCGTAACCGAGGCACGCGAGAGGCGCTTTATAATGGGTAAACAGTCCTTGGGCGCGTTCCTCGTAACTCGGCTTGCAGCTGCAAGGTCGACATGCACGCGCGCGCGCGCGCGGATCCCATACGGGAGAGGGAGGGGGTCTTCGTGAATCTTTTCCGTCCTCGGAAGTTAGCGACAGGTGGTCGAGAACGCTACCGGCGGCGAGTCTTTTGTTCCCGTGAGCAGCGAACCCCAGGCCGGGTCTTGAACGCGTTCATCGTTGCGCTTTATTGCCCCAACGACGAAAAGTGTACGAAATCCGAGCGGCGCCGATCGCGTGTGAGTTAGCGAGGGTAGAACCATGTGGAGTCGACGAGAATAGGGATTGGGTGCGAGAAGACGAAATGTCGACGTATGCGAGGGGATGAGTTTGCGAGCAGAGTCCAACAGGTTGTTTTTCGTTTGGATAAACATAATCGTTAAGCTACGAAATAGCTATTTTTTATTTATTTATCGTATAGTAATGTATTATAAACATATAAACAAATTTTTAGTAATTTAATTTATCTTATTTCGTACATTAATTTATTATTAAATTAGAATCAAATCACATTATTTTACGAATATTGTACAAATATTATGTCTTTTACAGCTATTTATATATAAAGTAACGGTGTAGATTTGAAGTATGACATCTGATTGCATTAGAATGCACATAGTAAGACAACATTCAAAATTAATTAATTATAGAATAAGAAGTTTTATAAATTATTAAATCAAAACAAAAAATTAACAAGCTTATTTTAATCTATTTTTTAACAATAAAAATAATACCTTTATTGACGTTAATTACAACTGGAGAAGATCAAAAGTTTAAAATAAAGATTTTAATAAAAAAACTACATAATCAAATTCTTCAATATCCCCAATTTCTCAAAAAAATAACTTACCTATTAAGTATTAAATCAAGGCAAGCTCGGAGATTCGCAAGCGTTCACGCGCGCGTTCGCACCCATACATACGAGTATACCACATATACGTAAAATTTGAAAAAAGAGAAATTCGCGCGAGCTCGCGGGCTCGAGTTATCGCGTATAAACGGATTAAAGGATATTTTAACGCGAATGATTCGCTCCGGTACAATCAATATTGCGACCGGGTGCGCGAGTCTCACGCGGTGCCGATGATTAAAAGCGCGAAGCCAAGTGGAATAAGGAACACCGAGCTGGCGATACGACGGGCGCGCGAGACCCGCGCGTCACGGGCCTTTTGCGCCGCGCGCGTTTAACCCGCGCCCTCGGAGCGACTCCCCATCGTTCACCGACCGATATATCAAAATACATTAAATTAACGGTAAGAGAGCGCGCGTACGCGCCTCTAACCACGTAACACCTTCGTATATATGCGAATACATATATACGCGCGTGTGTGTGTATGTGTGTGTGTGTGTGTGTGTGTGTGTGTTTGTGTGTACACGTGTACGTGTGTACGAAAGGAGCGAAGATTTACGCAGCGGCTGAAAATAATACGGGATGGATTATCCGAAAGTGTTATACGGCTACTTGGGCATCGCGTCGAGAGTAGTTCAAACAAATTGTCAGTTTATGCGTCTACATTCGTGTTATTCGCGAGAAAGGATGAGCTTATGGTTTATTTTTTCTTTTTCTTTTTTTTTTTTTTTTTTTTTTTTCGGGAAAACGCAACAAAACGTCTGTGTATTGATGTCGATGGATTGAATTATTTCGAATGGTGTTAGTACTTGATAAAATTTTTTAGATCAATGATAGCCAGTTAATGAAACTATGGTAAATAAAAATTAGTATTGAGTTTGTATGTAATCGTGTACTAAATATGTATTTACTAGTATATTACTAACTCATAGATTTATTTCTAGAATAATTTAAAATTGCATCATCTACTTGTTTTTTGATAAATTTAATATACATTATACCATATATAACGTAAATTGAAAAGTTTTTTATGAAATTTATTTCCAGATAATATGCAAATTTTTCATTGTAGAATTTTGTGAGAGAAAAAAATTAGTTTTAAAAAACAATAAATTTTTTTTTAAAAATATTCGTACATTATATTTTGATAAAGATAAAGAAAGAAAGCATGTTTAATTCAATCGTCTATTTTATTTATTGAAATTGCGTATCCGTTACCTTTTCCCTTATTCCGTACCTAAAACTAGTTAACATTCGGACGTTCAAATAGATTGTCTACGGTTTATCGGTATATAGTTCGCAAGAAAACGATCGCTCCGGCAAAACGCGCAATAAATCCTCCGCGTAAATTGACACTAAAAATTAGACAACACACCGACGTATGCTATTTCGCTCTAGTCTTGCGAACGTTCAAAAATCGGTAAAGCCCTCGGAGCGCACAACGACCGAGAACAATGCGCATTCAATTTAAAACCGTCCGCAACAAAAGGTAAAACCAAACGAGTATTTACGATATTTAAACGAGGATCGGAAGTTGACACCGGAACTTTAATTTTTCATTCCCAACGCACTCTTCCCCTCTCTCTTTCTCTCTCTCTCTCTCTCTCTCTGCCTCTCTCGATTTTTTTCCCTCATCCATAAAATATAAAACATCTCGAGCGAGAAGAGATATCTGTCGATTTCCGTAAGAAGGAAAGGGTGGGGGAAGAATCGATTCGCGACAAGCTCGCTTCTCTCTTGGCTCGAATAATAACAATAAGCGACACACGGTCCGTCCCCGGATGGGAGCGCGCGGTGGCTTTTTACTCGGCGTAGGTGCATCGCTCGAGAAAAGGAGACACACTAACACGTACACGCGTGCGCAGTACATGTAACAGAAAGAGAGAGAGAGAGAGAGAGAGAGAGAGAGAGAAGCAAACACGCTAGAAACACGATCGGAGAACTCTCTCTCTCTCTCTCTCTCTTTCTTTGGTTTTCTGGTCGGGTAATGCATGGGTTTGCATCGCGGCGGGCGGCGCACTTTGTAACAACGCGCGGCCTTTTCACGTCGATTAATCTTACCAATATATATTCCGCGCGCCGCGCTAGTCCTCCTTCCTTTCTCCTTTGCACACGCTGCGCGATCAGCGCCGATATATCAGGCATAAAGTGTCGTGCTGCGACCGCGTCGCCGCCGCCGCCGCCGCCGCCGTCGCCGCAGCTCTCGCTTGTGCGACTCGAGCTCTTCTCCTCTTCTATCTTTCGAGCGCGGGGCCCGCGAGCCTTCCTTTTTTTCCACTTTCTTTTTTTTTTTTTTTTTTTTTTTTTTTTTATATGCGCCTTCTATTGACAATGTATATATGTGTATATGCGTATATATGTACGTGTGAGAACTCAAAGAGAGCTGCGTCAAGCCTTTATTTCGAGCCTCGAACGATCATCCCTCTTCTACCAAGTTTTCCTCACTCATGCCTTATTCTTTCGTCATTCTCGTCAACTCTTTTCTTTACTTGTAAATACTTTGATGTCTGCTTATATAGGAAGTTCATTATGTGAACTATACCGGGGGGATATAATTCTTTGACTTGCGGCGCGTCAATGTTATTATATTGAATACACTCGTATATAGATATTGTCGTTTTGTATGCTTACAATGCTAATGCGCTTTAAAAGCTATATTGTACAATAATTTAAAATCATTGACTATTTGTTTGAGAATAAGTTTATCGTCGTATCGTATTTCGAATAGTAAGCGATGTCCTTTGAGAAAAAATTTATTATTGTAAAAAATGGTTCAATAATTTGATGCATTATCGATTATGAATTTTTAGCTTTAATAAGAAAAAAAATAAAAAAAAAAGTTATTTATTTGACATAAAATATAATACTTTAATAATGTTTAAAAATATTTTGTATAATTGTAACTTGTTTAATATTAATATTAATAAACGCAATATTGGGAAAAATTATTAGCAATATCTAATTGAAATAGTTAATATACCATATAAATGTAAAAATAAACGGTTATGTTAATTGAAAAAATAAATATATTTATTTAATTAACAAACTAAAACAAATTTAAATGCGACAAAACGTTTCTGAAGGTTAATTCAGTATTTATTCTTTAGCAGATAAATCTTTCAAAGTGCGAGATCTTGATAAAGCCACCCTATACAAACTTTCATTCGTGAAAATCTCAAAGGCGTACTAAAAAGCAAATTTAAAATCATTTTTCCATTCACCTCGAGTCCGCCCCCTTTCCCCAAACACAGCGTTCGAGCGTAGAATGACCGATCCGGTATATACAATCCGCATCTGCTTCCAAGCTTTCTTTCATTCTTTTTTTACTCTCTCTCTCTCTCTCTCTCTCTCTCTCTCTCCAACGCCAACGAGTGCGCGCATAGTCAGCTTCACACTGCCCGAAAACGTGAAAACGAACAACGAAGAGGAAAAAAAAAGAAAAAAATAAAGGCGGAAAGAAAGAAAGAGCGAAAGAAAGAAACTTGTGTCCGCGTTTTTCTCGAGTTAAGGGGGCGTGCCTCTTTCGTACGAAATAGCGTCGCCATCTCTCTCTCTCTCTCTCTCTCTTTCCGTCTCTCGACGCGTTAGGAATCCGATGAGCACGCAAATTTTTTCGAAAGGCACCGAAGGGGGCGTATATAGTAGAGAGAGAGACTCGAGAGCAGTTCGAGGACTCAAAACCTTCTGGCATAGAGAGAGAGAGAGAGAGAGAGAGAGCCAGGGCTCATTACCCGGCAATTGTGGCAGCCGTGCTCCGGCTCCCCGCGGTGGCACAACTCTATGTATATAAACTCCCGCTCGTCCTTCCGCGTGCGCAGGGCACGCATGACAACGCCGTTTAATTGCTCGATCAATCACTTATTCGTCTTTAATGAACTCACTCGCGACGCGGGTGTGTGTGTGTGTGTGTGTGTGTATACATATATACGTATATGAAAAGTCTCGATCGCCGTTGTCCTGTTGTAACGCGAGCCTTGAACCCTCGTTGTCGTCGTTGCGATCGATTTCGAAGGAGATCGCCGATTTAAATATTCTCTTTATATTCATAGAGACGTCAATTGTGTTTTAATTAGCAATAGAGTATAGCAGAAGATCGAAACTTTTGATATTTAAATATGTAATTGAGAAAGAAAAAAATGTTTCATGACAAGTTTTTGAAAAAAAAAAAAAAAATGTTTTTGGAATCCTATAGACAACGCGTTTAACACGTAAGCTACAATGTTTTCTATGCTTTCGGTTAATAAATTAAGATAAAAGTTTTATAATTCACAACATATATTAGTTCATGATAATTTAATAGATACTACAAATATAGTTATATTCGTGCATTCCTTGTAAAGAAAAAAAACTAACATTTAAATATTCATATCTCAAAACAATTTCCAGTAGATAAGTGTAAAGTTATTATTATAAAGAAATATTTAAAGTTAATAATACAAATAATTATGTTTAGCTATTAATGTGAATAAATTATTTTTTAGTGAAATGCTTTATTTACAATTTATCTTAAAAAATAACTGTGACATTGAAATTACATAAATAGTTTTGATGAGAAATTTTAATAAATTACATATTAAAACATTATTATCAAGATTTTTAATTCAAATTATTATTTTTTTATAGTACATATTCTTACAATAATTTTACTGTTTATTTTAAAAGTTTTCTAAAGTATAATAGACGGATTATTCCGTGAACCTGCCATAAAAAGAAAAAAATAAATAATATATTCGTGATTAGTTATTTAATTTTTGGGCCTGGAAAAAACTTTTAAAACAACGTATTTATATGAAAATATAAAATCTTTTAATTTTTTTTTTTCTTTTTTTTTTTTATAGATGAAATATTTTTACTTAGTTTTTAGTCTTATGTTATTCATATTTACTCAATTTAAAAAATAATTCATGTATTTGTTATCCGACAAACATTTCGTTAAAACGATTGGATATCTCAACCATTATTTATTTATTTCACTCTTATATTAATGAATTTCGAATTAAATATTATTGATCGGTGTGATTTACTTCGAGACTTGTGAATTATACGAAAGTATGAAAACTGGAAGTTTTAATCGACGCTGCTTCGAAAACGCTCATTTATTTTAAGTGTCTTAATAATAAAATTATTAAAAAACAAAAAAAAAAAAAAAAAAAAAGATTTTTAATCCGTTGGGGAATTTTAATTGAAAAATAAATCAAAACATTCACCGATACATATTTTTGATCTAGAAAAGTAAAAATTAACGCTGCGAAAAAAAAAAAAGTTTCATCACATTCATCGATTCGAAATTTAAATAAAGTTGATGATTTTCAGATGACAAATATGTATAACCTTAAAAATTAACTCGTAAATTGCTTTTATCAAAAAGTCTAATATGCTCTCGCGCGAGCGTATTAAAAATGAAAGCTGTTTGATTTCGGCCCCCCCCCCCCCCCTATATATACGTATATCTATATACATTATTCGAAAATACCAACACTTGACGCGCGCTATTAATCCTCCGTACGATCAATTAAGACCAGGATTATTTATGCCGCGTATAAATATACAAATACGCATAATGCGCTAAAAGGGACGAAGTCTATTCCGAGAAGCCAGAAGAATAATAAGAAGATACGAAGGGGTGAGGGAAGGGCCTCGATCGAGCCTCGAGAGCGAGTTAATCCAGGAACGAAACGAGGAGTTCGCGCAAAGGGTCCAGAGAGAGAGAGAGCGAGAGAACGAGCTCGGAGGGAGCAACAAGTCCCGGGAAATAAACGCGCGCGCGTATATATGTATAGTACATATATACAGCGAGCGCGCAGGAGACGCGGGGTGAGTTGTTGAAGGTGTCGCGACATCCCGCTGCGTCCCAATAATGAACTCGCACTCGATTCTCGTAATTAGTTTTTTTCCGGGGCCTCTCTCGGCCCTCGGTGCCAATTACGCCTCGGCTGATTTACATAACGGCCCCCGTAAGGTAGGTCAAGCTAATGGACCCAGAGAAGGAGGAAAGGAGGGGAGGTAAGGAGGGGTGGAGGGTTGGGGGGGGGGAAGAGAGAAGTTTAAGCCGCCGGTTGACGGATGCCCGAGCTGTCAATTTTAAAAAAACTGCCCGAGAGATGCCCCGGGCGCGTATATATACATACGCGTGTATACGTGTATATATATACACGCCGGTGGCGGCGCTGGCTTCCCGCTGCGTAAAATTGTCTTTTGCCTCCGCGCGCGACCCGACGAGAGATCGGGACCGCTGCAACAGGGCGAGAGAAGGTCCGTGTAATTATTCGCCCGGCCATAACTTATATTCCCCGATACGTATCCGTGTCTGCCTACCCTCTAAGTTTGACTCCGCGAGTTTATAAGAAAAAAAGAGAGAAAAAATTTAACGTCTCTAAAGACGGCCGTTGCTTATAAGTTGTTTTGTTATCGAGCAAACCTCGAAACCGTAATTTCGCAAACTACCGATATTTGCGGTCTGCCTTGGTTATTCGGCTTTACGTACGCGCTTTACACCCGCGTTGGAATGTTCGTGCTTCGAAAGAAGCGTAAGCTTTACCTCGACGTTTACGTTAGATCTTCTATCTTTATTAAGCGTAACGTTACTCTTCACAGCTTCTTAAGCGGCTCGTAGGTATAACAACGATATAATCGGGATTTCAATCTACCGACAAAAAGTGACGATGTATCAACGTTGTAACATCAGTTTTTCTGCTTCAACTTGGACAAAAGTATTACGAGAGTCTCTGAGATACACGGCTCTTCTTTATGTTTTGATAGAGCTTTGATCGAGAGCGAAAGAGACAGCTTGAATGCGGTGAAAACTTTTCATTACCACCCACTGGCTGAGCAACAACCCGTTAATGTCTTTGAGTATTTTTCATCGTCCTTTTGTCGAATGAAACTAAATACGCGCAACAATCCTATCGTTCGGATCTTTTTAGTGACACGATTACATCGATTGTATGCTTCGTCGTTATAGCGGTTGTAAAAGGAAAAATAATAATCGTCTATGCGTATTAGTGAAGATAGGTAACGGAAATTGTCGCTCGGTTTAATTTGACTGCTTAAAATTGATTGATATAAGTGAAAAAAATTTCAATGCATATTGTGCATCATTTTATTTTTTAATATTAAAGATTTTTATTAATTTTAGATACCTATAATGTATTCTTTTTGATGATTTATTTGAATTCTAGATAATTCATTACGATAGAAATTTCGGAAGCTAAACATCTAATTTATCCACGCAATCACTAAATTTGTATAAACAGTTTTCATAAATGCTCGATTATTTCGAAGCCTTTATTCAGTTTCGGTTTAAAACGAAGCAAATTATAAAGAGCAAAAGAATAAAAAAAAAAAAAAAAAAAAAAAAAAAAAAGAAAATACGAAAATTATACGAAAAAGAGAAATAAAAGAAAGGATAAAGGCCGAAAGCTAATTACAGGTGGAATCGTTCCGCTTCCACTAACTGGCCTAGATGAGACCATCAGGTCACAGCGGGGAATCGCGACACCCGAGTCTCCCATTCTTTGCCTCTCTTTAAAAAAAAATCAAGGCAAAAAGCGAGATAGAAACGAAAGAAAGACAAGAGAGAAACAAAACGAAACCCATATTACTCATCTGCCCTTCACTTGCCAATGCCAGAGCTATAAGCCCAGACGACTTTTCTCTCTCTCTCTCTCTCTCTCTCTTTTCTGGATGCTTTTGCCAGATATTCTCATAGCTCTTTCGTATGTATGGTTTATCTTTATAATTTAACCAAAAGATATATATATATGTACAACTCGCTTCATTGTTGATTAAGTCGATAAATGAACGGTTACTATTGTGTAATATATGACGAAGGAACGTTAAATTCAATAAGCGCCATTGTTTTTGGCGACGGTGACACCTCTATGTTTCAGCAAATGATACTTTAATAACGAGAGAATGGCGTGCAATAACATATTGAGAACAGGGGAAAGTATAAAGTACAAAGAGGAGTAAGGGTTAAACGCGGATATACGAAAGGCAAGAAAAGGCAAAGTTTGCGCTCGGTTCATTGTAGTTGTCATCGGTCATCGGGTCGCTTCAAAGAGACAATTAATGTGCCGCACCGGCAAGCGAAGAAGCGGAGAATTCTCGGTGTCCCCGCGGTGTAGTCCTCGTAGTCGTTTCTTCTTCTTTTTTTTTTTTTTTTTTTTCTTCTCCTTCTTCCCCTCTTTGACTTTCGAGAGCTGGCGCATTTTAAAAGCGTGCATAAACCGTGTATTATGGCAAAGCGCCTTTACACGTGTGCGTCGGCTATTGAGAGAAGGAGAAAAGAAAGTCCGGAGTACTTCTCGAAGAGAGAGAGAGAGAGAGAGAGAGAGAGAAACCCTGGGAGGCCGAGTTGGAATTCGGTATCGGTGACTTCGAGCGATCAAAGACAACGCGAAATCATCTTCACGCAGCTCGCCTCTCTTTCTCTATCGTTTCTATAACAATGCGACTCTTTCTCCGTGCGGTCTATCCCTTTTATTTTTCCCATCGCTAATGGATTTCCTATACGCGCTTATATCCATTCGCTTTTGACCAAAGAGAATCGTCGCTACTCTCGATTTGTATAGAAGTTACTCGAAATATTAATGGCTTGTAATAATGCACACACCTACGATCTTTCTCACATAAGGACGGGCTAACGGTAGGACGAATAGAAGGTTTATAAGTTTTATTATTCCAAAGGTGTGTAAAGCCGCGGTGCTCGCGATTTTTGGGCATTTTTACGTGGGAAGACGCATAAAATTATATCGCCGCTCTCGAGAGCCCTTGAAAGGATCTCGAGAACGCGCCCGTTCAAGGCCTCGACTATGAAAACCGGGCGATAAATAAATGCTAATTCGTTCGATGTGCAGCGAACAATAGCAACTATTTCTCTCTCTCTCTCTCTCTCTCTCTCTCTTTCTCTCTCTTTCTCTCTCTTAGCAGTCGTCGTTCTCGCGTCTATCGTAGCGCGAGTGTTCTGGTATATAGGACTTCATTAAAATTTTTTAATTGAAAAAGTCAAAATGAAACTTTGAAAGCATACAGCCCCGTGAAATCCCGCATTATCATCTCTTTCCGTTTCATTTGTCAAAATTCGGAGAGAGAAAGAGAGAGAGAGAGAGAGAGAGAGAGAGGGTGGAAGGGAGAGGCTGCCGCGCGCGGCTTTCGTAATATAATGGCCGGGACATTATTAAAGACATGAGTCCATGCACTTCTATTTTGTGCTCCGGCAAGCCGATGATGTGTGTCCTTTGTGCATTTCGGCCTCTATATACCCGGAGGCCTAGACGAGCGAACGTTCTCTCTCTCTCTCTCTCTCTCTCTCTCTCTCTCTCCCTCTCCCTTCTCTTCTTTTCACCATAGGCATTGGACTCCTCCACGCATTTCGATGCCGAGACGCAACGTCGACAACGACGACTACGACGAGAGTCGCATCTAATAATTGACTCCATTGAAAACCGCACTCCGCGACGAATCCTTTTTCCTCTGTCTTTGTCAGCCGTAAGCGCGTACGAAGCGCGCGCGAAACTCCTTCGGGGTTAGAAGAGAAGGACTCCCCCCCTTGTTCTCTCTGTCTCTCTTTCTCTCTCTCTCTCTCTCTCTCTCTCTTTCTATGCTTTTTCGTCTTCTCCTTCGTCGTTCTCTTCTTCCTCGTTCTCTCATATATCTATATATACTCTCCGTTGCGCGGCCCTTTCCATTCAGCCGTCCACGTGGGAACTCGAGAGTATTTTTACGTTTCGCCATTCATATGGACCACTATAACAGATTGTTTCTGAGAAAGAACGCGAGAGTAAGAGAAGAAGAAGAAGAAGAAGAGAGAGAGAGAGAGAGAGAGAGAGAGAGAGAGAGAGAGAGAGGGAAGAGATGAGGACGATGGCGCGCGCGTTGTTTTCTTATATACATACGCAACACCTTGTAATGCGGGCTCGACGATAACTTTGCCGAGCCGAAGTTATATATATATAGCAGGAGAAAGACAGAAAAGAATTTCTTGCAAGATGGATACCCATCGAAAATTTTATAAGCGCCTTCGTTTTCTTGGCTTTTATCCTCGGCTCTTCTAATTCTTGCCTCGATTAAATTTGCAAGCGCGCGCTCCGTGTGAAAAATTCGCCGTACGAAATTTTAATCGCGCGTTACGAATTGGATTATTTTGGCATGTTTACATTAAATATAATAAAGTTATTAAAAATATTTTATACAAATAGTATATACAGCTTGATTTTTATTTTATATTATTTTTATTCTGTGTTATTAATTATTTGTATTTTGTATAATTAATTCACAAAAAAAATATATTTAATTTTTTTATTTGCAATATTGCATTTGTAAGCGGATGATTTATTAATGATTTTATGTTTCAATTAAATAATTAATGTTTATTTGTTTACATTGTTTTATGGATTGATGTTTTAATTTATATAGTATTATTGGCTTATAAATTAACGTTTAATTAATTAAAATTAATTATAAATGTAATTAATTATAATGTTATTGCCATGAAGAATTTCCGTCAATAATATTTTCTTTGCAGTTTTTAAAATAGAATATGCGTGTGTAATATATAATTATTTATAAAAATATATAAAGTTATTACTGAATTTAAATGGGAAATGTACAAGTTAGATTAAATAAATAAAATTATATTGAATTTGGATTTAAAATAAACAAAATTAATCACTTTAAATATTTCACCGTAATTACTTCATTATTCGTAAATAAACAAACAAAAAAATAAAATTAGCCCGTATATTAAAAAGTGTAAAGATAAAAAAGCATTTTATAATAAAGATTTTCAATTCGGCAAATAAATAAAGAAGAACGGCGTATTCTTCGTTCACGGAATGTCTAACAAAATGTAATCGATGAGCGACAACAAAACGATTAAAAGCCTCAACAGAGCGCTGAAAGCAGCAAAAGGATATAAAGAAAAGCATAGGGACGGTTAAAGAAAGAGAGAAAGAGGAGAACGGGCGTGGGCTCATTCGATTCTCCTTCGCTGCGCGTCCAGAACGAGAGAGAGAAAAAGAGAGAGAGAGAGAGAGAGAGAGAGAGAGAGTCCCACCTTCTCGAGATCGTTCTATTCGGACTGAAGCAGCAGGGGGTGCAGAGCTTCTCCGCTCTCCTTCTGTTTCTTCATTCGTTCTTTCCATATGCGTGTGTATGTGTGTGTGTGTGTGTGTGTGTGTGTGTGTGTGTGTGTGTGTGTGTGTGTGTGTGCGTGTGTGTATGTATGTATGTATATGGAAGCAAGCAACCCCTGCGGGCGCAGTTTGTAGCGAATTTGACGACGTCGAGGAACGAGACTTTTTGCCTGGTGGTGGATGCGTACTTCTCTCTTGGGACATTTCTTGTGAAAGAGAAAGAGAGAGAGAGAGAGAGAGAGAGAGAGGAGAATCTCTGCGTTTATACCGGATGGATTCCATTACAGTTCGAACGCAAACAAAAGCAAACAGTATATCTTACCCTTGTGCGCACATTCGATCGTGAAACCCCGTGCACCCTTGGGAGTTCTCTGGTATAGATACCTGCAAACAAATCAATGAATTTCTATGGTTTAATGACTGCTTAAGCGTTTTTGAATAATTAAACTGTTAATGCTGACTGGCTTTTTATTTTTTTTTTTTTTTTTTACATGATGAAAAAAGGCTTTCGTGCGTCATAATTTTCACAATGTGCAAATTATGGTTTTTGCGATAAATATTAATATACATATATGTATATATTTGTGTTATTTTACTTCATAGCATTAATACGTATTTTTGCATTAAATCATGTTAAATGTTTTAAAATGTTATTATGAAAATTCAAGAATTCTGTTAAAATTATTTATTTAAATACTTATTAGTTTTAATAAATAATCGAAAATATATAAAAACATTATGGAGCTTTAAAATTTTCAATTTATACGTTCATTTTTTAAGGATTTTCGGCAATTTTTATTGATTAAAAATTTGATTCCGATATACTCAATAATTCGTAAATGTTGTAAACGATTAAAAATAATTTATCATTAACAAATTTTCATCATAATTAAAACTATCACTTGTTCGATGAATCATGATACAGGACTAGATAGTTTTTTCATTAAAAAAATTTATCGATTTTAATGAAAAAATTGTTGTGGCTACATAATTAATACATCTTACTCAAGTTAACTTTTAACCGATGGAAGCCAGAGGAGTTCCTTAAATAATCACATTACCCGCATCCAGGCTGCATTATCATCGGCGAGTACACGATTTATCGTAGCGAGTTAATATATTAAATATCATCCACTCGATTGGAACATTTTTTACGAGACCTTACATACAAAGTGAGAAAAAAAAAATGAGGAGCGGAGAGAAAAAAAAAGATAAAAGCGGTTATAGAAGGCAGTAAATGAGTCTTACGAACAACAACAGACGTTCTATACTTTACTCGGTTAAAGCACACGCGGAGAAAGGATGTATACGCATAAATGGTCAAGAGAGAACGATACATCGAGGATACGCGTGTATGAGTGTGTATTCGAGTTGGAGGGGAAGGATAATTAATCACAATGGTGCTTCTGCCATCGAAACTTAGTATTAAAGTGTCATCGTTGACTTGAAAAAAGAAAAAAAAAAAAAAAAAAACAGAAAAAGAGATACGAGTCAGAAAAGGGCTATGTGAGAGAGGGAAAGAGAGAAAAAATTATGTCTACCTGTGACGACGATGATGAGGCTTTCAGGTAGCGAGGGCTTCTTTTTCTTTAATCTTAACTCGAAGCTGTCCATGATCCTTTTGATCCTGCGATGCAGCAACAGCAGAAGCAGCAGCAACATCAGCGGCAATAACACGCGGACCTTCTGTCTTTTCGGGTCAGCCAGTGAATTCCTGCATCCAGCAGCGGCTTTTTGGTAAATGCTGCATATAAACGCGAGTGGGCGGAGGGGGCTTCCGCTATTCATTTGGTCCGATTTCTCTCTCTCTCTCTCTCTCTCTCTCTCTCTCTCTCTCTCTCTCTCGGTCAGTCTCAAAGAGAGTGAGAACGAGAAAAATGAAAGAATTAATAAGTGACATCTCGAAAGAGAGGAAGAAAGAAAAGGTCTTACGAGGCTTCGGCAAAGCTCTCGACTCCCCTTTTATATTCTTCTCTTTTCTATTATTTTCTCAAAAGAGAACTGGCTCCCTTTTTCGGCACGAGCTCGTGCTCCACCTATTTCTCGTTTTTTTTTCTCTTTCATCTCTCCCTCTCTCTCTCTCTCTCTCTGTCTCTCTGTCTCTCTGTCTGTGTCTCTCTCTCTCTCTCTCTCTCTTTCTCGGTCAATTCGACGCCTCGACTCACATCATAGCGTCGGCGTGCGCGCACAATGCCTCCGAGATATTATACGGACAGTTGCCACATGTAGGACCGTGGCACTTGGAGGAAAAGAGAAAAAAAATGGATTATGTGGGTCTTTATTTTGTGAAGTCGGGCACACTGTCTAATTAGCCATTACGTGGTGGGCTTTAGCCATTTCTGGGCCCTTTGTTCGCCTCGACGCGGACCTATCTGTCGAAATGTTTCTTTCTTTTCCAAGTCCGCGTGCTTTCTTGAAAAACTCGCATAGATTAGAGAAGAAATCTCTCTCTCTCTCTCTTTCTTTCTTTCTGCCTCTTGACGTAGCGTAATACCACTCGATTCGTTTTTCGTTATAATCGGTTATATATGGACGGAGAGCGCTTCGCTTCGCTGAGATGTTGATCGATGTCTCTGCGAGCGCGAGTCGATCGGAGGAATTCGATACTTTCGTGAGAGCTTGTATGGTTGGAAGGATGACTTGGACGCGCGTATGGCGAGTATTTGAGCAGCAATAGAGAGACAAGAAAAGAGAGCTTTGGCAAAATAGCGGCGGGTACATGGCGTATCGATACGTAGCTCGCGCTACGTGACAAGCCGTCGACGTAGCAACGGCAGCAGCAACAGTAACCTCGAGCCACTTGATGCTCTTCCCACGAAGTGCGGTTGATCATCGGATCGATCCTTCAACGCTGGTATACGTGATATATATATATATGTATGTATCCGGACGCTTTGTACGTCGAATTTAGCGATGCACACACGCAGCGAGTTTAAAGCCTCGTTGGCCCGAGGGGTTGAAACAGCTATCGACGACGCGGTCAACCGATACTTATCCCGTTAACGTTCTGCGCGCTCATTCATCCGTTCACTCGTTGCCATTTCTCCTGATTAATTGACTCCGTTTTTAGGTTGTTTTTTTTTTTTTTTTTTTTTTTTTTTGTCTTCTCTGTTATATATAGGGTATTGAAACAGTATCCGGATCGTTTACACTTTCAATACTGCGTGGGAAATATTGATTAAAGTCAAAGATAAAGATGACGATCGTTAAAAAATGCTTCAGATTTTTACTTTCACGAATATTTGTTTTTCACTTATTTTATCATTCCTTTTTCTCAAAATTAAATTATGTAATTAAAATAAATTTAACTTTATAAACCTTAGTTAAATAATTTAATAAAATTAAAAAATGGGCATAATTATTTAATTTAAATGAATTCAATTAAAAACTATGTAATATTTATACATATAAAAAAAAAAAAAAAAAAAAAAAAGGAAACATCGGTCTATTTGGTAAACTTTAATTATTAACCTTTTACGAGTATTTACTGGCGGGACTTTTAAGTCCCAGTATATTTAATAAATCAGTGTATCTAATGAAAATCTGTTTTTTATAGTTCTGACGGGACTCACAAATCCGATTTTGAAAACTATATAATAAAATATTTATTACATAAAAAATATTTTTTCTTTCCATCCCATCTCAAAATATGCACATTTAAACACCATATAAAAAATATTTACCGGACTACATAATTTTTTTCAAAATTCAGAAAATAAAGGGTTAAAATAAATACTGACACAACATAAAATAAATACTAACAAACTTATGTTAAATTTAATTGCATGAACAAGTTAACATGTAAATGTTTAAAAAATTTCAATACACTAGAATTTAGAAAAATAAAAAAAAAATTAAAAAGATGTAAAGAAAAAATAAATTCTATGGTAATTGAAAAGTTAAATAAAATTTTCTTTTTATGCCTTTGATAGTTTTTGAAATATACTTTATATTAATTATTAATGATCTATTGACAGTGATCTCAAGAAATGATGAATGCGATTATACTGGTATTTTCAATGTAGTATCTAGTATAATCAAAGAATGTCAAAAGCATTATGCATGAAGCATTTTAACAATAGATTACCGATTTTCTTAATACAAAGCCGTTTCAAACCTAATTATTACTCAATGAGTAGGTCTTAGTGAAAAGGAGAATCTTTCAAAAATTAAAATATTATAGATATATGTGTATAATGATATTAATCTTTAATTGAGACTTTAATCATAAGTATGTTATTGATTTAAATATTTAAAATAATTTTAACCAGACATTTCCCGTCGAAAATAAATTGTAGGTAAGCAATAAATTAATGCTTTTATTGAATTTTTAGTATTTTTATTTCGCATAACGTGGGTATTTATTACCAAAGTGATTTTAAAGATTTTCTAAGAATATAATAAAGCAATAATAATATACAAAAGTCTTTAATAAAAAAGTGTCATTAAAAACGTATAATTTAAAATATATGTATGTTTAGAATATAGAAACATAAAATGTAGAGGTGTTTTTTTGCAGTTAATGGATTAGATGTTAAAAAGTATCGAGGATTTGTCCATCATAGCATTGATAAATTTTTCCCATAAAGCTCGCCGATGTCTTTCGAGAATCGGTATTCAATCAACTCGAGCCGAAACTGACAATCCTATTATAATAATGAAATATAGTAGCACCGAGTACCAGTAAAAGAAAAAAAAAAAAAAAAAAAAAATGCAGTTTCGATAGACCCAAGAAAGAGTAAGAGAAAGAGCGAGAAAGAAAGAAAAGTTCAGCTACGCGTCGCGTCTCCTCGCGCGGTCCTCGTCACGAATAAACAATGGTTGAGTTATGCGAAAGGGGCTAGCGCAGACGTCTGCGCACACGTATAAACGAATGCAAGTGTGAGCGCTCACACCGATGTCGATGGAAATAAAAAAGTATAACTCATAAAATAAGATACGAGCTCTGGAAAGCTTTGGAAGAAAGAGAGAAAGAGAGAGAGAGAGATAACGCGGCTCTCATAAATAATTCAATCGGCCGTCACTAACCGCGGGAGTTTGATGGGATTCGGCGTGAAAATATGCCATCAACGCGTTCTCTAGACTTACTGCCGTCTCTCCCACTTATATTACGGCTTTCGTTGTAATAAAGCAAACATTATTCTCACAGGTACATTGATTGAAATATTATTTATCGCTGTGAGCTGCAATCGTTCGAAATGTTTATTTCTATTTTTCGTCGTTTGTAATTTAATGTTAATTAATGATAACATTTACTTTTTTTTCGTTTAACACAAGATTTATTTCACATCGTTTATAAAATTGATGTTTTCTTTTATACAACAATAATAATTATGTAGTGTATCCACAAGTGATTCGATTTTAAATTTAATTACCAAGACAGTAAAGTCGTATTAATTCTTGGTTTTTATTCTTTTTATCAGTAAGATAATTGCTTACAAATACAAGTTCATCGAATCATGTATAACTTTCACTCGCGCAAATAATACATTCATCCAACACATGTATAATATTGTAATAACACTCGTTGAAATAAGGTCATTTCATTCTTTTTTTACTCGATATACCGATGATTACACGATTAATTAAACACATTCAAGCAAACGTTTAAATTTTAAAACATTTTTTCAATTCTACAATCGAAAGGTGAAAATATAAAATTTCAATAAGAATGTCCCATCAAATTTCACTTTTACACCCTCGAGCGTTCCGCGTGTACGTATATGTCATCTCGAAATTCCAAAAGGTGATACTTATCGATGAGTCACCAGTTCGTCCGGAGTACTATTAAATTTGTCAAAACAATCCGTACACGCAAGCGCGCTTACTAATACGCGTACAGCGTAACCGATCGCATCCTCGCGCCGTACAGTTCCGTCGCGCGAAATTCTCCGGCGCCTATTCGGTTAAAGGAATTCTGAATATTCCTTCCACCATTGATATATACATGCGCGTATTATATATATATATATATATATATATATATATATGTATACGTGGATACATACTCGTGAGGGCATCGGAGGAGGAGGACGAAACGTCGAGGCTTCTCTTTATCCGCGATTGCAATCTCCGCGTAAGAGGAATCGCCGCAAGCGCGAGTATCTCCGACTCTCATGAGAGAGAGAGAGAGAGAGAGAAAGCGATAAAATGTTGGTGGTATAGGTGAGGTAAGAGCGTGTAAGCGCACTTTGTACTTTGACGCGCGAGCAAATTGCGCGAGTATTATATATATTACACATTTTAACGGAGAGATTGCGCGTGATCGTTGCTCAATGGCTTGATGTTAAAAACTCGCATATTTGTACGAAGTGAACTTAGCAAAGAGAGAGAGAGAGAGAGAGAGAGAGAAATAGAGAGAGAGTAGTGCAAACGGAAAGCGGAATGGAGTAAAAAGTGGAGCGCAAATAAGGTGAAACAAAAAGATATAGATATAGATACATACATATGTAAGAGAACAAGCAGAGGCTTAAGGCGGATCGAAGAGGTCGCGAGAGCCGAGGTCAGTGGTGTACGCGGAGCCGGCTGTAATTTTAGCAGTCGTTAACGCCGATCGTAAAGCGAATAAGAGAGGCGCCCCGGAATAATATCTGTCGCACGCGACAGCGCTTCTTTTCCTTCTTTTTCCTTTTTTATTTATCCCTTTTCTCTTTCTCTGTCTCTCTCTCTCTCTCTCTCTCTCTTTTTCGTTCTCTCCCGGGCTTTGTTCTTTTGTTTGCAGCTTTACGAGATAAGTGAAAAATGATCGTATCACTTACTTAATTGAGCCAAGGCAGAGAGAGAGATAGAGAGAGATAGAGAGAGAGAGAGAGAGAGAGAGAGAGAGAAGGAGCTAGTGTTCACCATACGACTTACATACTTCGCGAGTTGTAATTTGCCGTGTCGCGATACAAGGCGACGCTGATGCGCGCGAGCTCGTGCGTATGGCTTTTTATCGTCGAACTAAATCTTCTTTATTATAAGTATTCGTTGGATTCGTTCATTTAAGGATAAATTTCTTAAGAACTTAGCTTTGTATTGCCCGTAAGGTTTAAATTTATGCAAGTAAGCTTTTAAATATAATTATACCTATATTTAAATCTATTTACATTCAATTAACGATAAAAAATATATTTGTACATAAATTTGCTCACGAAAATTTTATTTACCGTTAAATAAATATTTTTCTAAGATTAAATTTTCAATAATTTCAAAAAGCATTAGACAAGTATTAAGGGATCGAGTCTTATTATTGTACAAATGTAACAATTTCTTATTGGTACACGATATAACACAAATTTTATTATTAAACGCATTGAATTAGATCAACGATATATTTTTGTACGCCTTTAATGCGCAAAATAATCGAGCGAGGATACGGCGACGTAAGGGAGGAAAGATCGAAAGGCGACGTAAGGGAGGAAAGAGGAAAGGTCGAAAGCGTGGGATAATTAAAAATTGTTATTTTAAAAACGAAGAGCTCTCGGATTAATGGGCTCGAGTGGCGAATATAAGGGAAGAGAGAGCGTTACGGTGCGAAGAAGGGCTAAGAAAGAAGCGAAGGGAAGATCGAGCGAGCGTGGACAAGAGCGCACCAGCGCGGGAGAGAAAAATACCGATGACTCCGCGCGCCGAACGTTACCGTGCGAGAGAGCTGGCGAAGCGAGAGAGAGAGAGAGAGAGGAGGGTGCGGATCGCCATTAAGCTGACCCCCTGCCGAGCGTGGCCCGCGGCAACCCTTCACAAAAAACTGTAATTGGAAATACTTTTCCTCCTTTTTTCCTGAAATAATTTATGAATCCGCGCTCTCGCGCACAATATCCCTGCGTATACGAGAAAGATGGAGAAAGAGAGAGAAAAAGAGAGAAAGAGAGAGAGAGACTGAGAGACAGAGAAGCAGAGAGAGATAGAGAGAGAGAGAGAGATACAGCGGATGCGTGAGTGTGTATCAGAGGGGAGATACTGAGAAATGTCTTGTCTCTCGTCTCTTACAGCAAGAATGCACCAATTCCAATCTGCTCTGGTCTCTGCTTTATATACTGTACATTTATATATATATATATATATATATATATATATATATATATACATCGTACGGTCTATTATGCATATTCACAATTTAACCTTTGACTCGTTCTCCATATAGTTTATCTTTAACTAAATAACTCGGTCGTTTCACATTTGATATCTACAAGCGCGGCAGTCGCAAAAATCTGTACCCGTATAACATATTGGTTTTCAAAGAGTCGTTTATTCATAAATGATGAGCTTTTATATCTCGGATATATAGTGTACCGTGTGCAAGACATATATAATGCGAAGGTTAAGGGACGATTGATTAATTAATTAGCGTCGAAATAAGTATAAAGAATTCGATCAACGGCGAAAGCTCGCGTCGAATAAAGAAGCCGGTTAATCGATGACCGTGAAAGAGTCGGAGAAAAAGAGGGGTGGGGGGAGAAAAGCGATCCAAGGCAATTACGCGATAATTAAAGTGGCAGCAAGAGAAAGAGCGAGAGAGGCACGGATATATAATACATACGGTAAGGAGCTCGCGAGGCGATTAATTTTTTTCTTGCGCGTTTCACGCTCGACCCTACTCGTCTCATGCTGCGCCCGAACAAAGTCCGAGGTAACTCGCTGTATGTACAAGTGTGCACGCGTTTATATATATATATATATATGTATATATAAGGATGCACCGAAGAAACAGCAGCTGCCAATCGCGGACGCCCTTATCAATTTGCCTGATTATTCGGATTTGTATTATAATGAAGACGCAATGAGTAGCCCTTGCCAGCTGATGTTATTTCGGTGCTCGTATACTCTCGGCGGGTTGCTTGACTCGCGGCCAATCGGTGAGCTCGTTGTAATTAGATAAGCGAGCGACGGGAGCTACTTGTGCCTTCGTGTAAAGATGCGTTAAAAGCATGCCGGTATCGGTGATCGGGACTTGCGAGCCGATCGGTGCTGCTTCTGTTTTAATTACATTACCGTACTGCTTTTTTTTTTTTTTTTTTTTTATACCGGTGCGTATATCTGATGTTATTGTTATTTTAGTATAATAAGTAAATTAATTATGAATGATAAGTATATTGTTATTATTATTAAGAATTTTAAATTAAACCTAAAGTTTATTTATATTTTTAAGCATTAAATATTTGGTTAAAATTTCGCAATCAAAATTATTGTAAAACAATATTTTATTGTTCCTTTGATTTATAAAACATTAATCTCTATTGCCGGTAATACGCAAAGATAAAATTTTTATATACTCATGCAACGTCGTACCTTTTTGTTGACAAAGGATAAGCCTTTTTCGAACGGCGTCAAAGGCCTTCTTATCGAAATAACTAGGTGTAATGATTTTGTGCTGCTTCTGGAGTCTCTAATAATATCATCAAAAAGGAATATGCTTGTGAATGCTTGCTATTTTTTATCCAGAGAGCCTTTCCAGTTGAGATGGACTACAAGATTCTTATGAAATTGTGTTAGGGCAACTTGTTTTAATGTGAAGCAATGGATAGTGGACAAGTGTGTCTTTCTCCAGCGGGATTAGTATAGTTTTTTAATCAACCTTTTGAGAACGAAGCACTGTAATAAGTATATTATATTGAACAAGATTGCTTTGTGTAAGGGGTTTGCTTTGTTTCACTTAGTGATTATTCTTTCTTGGTCAGCAGTCGTTTCATTCGGCGCTCTCGCCCTTCATCTACAGAAATAGACCTTCTCAAAAGCCTAGAGAACTGCCAGTTTTCCTTCTCTGTCGCAAACTTTCCTCAGCCAAAGTAGAGGAATTTTTGAGTTTATTTTAAAGGATAAGAAACCAAAATTTTACTATCAATAACTACAGTGCATCGTTCACGTTACTAAAAAAAATGATTACCGCGGCTACGCTCATTATTTGCTTCTACAAATCTTGAGTAACTTCGTTGAGAAATTATACGTTCGGTTTTTAATGCAATACCAACATTTCAATTTAATTTTTGTGTATACTTACGAAGGTATCGTTAAGTTTTGAATTAATGTTTTAAAAAATAATAATATAAATTATTCGCTTCTAAATATAGATTTAAAGTTTTTCAAGTTTAAAAATAAATGCATGAATTTTTAAAATTATAAACACTTCTCTATTGTAAATACTTTTTTATTAATTTGATTTTTATTTTTATAACTACAAGGTAACGTTACAACAAATCTCTTTAAGGTCATAAAAAGTCTTAGCAACAATAACAACAATCGAACACGTACAAAAAATAAAATTCCCATTGGGTTGCGTAAAAAGGGACAAGAATCTCGCATCGAGTCAACAATCTAAATCAATCAGAATACACAAGCAGAGCAGAACTCGCATTAAAATTTACGATTTGAAAATACGACATCGCGGGCTCGTAGCGGACGGGTTAATACAAGAGAGAGAGAGAGAGAGAGAAGAGGAAGGAAGAAAGAGAGAAAAAAAATGACAAAGTAAAGGCGAGTCAAGTCGAACATAATGCGCGCAAGGAGTTACGAGGGAGGAGGGGGGGGGGTAGAAGAGAGACATTGCGCTGGAGGAGTAGGGTTCGAGCGATTGCGCGACAGTCGCGCAGCATGCGACTACCTTAGACCCCTGTGACCCGAGAGAGAGAGAGAGAGAGAGAGAGAGAGCGCGATGGTATACGACAATGGGTACCGCGCTCGTACGATAATAATGATCAATTATCGATCTGTCATTCAACCGATTCACACAGAGGGAACGCAAGCTACGGTTCGGAATGCAAGACGAATCGCGCGGCTTGTCTTCCCTCTCTCTCTCTTTTTATTCTTTTTCTTCTTCTCCTTCTTCTTCTTCTTCTTCTTCTTCTTCTTCTTCTTTACTCTTTTCATCTTCCTTTTTCACCCTCTTCTATGCACCTCGTTTTTCTTACTCGTTTCTTTTATTTATTTTGTTCGCGCGCGGCGGACCTAAAGTACGCTTCTATATATACAAACGTACAATGTATACACGAGGCCGTATTGGCTGCGCTGAATAGCGATACTCGCCGATTTAAGCATCTTCAACGAATGATGATGACGACGACGATGATGATGATGCCGTGGACGATGCAAGAATATAACGGACGTGCTTGTATACGTAATCGTCTTTGGTGGATACCGGAACTCGAGTGTTGAGGTTTCAATTTTTTATATTATCTTTTATTCTCTTCGTGTTTGTGAACAATTAATAATTATTGATTTTTTGTGTGGTTACAATTTAGTACAATTTTTTTAAATTACATTAGCTTTATGCACATTAGCTTTATTTACGTATTTGTAACAAATTGCAAAAATATCAATGATATATATTTTTAATAATTTATGGATAAATTTTAATCGCCGTTTCGCTAACAGTACCTAAGGAGTAAAACGATTGACATTAACAACCGATGCAATAAGTTATCATGAACCAACGTTAAATATTCGTCGCAAATGTTTGACGCTAGGCTCAGATAAGAAATTCAAGTCGTCACGAACATGTGGCGCTAGTAGAGAAAGGGTTGAGATATAATTTTTATCAAAGCAGCTTAAATAATTTAACATAGTAAGCTAGTTTTAAAGTATTTTTTTAAAAAATATAGTAAATATTTTGATTTAAAAATTCGTTTTGAATTGAAATCATAAAATTCTGTTTTTCAAAAATATCTTATCAAAATTATAATTTTAAAATGTATTACGTTAATTTTAGAAAATTTGAAATAGTTCAAAAACATGATAAAGTTTTTGAGAATAAAGTAAATTTTAAACACATTTACAAAAATAGAGCACTTTTTAATGCTAAATATAAAATTTTATTTATATCATTTAACGACCTAAGAATAACTTTTTTTATATTTATTACATTATAAATTATATATATACAAAAAAAAAAAAAAAAAAAAAAAAAAAAAAAAAAAACGATTTACATACCTCAACACTTAATTGGACTGGCCGATTGGAATTAATTAAAAGAAAGTTTCAAAATTTTACCCAATTATAATAAAATTATCCAGAACGTTATTTCCATTTTTACGCGCGGGCGCTCACAGAATTTCGAAAGACGAAAAGACGGAGTCGTAAAACGCATTATAATTTTTTATTACAGGAAGAAATAAAAAAATAATTTCAGCCCGCTGACAGCGCCGTGGTCGCAGATAAAGCGATTCGCTTTAAAACGAATAAAGTAGCCAAAAGCAACGCACCTTTCCTTCCGAGTGCTCGAATTTTTTTATTTTTTTATTTTTTTTTTTTTTTAACGCGAGTCTTAAATATATTTACAAGTTCACGGTAGAGCGCCGATGGCACTCGTTTACCGCGAAAGAATCGGTGCACCGAAGACTCGAGTTATACCTTACTGAGTTATATGTTTGATGGTAGTCAGTCCGAGAGCGTTTATTCGATGGCTCGCGAGCTTTCTCAGTGGTAAAATCTTTCCCGAAGAAAAAAGAGAAGGCAGATAACTACCGTCGCTCACGGTGGCGTCGGCCTTCAGTAAAAAAAAGCTTAAAATTAATAATAGTAACAAGTCTATGGGGCGCGGAAAGAAACTCGAGGGGCAACCGAGAGCCTTGCCGCCGTCGACGTTATGCGATCATGGGGTATAGAAAGCTTGCTCTCTCTCTCTCTCTCTCTCTCTCTCTCATCGCTCCGCGGCTCCCGCTTGTTTTATGAATTGGAAGAGAGAAAGGGTGCCAGGACGGACGCCCCCCGTTGCGACACCGTCCGCCTAATCATTCTTTAAACGCGAGTATAAACAAGTCCCCGCGTAGGAAAAGAAGAAGAATAGAAAAAAGGTAGAATAGCCCGAGTACAAGTTATCTATACGCACTCTCAACGTGACTAATGTCATTCCTTGGGTAGGAAAGAACAACGGAGCAAGTGAAATCGGGTGTAAAAATCGTCTCCTTGAGAAAAATTTGTTCGTTATAATGAAGAAAGCGAGACAAATGAAGAAAATTTAATGCGAGATAATAGGATGACGCTGTTTGGAAAATTTTTAACCTCTCGAATCTCAAATGCAAATGCAAACTCGAAAAATCACTCAAAATCGAAAAAAAGGTTTTGTTTCAAATCTACTACATTCTAGTAAGAACCTCCGGAATTCTATGTACAATTAGAATTTCCATTTTTACAATAAATCACTAGTTTTAGTATTTTTGTCCTGTTAGACTTATTATCTAAATGGGCAACAATTTTGTATTTTTAAAAGGTTTATGTAAATGTAAGATTGAACTTGGATTAAATTTTAATTTTATAATTTTTAGATTAGTGATAAAAATAATAATAATAATAATAATAATATTACTATTTCAAAAAATACATATAACTTTAGATTTTTTAAAGTATGTTCGAAAGAATTTTAAATATTAAGAAGTTTTAATAATTCAATAATTTAGTGAAAAAAAAATTTTTTGAAAAAATTTTAGATTTTATTTTTAACAACACAACTTTACGTAAAAACTATCTTTAATGGTTTCTCAACATTATTTATCTTTAGTACATACTTTTTACCGTTTTATTTTATTTATATTAGTATTTTTATCAAAAGAAATTAAATGAACTTATTTTAATATACATTTAATAATAAAATAAACATATATAAATCAATAAATCAATGGTAATGATTGTCTCAAGCAATACTTTGGCCAAATGTACACGTACATAAAATGTATATCGAAATATTGTAGACAACCGTGCATTTATTATACACATATATGTACTTAACGTATAATCGTTAATTTTTACTTCAGACTTTTAACGTTATGTTTTTAAACAGCAAGTAATTAATCAACATTTAATAACGAAAATTTATATATGTAAATTAAAATGATACAGGTGCAGGAGAATTAAAAAATTTTAAAATTAATCAAATTTTTACGGTGATTTATAGATCTCGACGTCATACGAGTTCAAAAGAAAGAAAAAAAAAAAAAAAAAAAAAAAAAAAAAGAAAATAATCGAGAAAAATCAATAGCGGTATAACTAGTTTATCGCGTTACACGCTCAAATCGTCATAACGAGCACATAAAAGTCATAAATCGGTAGAAGCAATGATACGAGTCCCAAAGGCCGTATATACCAGCAGCGGCAGAAGCAGCATCACCAGCGGGAGTAGCAACAGTATCCGTAGAATCCCATTTATGAGAAATCGCGGTAGTATTTCTCTCTCTCTCTCTCTCTCTCTCTCTCTCTTACGCGTAGGAAGAAAGAGAAGTTTCGACTCCCCGCTGCTACCGCTCGGCGCCCGACGCTACGACGTCGTCCATCGCGTCATATACATACGGCGGCGCGCGCGACTACCGTGCCAAAAAATATTTCAAAAGTAGCCATGTCGCCGTGTGTCCTTTATATACCCTCTCTTTCCTCCTCGTCTCTCCCTCCATCCCCCTCACGGAAATTCCTCTTTCTCCTCCTACTCCCTCGTTTTTATTTATGATACGGTTTCTTAACGATTTTCTCGATCCGCCTACATTTGATCTTTATTATAATAAGTCCCTTCATTTCTTCCAGTCTTTCGACATATCCTTTTTTTCTCCTTTCTTCTCGCTCTTTCTCTTTTTGTTTCTTTCCCCTTCCTCCTTGCGTTGTTTCTTCTTTTACTTTTTTCTTTTTTTTTTTTTTATTTCTTTACGCAATGCGCACGTCGCAGTGTCCGGCGCCAATAATAAACGGCTCCCGCTTCTTAGAATAAACGATACTTTTTCATAATGCCTTATACATACGTACACACACGCGCGCGTCTATATATGTATATCGAAACGAAAATGAATTATACAATATCCTTTATCCTACGCGCTGTAGCGAATCGTCGTGTTTTCGTGCGGGGCCTTTATATTTATATACGTGTATCTCAAGAACGCTACTGTGGGAACTTTTTATACTCGACTGTAGTGTCTGAGCGATCGCGCGTCTTTCGTCGGCGATAAAAATTCGTGCCGAATCGGTCACGGCGATCGTTACTCATGTGATTTTAGAAGCAGAAAAAAAAAAAAAAAAAAAAAAAACGCATATAACAACGGCAGCCTTTATTTTTTTTTTTTTTTTAACAAAACAACGGCAAGTGTACAAAGTTGCGATACTAAGCGTCCATAGCTTTCGGTTTAATTTAATCCGGTCAGTGAGAGCTCGAATGATAATTATTTTTCCTACTCGTTTTCCCATAAACTCGCATATAATTCAACGTTCAACCGGTGTGCGTCTCATCGATCAAACTTAACGAAATAGATATATTTTGACGTCTTCTTACGAAATTGAGAAAATTATTCAAGTATGCGATCGTTAATAATTTCCGAGGGCAGGCATTAGCGGCGTTATAAATAAACCAGCGGTCAGTTCCCGCACGTTGGAATACATATAAACACGCGCGAGCGCGTAAGAGAGAGAGAGAGAGAGAGAGTTTCACTGACTAATGGAAGAAGACGCGCGCGAGGCTCTCCCCAGGTGATATAGTCCCGAGTACGGTATGTATATATCGCCCGTTGAAATTTCTCCCGAGTAACGATCGGGAGCGAAGATTCCGGTGTCCGGGTAATGCCGCGTTTGCACGCACGCGGCATTATCGGCCCTCGAGATATTTCGGCGTTCACGCGGTGATTTATGCGTTATTTATGCACGCGCGGGCGAGACAAAGTTTACGTCGGGCTGCGATGAAAGCCGCATGGGCGCGCGAGCGTTATTTGTACCGTTTTTAAATGACTCGCGGCGCAGGAAATAAGAAAGAGAAAAAAAAAAAAAAAAAAAAGGGAAAGAGAATCGTGCGGCGACATACGCGCGCGAAATGAAACCTCGCCGGGATTCTTCGCGCGTGGGTGGAGTAGCTCGGGTGCACTCTCGTGAGTCTCGAGACGGTTAATTAATAACCGGCCGCCTGTCTGCCTGCCGCGAATGCGTGTGCGACAATTCATGTTTATCGGGGCGAGCTTTGGCGATAAAAATTATGTCCCTCTGCAAATTCGAAATTTTTTTTTATTCATTATTTATATAAATTACGTTTTTCTTTATTTCAATGTTTCGTTTTGTTTATTGCATCATTTTATTTCATACAATTTTAAAATATTTATGTTTAATATGTTCCTTTATTTTAATATTCATGTGTATTATTCACGCAAAATAATGGCGTCAAAATATTGATATTAAATTTTGATTAAGTAATTTTAATAATGTGCAATAAAGTTTATATATACATATGATACATGTTACGATAAATATGCAAGGTCCTTAAAACTTATATGTGAATTTAATCGCGCATAATTTGAAATCGGTTGCATCTATTTATGATATTAAAACTGAAAACCAGAAATATTAATCAAATTACATTTATATAATTCTATAGAACATTTGTCAATATTTATTACTAATTATTCGCGATGAAATAGAAAAAACTGAATCAATAAATTCATACGAATAATTTATATACATAATTTTGCAAAAACAAAAAAAAATAAAAAAAATTTATTACGTATAATAGTAATTTAGTTTTGTATACTTAGTATAATTATCGTGTTTGCAAAATTTTAATTCTTTTTTCTTTTAATTGAACCTGCAGTTGTCAATTGAAATTATTCATTTTACAGAAACACATGAAAGACACTTGGCGATTGATATATGTGACGCTGGTGTCGAAAACCGAAGTCCATTTGTAATGTAATATTTAATCCGATATCAACTCGTGAATAATCATGTACAAAAGGATTAAAATTATCGATTTAGAAGATTTCTGAACATATTTATATTTTTAAGGGAAATTTTTTATTTTTTTATTTACAAGACAATGGTACAGTTCTTTCATATATTAAAATTAAGTTGTGATTTATTTTTATTTTTTTTGTACTGTTTTATGAAATTAAAAAAAAAAAAATGTGAAAGTTGAAAAATATTCCAAGAATAAAAAGCAATGAATTAATAAAATTAAACAAGTTTTTGTTAAGAGATAATAAATAATGTACTTTGAGCATAAAAAAATTGTCGATCATCAGCAGATACAAATGTACGAAGTTCACGTGAACGCGTAAAGGTTGAACAAGCTCAATAAGTTAATCCGTTAATCTCAATTCATCAGCATACGGCCTAAGCGTAGAAACGTCAAAGGGCAAGAAGCATCGCGGGGAAATAAATCTCGGTGCCAATTTATACACACGCGCACTTAGCTCAATAAGGGCCGGGGGTTAAGGAGTCTCGTAGTCGCGCGTTGCTCGCGATCGAGTTACTCGGCGTGGATTGTTTAGCGTAATTGGACGAATCAATCCGCCGCGAGCGCGGCAAGGGGTCCCTCTTCCTCCTTTTTGCTTCTCTCTCCCTCTCTCTCTCTCTCTCTCTCTCTCTTTCTTCCTTCCTTTTTCTTTTTCCCATCGCCCATCAACAAAACGACCTCGAACGCGTTGCACTCACGGCTCTCTCTTTCTCTCTCTCTCTCTTTCTCTCTCTCTCTCTCACTCTCTGTGTTTATATATTATATACTCGAACCCTTTCATCGGCCTGTAAAAAGAGAGATAGGGACTACTCGCACGAACGCAAACACACATAGCGCGAAAGTGCAAGCGTGAAACGAGAGAGAAAGAGAAGTTGAAAGAGAGAGAGAGAGAGAGAGAGAGAGAGATAGAGAAGGAGAGGTGCTTGGTAGCGATCTAATTATCAGCGCGGCGGGATGTCGATGCTGCACAAGTGCACATAAGCGATGAAAATCGAGGCCGCGCCACTCGAGCGTGCAAGAGAGAGAGAGAGAGAGAGAGAGAGAGAGAGAGAGAAAGATAGAGAAAGAGAAGGATCTCGTGAATACTATGCGCGCGCACGCGACCACCCTGCGATATTTCACGCCGCCGGTCTGTGCATATAAGCTCAGAGCGCGATTTCGAGATTACCAATCGACGTCTCTCTTTTCTCGGTATACTTTCGTTCTCGCCTCGTTTCTTTTTCTCCTTAAAACGGCACCTCTTTTGTTAGAATTTTTAGCAAGAGTTTGCTTTAAGGGAAATGGTTTATGAATCAAAGTTATACATTGTCGTATATAATCAACAGTTTTTCATTTTAATTAAGCTTTTAAAAAATTTCTATTTCCCTTCAATAAATTTAAGTAAAATTCAATCGTGATGTTATGGTTATTGTACATAAGCTAATAAGGTTTTGTCTTTGCTTTATACGTTTTAAATTTTCCGAATTTCAAGAAAAATAATATTAATTATCTGATAAAATAAATAATTATTATTATTATTTTTTTTTTTTAGATTGTTTAATTATTTTTTTTACAATAGCTCTATCAATAATTATACTTATAATAAAATGGCTTTTCTGGGTCATCGTATAAACTTTATTTCGTCAAAATCGACTTACGTGAAAAAAGAAGATATCCTAATTGAAAGTTCCCAACACGTACGAAGTCGCGGCACAGTTATACTTAATATATGCATGTGAAACCGCGAGGCAATTGACAGTGATTAATAAGCTAATTGCTTTAAAAATCAAATTTTTTTTTAAATATAATTTAACTTTGTTCAAAATTCTGTTAGATGTAGATTTAAGAATTATTGATTACTTATACAACTATTTGAAATAAAATAAATTTAAATATATCCTCTTATTTAAAACTATTAAATTCAAACAAAAAACAATTTTATGTGCATCGTACATATATATCAAACAATAAATGTAAAAATTAAAGGCGAATCTCACGAATTGCACGATAAGTATGCTTTTTACTTCATTTTACTACGTATTAAACGGTACTATATGAACATGCACGTAACGGTATGTCAAGATACATCAAATCTTTATTAGACAATGGACACGAGAAGATGATATATTAACAAAGATTATCATAACTTTATAAGTAAAGTTTACGATGTAAATTATGTTTTTATTATATATTTTTAAACTTTAATCAAAATAGTTAGATAATTATTTAAAACTTATTTCGATAAAATAGTGTTACATGTAGTAAATATCAATGCAGTTTAACTGACATTTAAATTTTAAGTTACAAAAATAATTTTAATAATTTTTACTTTTTGAAATAAAAAAACAATTTGTATTATTTTTTCAACATGTCATTAACTTTTATAACGTTTCATTACTGTTACATTGTATAATATTAGAAAATTTATGGCAAATTTATAGTAAATTTATATAAGTACATGTTTAATATTAAAAAAAACTGTGAACAAAATTTTCGATAATATTCTATAGGCGTATTAAAATAGACACCAGATATAGAGGAAAAGTGTTCCTTCGCCAGGGAAAAAGGAGAAAATGTTCAAAATGAAGAGAAAAAGCGAAAGAGAGAGAGAGAGAGAAAGAGAGAAAGAGAAAGAAGCGTTGGCGTTGGAGTGGCTTGTGAATGCTCCGGAAACGATAAACTTTGAAAATCTTGCTCTCTCGGCCTCGATCACACAAGTAAGCGTGCGCGCACGCGTTACATTCGTCAGGTAAAGAGTAAGCAGGAAAGATAGAACTTTGAGCTCGAGAGAGAAAGAAAGAGAGAGAGAGAGAGAAGACACGAGCACAAGGGCCTTAAGGTGATTAAGCGTGCCTCTCGCTCGCCGACGCAGAAACAGAGAGAGTAAGAAAGAGAGAGAGAAAGAAAGAGAGAGAGAGAGAGAGAGAGAGGTCGAGCACGAGACTCACGGGTCTTGCGCTCACGGAGAGTGGTACTCGGCAAAAAAACGCAGAGAAGAGAGCGTCTATCTCTCTCTCTTTCTTTCGTCCAGGTGGTTATGCGGGTGGAGAGACTCCGCATCGGAAAGCTACGAGAAGAAAAGAGACAACGTCGAGAGGGAGGCGAAGGAGTGAGAAAGACCGAGAAGCAGAAGAAGAAGAAGAAGAAGAAGAAGGTGGGGCAGAGCCGCATCTTGCAGCGCCAGAGTCGGTGACGGTCAGCGAGCGCTCGCTGACCTCTGACCTGCTCGCGCGCTCGCGCTCTCTCTCTCTCTTTCTCTCTTTCTCTCTCTCTCTCCTTCTCTCTTTCTCGCTCGCTCCTCTCTTCCATCTCGCGCGCGCGCGCGGCGTGGGCGACGGGGCCGGGGCCGCATGTTGGCCCGCGGGCGTCTCGGGACCGTGAGAACACCACCTATAATATTATTTAGTCTGCCCGTGCCCCCCGCGCACGCCCGCTTGCTCTTGCCTCACCTCGCCTCGCCGGCACACAGCTCTCCCTCTCCGTTGCGCTTCTCGCGCTAACGGTCCTCTCGCTCTCTCGTTCGGCTTCGCTTCCCCTTGCCTCCGCGGCAACCTCCTCCACCTCCGCCTCCTCCATCTCTTCGGCCTCGTCTTCTTTCAGTCTTCCTCTTCTCTCGCTGGCTCGACCGCTTCGGCTGCAATAAGTGCACCTAACTATACGCGCCGTGCACACGCTTTGCTTGCCCGCTCGCTCGCGAGTGCGCGCCCGCGCGCGCGCATTAATTGCCGTCGTAAATTGTTGCGGCTTTGCCAGTCTCTCTCGCGGCGTACGCGGTCGAACTGCCCGGCTCTTTGCCTCTCGCTCTCTCCCCTCGCGCGCTTCGTGAAGATCCTTCCGAGGCATTTCGCGAGGCCAGGATTTTGGCGCCCAACGCGCGCCCGGCCTGACTCGTTTCCCACATACAGAGCGCGAAAAAGCAAGAGAAAGATAGATAGCGAGAGAAAGATAGAGAGAGATAGAGAGCGAGAGAGAGAGAGAGAGAGAGAGAGAAAGAGAGAGAGAGAGAGAAAGAGACAGAAAGTAGGCGCGAGTCCGACGCCGGCGTCGCGACGCACCGCGGCGCCGTCCCTACTTTGGTCCCGGACTGGGGGACCGAGCGCTTGGGCCCGAGTGTGCCGCGACCGCCAGGTGGCTCCACCAGCAGCGGCCAGCAGCGGGGCCCGCGTGCAGTCGTGAAAGCGCTTCGGCCGAGCGAGCATCGCGTTTGTGTACCTCGGCGTGCCGCCCCGATGCCGGCACGCACCACGAGCTCCCGCAGCCTGCACCGCGCCGGACACGCCAGCTCCCGTATTACGAATTTGCCGCGTACCGCGCAGTGTCCGCCTCCAGTGCTCGACAGCTCCAGACCAAGATGCAGCAGCAGCAACAGCAGCAGCAGGAGTCCCCGGGCTCAACGGGGACTTCGGTGTCAACGGAGCCGCGCGACGCGGAACCGTCCACCACGGAAGTGGAGTCCGGCTTCCCCAACCTAACCCTGCAGAGCGTCTCGCTCAACTTGCAGACGGCGTTACTCGCGACGCTTCAGCGCGCGGCTTTGCTGCCCCCGGGTCACGCTGCCGCCGCCGCGCTCAATCTCCAAGTACTCGAAACCTACGTGACCCTGCACCGGCTGCACGCAAGCGGAGCAGCTGCTGCCGCGGCTGCCGCGACGGTCGGCTCGTGCCCTGCGAGCCTCACCACCGGTGCGCGCAGTCCCAAACCCGAGCAGCTCCCGGGGTTGCAGCTCCACCGGACTTCTAGCCTCGACGAAGAGGAGCACTCCCAGCTGGAGTTCGTTGCCGACCCCGAGGACGACCTCGCGCTTCTCGAAGAGGAAGAGGCCGCGGCCGCGTTTCTGCAGGAGGCCTCGAATCCTTCGTCGATTCTCGGGCACGAGTTGTTGCTCCAGCGGATAGCCGAAGCGAGCCAGGCTACAGGTGCACCGGGCCCGTCCTCCAGTTCCAGCTCGGCCTCGAGTTCGACGGTGCCGAGCACGGCGACCTCGACGCCGGCTGCCTCGGCCTCTTCGGCGATACAGGCGACTTCGACGTCCGGCGAGGCGGCCGCCGGACTGTTACCCTCCAGGGCGTGCAGAGCCGCCCGACCGAAAAAGCAATTCATTTGCAAATTTTGCAGTCGCCAGTTTACCAAGAGTTACAATTTGTTAATTCACGAGAGGACCCACACGGACGAGCGGCCCTACTCGTGCGACATTTGCGGAAAAGCTTTCCGTCGGCAGGATCACCTCAGAGACCACAGGTATGTTTAATATTGTCTTAGTGCTTTCTCGTTTAATTTAAATTAAAAATTTTTTTTTTCAATTTTTATCGTTTTATAATAACGCTAAATAATTTTTTCGAATAATTTTTCAGTTTTTATTGGCTTTGAAAAAATATTTTTTTATTTTAGATCTTGTTAATAAAAGTATATATCTTGAACGACATTGTTATTTAAATAAAAATGTTTTATAAATTTAAGTTGTAAAAATAATTATCAAGTTTATAAACTTTTATAAATCTATTTTTATAAATCTATAGCGAGACAAGACGGTCGTTTTTTTTAATAATATCACGGTTTCGTTACAAGAAAAGTATTTGTTTCATTTGTTGTGTGAAATAGTGAATCTCTAATAATAAAAATATAAAAAATTACAAATATCTTTTTTCTTTTCTGATTGACGTAAAGAGTTTTATTAGAGACGTTATTCGAGTTTTCGATAAAAAAAAATCGCGTTCCAACGCATCGTTGCAGGTACATCCACAGCAAGGAGAAGCCGTTCAAGTGCGGCGAGTGCGGCAAGGGCTTCTGCCAGAGCCGAACCCTCGCGGTCCACAAGATCCTGCACATGGAGGAGTCGCCGCACAAGTGTCCGGTATGCGCCCGCAGCTTCAACCAGCGCAGTAATCTCAAGACCCACCTGCTCACCCACACCGATATAAAGCCCTACCATTGTTCGTCCTGCGGCAAGGTCTTCCGTCGCAACTGCGACCTGCGCAGGCACTCCCTCACCCACAATCTCGGGGTGATGGCCAGCACCTCGCCCTCGGCCTCGCCTGCCCTCGCGACCGTCGTTGTACCTGCCTCCACTGGCCAAGTCCTCCAGGAGACCTCTTAGCTTTATTATTTTTCTGCGTTACTACTTTTTAATATGATCTGATATCTATCATCGGGTGTGTGAAATCTTTCAATGTTTACCCGTGAATTTATTCATTTTCGAAAATTTTTTATACGCGAAAATTTTTTATACGAGAAACGATTTTTCAATACTTTATTTTTAGACAGAATGAATTCAATAATTTGGGACGGTTGTTCGATAAACATTTTTACCTTCGATTATTTTTTCATCTTTTGTTTCTCTTTTTTTTTCGGAGATTTGTACAAATTATAACTTTGTAGGTGATTCTCTTAAGTGAGAGACGAAGAAAAAAAAAAAAAAAAAAAGAAAAGAAAGTAAGAAAAAAAAATAAGAAAAATATACGTTTTTTTCTCTCTCCCGCCGTGGAACATATAATACTCACCGATGTTTACGCAGTGTCGACAATACAAACGAACAAGAAACCGAGTAGACAAGCGATAATCTTTACTCAGCGGCATTTTAAATGACACACACAGACACACGCACGCACGCATACACACACACACACACACACACACACACAAACAAACAAACAAACACATACGTCTTTCTCATTCTCCGCCCTTATTAGCTCGTAAGCATTGTTCACTTTCGACATTTTAAGGATCTAGGCTCGTGCTCACCGATATAGATGTGTAATTACGTGTGCATATACAATACGCAAAATCACGTGATATCTGTGTTCTCATTTAAGTGTAAAATACAACTCTTTTTTATGATTATTATTAATTATTATTATTATTATTATTGATTATTATTATTATTATTATTATTATATTATATTATATTATAATTATATCGATCGTCAAGCGTATGTTTTTTTTCTTGGTTTCTACCGGCACACTTCTCTCTTTCTCTATTATACATTATTGTGTATATACATATATAAGAGCGTGATACATTTAATATTAAGTAAATAGCAAATAAAGTATAATTATAATTGCACACGTGGCGTTTAATTTATTTCCACAAAGGTCCTTCGGAAATTCCATTATTCAAAATGTCTGTTCCTCTCGCCTCATCTATACATACTATACCTATACTACTTCTTTCCTGTCTCTCAAAAGATCGATGCTAATTTATGCTTAATATATATATGGCAATCATACGCGTTGGATCATTATTAAAATTATAGCTCACTCTTCTTCTTTCTCTTTCTCTCTCTCTCTCCATCTCTCTCTCTCTCTCTCTCTCTCAAGTCCTCGAAGTCTCCCCGGCTCGTTTCTTCATTATATACGCGAGCATCGTTCCGACGGATATAGTATATGAGCAAGGGACGTTACATCGAAAGAGAGTGTGCGAGAAAGAGAGAGAGAGAGAGAGAGAGAGAGAGAGAAAGAGATAGAGAAGGGGGAACGAGTGGCCTAATTAATTAGTCACCCTTTTTTTCCCTCCTAATTTTTTTATTCTCGTACGGGATAGAGCACGCACTCCATCTTTCTCGTTCTTCTATCTTACGTCGTCGAAGCTGTCTATATCACGTGCCTGCTTTACTGCGCGACTCTCCCTGTATGTGTCTGTATATATAGATACTGCGAAAGGCGAACAAAAACGCGTATCGTGTTACAAAGAACGAGCCGCCCAGGTGCTCGTGGACATGATACCGAGGCGCGTTTAGGGTTACCTTTGACTCTCTCTCTTTCTCTCTTTCTTTCTCTTTACCTCTTACCTTCTTCTTCACCTTATTTTTCTGCTTCTTTTTTTATCCCTATTCCCGTGTGTTTTTATGCTCTTTTTTTGGCCTTCTCGACTTCTCGCACGTCGTTGCTTACTCTTGGATGTTTTTTAAACGATAAACTCGGAAGAAGATACCTAAGCATTGGAGTTGTCTCTCGCACGTTTGACTGCTCGCGAGTGAGCTTTCTCTCTCTCTCTCTCTCTCTCTGTCTCTCTCTCTTTCTTTCACGTTCTTGCACGATTACTGCCTCAGTTTAGGTATTTTTCCTCATGGTTACGGGTTTTGTATCGTAAGTATGTATCTGCTATCTTGTATTTCGAGGCGAACAGAAAAAGTAACCTTAGAATTAGTATAATGTATTAAAATTTATTGTGGAAAAATATTTTTAAAAAAAGTTCAGAGTTGTTTAATAATTAATAAGCTACCAGATTTCGATTGAAACATAATTATTCAATATCTTTGCATGTAAATTAAATAAGATTAAATTCCTTTACTCGCGAGAAAATTTATTAATCCTCCGAAATCACGTTTCAGTAAATGAAACAACTGTTTAACTTGAAAAAGACATACCGATGCAATGCTACGTGTACCTAAAGTATGCCAGGAATCATAGCAATGTCTACGAGGTTAATTTATATTCGCGTATGCAAATATTTCACTTGCATTTTAACACTTTTGGTGTAAAATTTTTCCTTTTTCCATCCCATCAACGTTTCGTTTTTAACAAATTTATTATAACAGCCCTTATGCACACGTTTTTTATTTAACAAAAAATTTTTTGATTAATTATAGAGTTATTAATAAATATTGAACTTTAAATGATAATTTGAAAAATTATTAAATTATATTAGTCAATTATTAAATTATTGTGATTCAAGAAAGAAAAGAAAAAATATCAATAAGTTGCAGTAGATATTAATTGCAACAATAATAGAATAAATATTGTAAATGGTAAACGTCTTTTTAATTTCGTTACAATTAATGTATTGAAGTGCTATTTAGTAATGACAATTATCTTTAAAAAATATTTCACATTAATTACAATTGCATTTCTTACTACAATAGAAGCATAAAAATAATATTTGAAAAATATTTTTGCGGTGTACCGTTAAATTTAATAAATAATTCAGACAATAGATCACGCGTATAATATATCAAAGACGTCAGTAACATAAATACAATCCCGAAGAGAGCAGTTAATTACGAGGCGAGAAATTAGATCACATAGTCAAAAAGTTTATATCACGTACGTGTTTGCGTGCGTGTACACGCGCGCTTGCATACGCGCGTATACAAGCGAGATGAAAAATCAAATTGCTGGTGGGCGCTCGTGGTAAATCATAATTTCTCTAGAAAGCCAAGCGGCAAAAGCCGAGCTTCGCAAACGAGAATCGGCGCTTGTACGTATAATGCGCTCCGAGTGCATGTAAATTCACCGGGAATAACCGACAATTATATTGTAGAAGCCGAGACTGGAGGACGAGCTAAAGAAAGAGAAAGAGACCGAGAGTCTTATTCTGGAATTTCAGCGACAAAAATTAATCTTTCGGTTCTCGGCGCGCCGTGGCAACCCACGCACCCAACCAATTATCTCGAGAAAATACCGCAGTTATTTAGTGACATGCGGGAAAGTCTCTCGCGCTTTACGGCACGAAGAATGCCGAGTCATTTTATCAGATATTTGCCGAGCTTTCAGACCCTCTCTCGTTCGCTTACGCGCATACGTGCGTACATCTTAAAACCGAACCGGCAACCCTTCGCCTTCCTTTTTCCCGAGATCGTCTCTCGACTCGCTCGCCGCGTGAACGCCCGTGAAACTGGAATAATTTTGCGTTATTTTCAACGGCGAAAATAAGCAGACGTTTCTCGTTAACTTACACCCGACTCGTGATTTGTCCGTTACCGTTACTGCATCGACGCGTTGACAAAACACGTGAAAATTTAGTAGTTATTTCGTGGATTAATAACGATCTTTAATATCTGTTACCTAATTATGAAATATTATTCGCGCGCAGAAAACTCAGTTTTATCACAAACAGATAACATCCGCTTTACAAATTTACTTATGAGTTTAGATTTCACTATTTTTAACGTCGTACATAATAACTGTTATGACTTTACGTTTTGTAACAAACAAGATTTTCAGTAGTCCGATCTCTTAAATTAAAGGCTCGTTCGCTTTCTATTCGCGCCTTTTTCTTATCAACTTTACGTTATAACGACAAAAATATATGATGTAAATATGTATATGTATATATACGGCGCTGATATAATGAAGCTCGCGCTACCGGTATTCACGTTTGCAGCGATAAAAATGTGTCAAATTTATGATGTTATCCTACTAAATAAGAATCGGTATGGTTCAGTATAAACGGATACGAGTTTTCAGTCCTCGATGCGAAGAAAGCTTTGATTCAAATTAATGTTCAAGTTGCGGAGGCGCGATACCGATTTTATTACTTATTTATTTATCGATGTAGTATTTCAGTAAAATTTATAGAAAAACTAGTTTATCGCGCGTTTTAATGAATATTTTCTTTTTAAATTTAATATTCGGTAAAAGTTTGCCGTGTTAATTAACCAACATTGGTTGAGAAATAAATAAAATGAAAATAACGATGTTAATTGAAATGAATTTTACTTGAAAAATCAATTTATGATAAAGCTTTCACTTTTGAACGAGAAAATTTTCATGAAACAATTTTACTACTCTAATAAATATAGTAAGCCCACCGAACGCGTATTTTTTAATCAAGCATCCGTAACATTTTTAAAAAAATCGTTTTGGTTGCTCAAAGAATTGAATTATGGAAGAGACAAATGAATTTTCACCGCGTAAGGAGTATTCAATATCTTACGTATTCACAAAATGAAAAGGAAAAAAAAGGAAAACATTTTTCTGGCTGTAAAGAAATCTAATGGCGACGAGAGATAGTCATTTGAAAATGTGTTTCTTTTCTCCTTCCATATAACGATATCTTATTTTTTGAGGAATAATAAAAGAAGGAGTAGTAGGAGGAGACGAAAAGGTAGGAGTAAGGGAAGGGGGGGATTATGTTTTATTTTTAAAAAATAGAACGTCGTTAAGGAGGCATGCGTGTGTGTGTCGGTACGTTCGTTACTTATATCGTATATACGTACTCTCTCGTTCGCTCGCTCGGGCTACAGCTCACAATAGAAGAAGATGTAATAGGCAGATTATTCCCGGTGTTTATGGGCACGAGGCAGTTTGTCCGGGCGCTGCGGGAAATTCAACACGGCGCTGAGGATATCGAAAGACCGTATTAGTTATTTATGTACCTTGTGCGAGCCTCGCGTCATTACAGCTTGAGGCAAAATATGTTGTGGATGGATAGTAGGGCCGCAGTCGCGAGCGCAGCGAGCGACTAAGGCGCCTCTATCCATCCACAAAATATGAGCCGAAAGCTTTAATGACGCGAGGTTCACTCATGGTGCTTAAAAAATTTTTCAGCCTTGTAACCCGTACGAAGACTCTTACTTAGTTAACAGAATAATTAATTTTATTTTGTTGCATATCAATTAAATGCAATTTCGAACCCGTACTGACAGTTCGTAAACTACAGATATCGTCTGCTAACGCATGCGCATTTTGTACACACACGCGTACATGTACATGTAGTAGTGTCAAAAAGTGACAGACAACATAATGTAAATATAAATATAAATTATGAAATTAAAAAAAATAGTAAATGGATTAATATTTAAAAATAAAATTAATTCTTGAACAATTATTATTTATTAAAAAATATAAATTTCTTGAGTATATTTATTAAATATTTATACAGAATAATATTTTTAACAAAAGTTTTTTTTATAAGATTTGAAGGCTTATTAATAATATTAATACTATTATAATTAATATAAATACTTTCTTATGTTATTTTTATCATAACAATACTATATTTGTTTAACACATTTTTTGTATAATCAATGAATTTTAGTCTCTTATTTAACATGAAAAAACAGTAACTTTTTTAAATATTTTAAATTTAATTTCTTCACACAAAAAACTTTTAAATCATTTATCTAAATCACAAACAAAATTATAAACTAAAAAATTATCACTTTAAAATCACTTATTATTAAATTTTTTAATTTTGCGGGATTATATTAGACTTTGCTTTTTCTATTAGTTTATTTAATTCACGTTTGCATTCTTCATCACTGTCACTATCACTCGTTTTTTTTTTTTATTATTTAATAAATTGTCCATTTTTATTCTTCTTCTCACATATTAAGAACGAATATTACCGACACAACGATACACTATACTGAAAGAAAACAAAAGAAAAGCAGAGCCCCGTGGTCGCTTGAATGTACATACTGAGCGAAGGAGAGAGCGAGACAGAGATAGGGTGGTCACGTGGGAGCAATGGTGCGCGCGCTCTTATCGCTATCTCGTTCTCTCTCCTTCGCTCAACGTACATAAGTCTTATTACGCGTTTCGAAAATATAAGTTTCGATGAAGACTCACATGCTAGGCTATATGAAGCGACAAATACATAGCAGTGGCGCTGTTAACTTTTTTTTCTCCTGGCACATATACAGCCTAAAAGGACGTATAGAATGTCTATACAGCCTAGAAGGACGTATAGAAAAATGTTAATACGATCGAAAAGGCGCTTGCGCGTATGGAAACCATTTACACGCTGACGATGCTCCGTCGGTAAGAGTCGCCGTACGGGTTAGTAGGCTGAAAACATATATATGCGTTGGCAGGCCCACCGTTCGCAAGTACGAACGCGCGAGCGTTAAGGCACTCCGATGTTTCGTGTACGTATGCATATACATACGTGTATATATATGTGTGTGTGTGTGTGTGTGTGTGTGTGTGTGTGTGTGTGTGTGTGTGTGAGAGAGAGAGAGCTGCCGCGCGCCGCAGGTCGCTTCGGTAACCGAAGATCTCACGCGCGCTTTGGCGCGCCGCGAGTCTAAAGTTTTATTGTAACGATGACCGAGCCGCGCTCGCGCACCACTCACGAGGGTGCATTTGATTTTATTGGTTTAATTGAGCGAACAACGCGCGCTTTGATTTTTCAAGCGGTTATCGGTAATACAGAAGCGTTGTAAACTGAAAAGGTTTATGATTTACTTTTAACATTGTCGATTCACAACTTTTTAATGGATTTATGTAAGGTACAATTGCTAAATAAATTTTCTGAATTTAATTTCATTTTAATGCATGGAATTTAAAAAAAAAAAAAAAAAAAATGGAAAAATTGGTTAAAACGAACGTTATTTACGTATGGTGAAAAATAATACGAAAAATTTTACATTATATTCAATGTTTTTTTTTTTTTTTTTTTAGGATGGTTGGCTATTATAATAAACAATAAATTTTAAATATCATTCCCCTACGAAAATTATCTTATTTGATCTCTACTGACAAAGAAAATAGCGAAAGTAATGACGCTGAATATCCAGTTTGTCTTAAAAGCTAATCCCAAAATAAAAAGAGAAAAAAATTAATAAGATATGCGCGAAATATTTTCAATTGCGATGATAATTCAAGATCTAAATATCTCTTCACAGTTAAATATACTATATGTTCGCTCAATGATTATTGTGATCTTGATATTAAGGACGGGGATGAGGGATGGAATTTGAAGCCTAAAAATATTTTCTTATAATTTTTACTTTCTCAATTGTCGTTCAAACATTTTTTAACATATATTTACAAAAAGATGGCGACGTTTGGCAACTCTACTTTACTATTTACAAGCATCTTATACTATTAAATATTTTAACTATACATTAGTAGGTTATTTGAAAAATTATTTTAGCTGTTTATCATGATTTTAACGACAGCTAAAATACACTCTGACAAAAAAATATCCGGAAATTTGAAATAAAACGCAAAAATATTAAACTGCTTCAATATTTATTGAATCTCCTTCAAAATATGCTCCATTTGAAGCGATACACATGTGCCAACGTTTTTTCCAATGATGGAAACATTTTTTATAGGCGCTTTCAGGGATGGCCTTCAGCTCCTTCTGCGAATTTTCTTTTATGGCGTCTATGGAGTCAAATCTGGTTCCCCGGAGCGGTAATTTCAGTCTGGAGAAAAGAAAAAAGTCACACGGAGCTAGATCAGGCGAATAAGGTGGCTGGTCGATGGTATTTATCGAGTGTTTGGTCTTAAAATCGTTAATAATCGTGGCTCGATGAGATGGTGCGAGATGGCACGAGCCGAGCGGCGACGCGCTGCATGCCCAATTGGTTCACCAAAATCAAACGAGCGGTTTCACGAGAGATGTTGAGATCACGAGCTATCTCACTAACACTGGCATGACGATTTTCGAGCACAATTTCCTTGATTTTTTCGACGTTATCGTTGGTTGAAGAGGTCGACGGTCGTCCTGAACGAGGCAAATCTTCGACGATCTCCCGACCGTTTTTAAAGGCTTTGTACCATTCGTACACTTGGGTTTTCGATAAAACAGAGTCTCCATAAGCCTTTTCCAGCATTCGCAACGAGTCAGCACACGAAATTTCGTTCAAAACACAAAATTTGAGACAAACTCTTTGTTCAATATTTTTTTCCATTGTAACATTCGCAGACTACCACTGAGGTCGACTGGTTTCAACAGCTGTCGTAAACAAACTAGTTGACAGACCGCACTCATGTTTGGCATAGTAATTACGGACAGTCCTACCAACATACAGAAACTTCAAATACTTAAAAATACTCAACGCGGGCAATTTAAATGAGAATTTCCGGATACTTTTTTGTCAGAGTGTATATTCATAAATTTCAATATATTTAAAATCTTTGGGACAAATGTTAAAGAGAGAAATAGAAATGTAGATAATGAAAAATTGGATAGACG